>VXBB01012004.1:0-14361 GCA_013399915.1 Illadopsis cleaveri
AAAAAAAAAAATGAACACCCAACGTTTTGGTGCCCTCAGTTTGTACTTAAGGACCTCCTGGGTTCCTCAGGTGCCCACCCAGAGGCTGAACCTGCTGAGAGCTCGGCTTTGTTTTCACTTCTGACAGCTGGAAACAGGAGCTGAGCAATTGTCAGATGATTTACCTCGGAGCAGTGATCAGGTGCCTCTGGGGCTCACAAAAAGCTCCCCAGAAGAGAGGAGAGAACGTTCATGCTGCAGTCAAACCAGCAGCTAATCCAATTAAAGAAAGGACACAGGACTACAGGATGCACCCCTGGCCCATCAGGGCTAATTCCTCGTGTCTTGCAGAGCTCAGGCCTTCACACTTCAGCAAAAAATATATAGGAGGCACCAAATCCCTTGCTAATAGTGCTGTGCTCTCTGTGATAGAGGGAAAAGTCTTGCTGGGCCCTGCAGGGAGCAGAGAGTGTCCTGAGGCATGAAAGCTGCTCACCCTTTTCTTCCTTTACACAGCAGTTATCACACAGGGAGTAAGCAAACCCTTTAAAAAAAACCCATCCTTTGAGTTACAGCAATTCTTGTTGCTTGTCTGGGGGAATTCTGAGGGCTCAGCACACCCTGGGTGCTCAGCAGAGTTTGTAAAAGGCTCCTGACCTAAATTACTGCCCCAAGGTGTTTTTGTTGTAGGGACTTCTAAATTTTTTACTGGAGAATCTCTAAAACAACTCTTGAACGTGAGGTGGAACACATGACTTTAATATTCCATAGGAAAAGAACTGAAGCCTCCCTTGCTGGGCAAAAAATTTGCAACAATATTTCACACGATAAATGTTTGTGCAAAGAGATGGGACAAAAGGGAAACCAAAGCTCTGGAGCTGTCCTGCCTGGTTTTCATCATCCACCTGCAAGGATTTATCTGTGAAAGAACAAAATTTCACATCCAGGGTCGTTGGCAAGGTTGGCAGGGATGCAGAAGGTGAACTAAAGGTGGAAATGATCCCAAAACCAGAAAGAGAAGCAGAGGGATGTCACTGCAACCACAGTGTTTAAAATGGACTGGCTCCCAGCTGGGGGATGTCAGCAGGATCCAGCCCAACCCAATAAACTTCTCCTGGATCTGGTCTGGAAGATCTGCAAAGGGGTTTTTTTTCCTGTTTATTCTCCTGCTGTATGCAGTGGACCCGGGGCACTCACTGACAAAGAAATGGAGACGTTAAACACTAGAGGGAAGCAAAAGACTTTGCAGGAACCTCTGCAAAGCTCCCCGGGGCTGCCCCTGGACCTGAACACAAACAGGCCTGAGGAAAAAGAGGAAAACAGAAAAAAAAGAGAAATAACAGGAGGTATTTGCATTCTCCAAACCCCTCTTAATTTAGAAATCTGTGTTAAGGAGAGATATTGCCCCACAGGGAGGGGAAGAGAGGACAGAGCACAACACTCTGTGGATTTTCAGACTCTTCCATGGGATGCAAACCCCATAAATGAGAAATTCTTTGCATTGATCCCAGCTCCTCCTCATCATGACTCAAGCTCTTTTCTTCCCTCTGCTTTTCCTACCTCTCCTTAACAGCTTCAGCCCTTTTTTTTTTAAAAAAAAAAAAAAAAAAAAAAAAGGAGAGTCACACTTGAACAAATTCCCTGCAGGAATTGTCTGCAGAGCAGCTGATCTGCTGAGGCCACATACAGACCTCTAGGAAATTGGAGGTTTTTTGCTTAGAAATGTTCATTTGGCTCTTTACCCTCCTTCTCCCTCAGTGTTTCTTCTTTCCCTCAGAAGTTTGTTCTGTTGATGATTTACAAGTCCCTCTCTCCTGGTAAAACTCTCCCCAGACTGGGAGGCAGAAAGGAAACTGGGACAAACTGGACTTCACTTCAGACAATAAAAATATTTCCTTTTTTTTTTTTAAATGATCTGCTGGTGTTCTTAATGAGCTTCTCCTTGTTCCCAGCTGCTCTCCTGGAAAATCAGATCCATTAACAGAGAAAAGGAAGGATGCCTCAGTAAAAAAAAAAACAACAAAGCCTGGACTGGAGTCTGCCAGCAGAGACCAGCAAAGCCCCACAGCAGCTCCAGCAAAGATTATTTGGGTGCTGATTCACCCCAGAGAAGAGGGGCTGGGGATTGGCAGTGGCATTTCCACCAGGGAAGAGGGAAAATGGCATTTCTACAAGCTGATCAATAATTTTAGTTTGCTAAATGTGCTTTTGGGGGGTTTTTTTTGTGGGTTTTTTTGTTTGTTTTTTGTTTGTTTGTTTGTTTGTTTTGGTTTTTTGTTTGTTTGTTGGTTTGGTTTTTTGTTGGTTTGTTGTTGTTGTTTTTGGGGTTTTGTTTTTGTTTTTGTTTTTGCCAGTTTTTAGTTTTATATCCTGCCTTGATCCCTCAACTCCTTGTCCCTGCAGGAGCTGCTTCCATCAGTGTCCCTGGGAGAACTCTGCTGTGCCAGCTGGGGAAGTGCTCAGGGGCTGGAATGTGCACAGCAGGAACTTTGCAAGGTGTCAGTCCTGCAAGGAAAAGAGGAATTTGGGCCGGCAGGGAGATGCAGATTCCAGCAGGAAATGTTATCTTCCCTTCTGGAGCTGCAAAATGAAATCCTCTGGAACTGCTGCCAGCCTTTCCTCTCTGCTGGATGCTTTCAGCTCCATCTCCAGCTGCAGATTTGTCCCTTAGACAACATTTTCTGGAGAGCTGAAATTCCTCTGGGGGCCCCATGACCCTGTCAAATAATGATGTCCCATGTGGAAATCTTATTGGAATCACTGGAATAATTTACTGGAGCCAATCTGCACTTGGTCAAGCACTCTTGAGGTGAAACAGCCCTGCACAGTTATTGGGAAGAATTAGCTAATGCTGGCTGAGAGAAACACCTCCAGAAAGGGCAAGAAATAAAATCAACCTGAGCTGGAAAGTCCATTTTATTCTCCTTTATTTCTTAAATGTTTGGAGAGTTGGCAGACGAATGGTAAAAGTGAAGCAACAATAATAATGAGAATTATTTCTGTTACAACAGAGGAAAAAAAAAACAAGATTTATGGAGGAAGTTCTTAGTCTGGAGAGCTGAAATGAGGGGGTTCCAGTTCGAGTTCTAGTCTCACTTTTAACCCCTTTAAGGTCACTGCCAAACCCCCTTTCCTTGTCCCACATCAAGAACTCACAGCCCATTTATTACCCTAAAAAACTTGGATTTCTCTGCCCTCATCGAGGCAAAGTTCTCACTGAGGGGCAACTGCTGTACAAACACTGGGGGTGATGATGTTGATGATTATTATTATTAACTAATTGAATATAAAATCTATGTCTCAGGAAAGCAGGGAGCCTGTGATGGGTCAAAGCCTGCAAAAGAATGCAAAGCAGTTTATCAAAGTGCAGCAGTTCATTGGCACAGAGAGAAAATGACTTTGAATAACTCGGGCCAAGTGCTGCACACATGAAAAAAGTGGTTTCTCCACCTTAGGCAAGTCCCAGATGAGGGAGAGAAAGGCTGAGATGAGAAAAGGACAGAGAAAAGCAAATTGTTTGGGAAGAGGGAGCAGTGCTCCAGCCCCAGCCTGGGGGGAATTCCATGTGGAACCTTCTCATTTCCATGGATTTCCCAGCAGTGCCACAGACTGAGAATGCAAAGGGCACTGGGAAGGGCCTCAGTGCCTTCTCAGCAGCATTTTAGGGCAAACAGCCTTTGTTAATCCCTCTGCTTTAAGAAATAACAAAAAAAAAATATCTGCAGTTGTTTTATTTTTTTTTTTCTCTTGGTCACCCAGCACTTGCCTGGCTCTCTCTCTCTCAGGCAGAATTTTAATTTGCTAAATTACAGAGTGGCTGCTGGTGAAAGCCACGGGGGTGATCTCCAGGCCAACCACACAACATTCCTCTGCTGAGGGAAAAAGGGCCAGAATCCCATCCCATCCCCATCATCCCCATCCCATCCTGATCAGGGAGGGTTATCCTGGGCCAGAATCCCATCCCATCCCATGGATCCCATCCCATCCTGATCAGGGAGGGTTCTCCTGGGCCAGAATCCCATCCCATCCCATGGATCCCATCCCATCCTGATCAGGGAGGGTTCTCCTGGGCCAGAATCCCATCCCATCCCATGGATCCCATCCCATCCTGATCAGGGAGGGTTCTCCTGGGCCAGAATCCCATCNGAGGGTTATCCTGCACCAGAATCCCTTGGATCCCATCCCATCCTCACCAGGGAGGGTTTTCCTGGGCCAGAATCCCATCCCATCCCCACTGGGGAGGGTTATCCTGCACCAGAATCCCTTGGATCCCATCCCATCCTCACCAGGGAGGGTTTTCCTGGGCCAGAATCCCATCCCATTCCATCCCATCCTGATCAGGGAAGGTTATCCTGCACCAGAATCCCATGGATCCCATCCCATCCTGATCAGGGAGGGTTCTCCTGGGCCACAATCCCATCCCATTATTATCCCATTATCCCACCCCACCAGGGAAGGTTGCCTGGCATGTCTGACCATTAACCCAAATCCCAACCAGTGATCACAGCAAGGATGAGGAACTCACAGAGCCCTTCCCAGCCCTCATTTCAGAGAATATATTGATTTTTCTCCCCCCTTTAAGCTATTCTGCAGCCCAGGAGTCAGATAAAATATTGAAATGCCTCTGGAGTTGATGAGTAACCCCACTCTGAGCCATGTCTGTGTGAGCTGTGCTGAGCAATTGGAGCTGGCAAGGAAAAAATCCCCAACTTTTGACTCACAGACATGAAAGGGAGGGACAGAGAGACATTAATAACAATTATTTGAGACTCTGCCACCCTGATGGAAGAACCAGCAGAGCCTCCTGCACCTGCAGGAATGCAGCCTGGGTTTCAGGACAGGGTAAAAAAATCCCTCTCTGCTTCAGGGGAGGGCAAAAAGGAGCTTGGGATCGACCCCAGACCTTCCTGTGCTCTAATCCTGGGCACTTTTTGGGGATGGATCTTCAGGGAGGATAAAAGTAATTAATTACAAATCACAAAAGAACATGTGGAGAGCAGTGGAAGGGCTCAGAAATGAAAAGATGAGGATCTGCTCAGCTGCAGCTCAGGAAGACTCACCTCCACCTCTAGTTCTGTTCTATTTTTAATATTTTTACTGCTTGAAGGCATTGAAAATAAGGCCCCCCCAAGACAATTATTCTATAACACAGCCCCCAGTGACAGACATATTAATATCTATAAAAATGTCCATGGTCTCTCTGTCATTAAAAGTGCTTTGTTGTGACATCCCACCTTGGGAAGAGCCAGCACAGCCCCTCTGGGAGCCTCACCCACCACGTTTTTGGCAGAGCTGAGCTCAGTTTTTGAGTCACCATCCCACCCAGTGCAGTGCCCCCAGTCCTGCTGAGCCCTCACAGCCAGCAGAGATCCCTGCAGCTCTGGGAGGAGGGACAGGGGGTCTGGAGTGGGATTTAAGTGCTTGAGAATGTCGGTATCAGTCAGGCAAAACACCCAAATTTGGCAAGAAAAGGGCAGGGCTGGGTCCTGGAGGTTTCCCCAGCTCCATTCACAGAAATCCCCCCCTCTGCCACCCCCTCCAGGCCATCCCAGAGGGATGGCAATCCCTGGCCATGCTCACCACGTCCCTGTCACCACCCTCACAGCAGCAGGAAACAGCTTTTCCTTCCATGCCCCACGAACTGATGAAATTCCACAGCTGCCCTGAAGTTGCCTGGATTACAACACTGAATTACTTCCAATTTTTGACACCTGACACTGCTCAGAGGTAGAACCAACCCCCCTCCTCAGCCTCAGTGCCTCAGAATTCCACTCCAAATCCATGGGAATGGACTCACCCTCCTCCTGGGCTCCTTTTCTGAGCCCCTGCTCCATGAAAATTCCTGTTGTCACTCCTGTTCCTCATGGAACTGCTCCCCCTCAGCACCTCCCTGTGCTGGCTCCTACCTTTGGTTTGATGTGCTCTGTGTGGCCTGGATCCACCCCAGGGCTGCAGAAAAAAATCCCATCCCAGGTTCCACAGGGGAGCTCAGCCCTCTGCACAACATTCCTGGTCCTGATCTAACTGAGCCTGGCTTTTCCAGCATCCATCAAACTCCTGCTCCTGCCAAAGCTGAGCTGGCCTGAGCTGCAACAGAAACAAATCAACAAACACAGGGTGAGAGAGGGCAGAGTTCAGCTCTGAGCTGAGCCCTCAGCCCTTGCTGTGCTTCCCTTGCCCTGTGAAATGAGGATATTGACATTTATTGATATGTTGACATTTCCCCCGTGGATAAAATGAGGGGTTTTTTTTCCCCTGCCATTTGTGCTCTTTGTGCTTCACCTGGGACGTGCAAAGAAATGATTTTATGCCAGCCTAGGACAGGGCTCAGCCTGTGCCATTGTTCTCCTGATGGATTCACCACATGGTGTCATGATGGCTCAGGATTAGTGATGCAGGTGGTTTTATTTAAAGCAATAACATCAAAGCAAAAAAAACGTCTGCTGATTCAGCTGGTAAAACTCATCGATGCATAAAATCCAACAATAATTGTCAAGAGAGAAGAGGGGAAGGGAAGATTGGGAGAACAGAGAGGAAGAAAAAAAAAAAAAAAGGCAACCCAACCCCATAAATGCACACAAGACAGTTTAACTCTTTCATGAAGCATTTGCACCCTTGTGTGGGGGGAAAGTGGATGTGGGAAAAAAATCCTATGGGAACTGGAGGGAGATGGAATTAGGAAAAGCCATCTCTCATCCACGTTATCTATCTCTGATGGAAGCTTCTGGTCCAGCCAGCAGCTTGGGAATGTCTTCATTTACAGTATTCCTTCCTGAAATCTGAAAGAAAACGGAAACAGGAGGGTCAGCACCTCAGAGAGACTGCAAACCATTCAAAGAAGCAGGAAAACATGGATTTATTTCTTAGAGTGACCATTTGCAGTCACCCACAACCCTGATAATCAAAAAGCCCCCCCCAAGTGAGAGACTGTAGTTAAATCATTGCCCAGCTCCACCCTGCAGGATGCAGGAGAGAAAAAAAAAACAACAGGAGAATTCCATCAGGGACAGCTCCTGGGCTCTCCATTCTCTTGCTTGGTGTCATTTCAGCCCCATTTATTAAATCCTAATTCCCCTGCAGTGAGTCAGAGCTGATCACAAGCCCTGCCTGACAGAAGTGCTGCCCTACAAACAGAGGCACAACCCTGGGGATTAATCCTGGACCAGCCAGAGGAGATCCAGCCCCCAGGGAGGGTGAGCTCTTTGCTTTTCTTGGCTGAAGCAGCTGCCCATTACCCATAAATTAATTCAACTCCAAACACTCTCTTTCTGCACAGTGTTTTCTGCCCGAAAAACCATGCCAGGACATTTTTGGGCTCTGTCTCCCTCCCTCTGAGGTCACAGTAGAGCAGGCACCCTTCCAGCCCTGCCAGGCTTTCTTTTTCCAATCAAGAAAAAAAAAATTCCAGTTTGTGCCATGCTCAAAGCTTTTAAAAGCCTAATCACTGCCTGCATCTTGTGGCTCCATGATGAAAGGGTGGGAAGGGAGCTGAGCTTCTCATTCCTGCTTTTTGCCATGAGGATTCTCATTCCTCTTTGGCCACTCACTGATGGGCTGTTCCTCCCTCCTGCTGCCCATCAGAAAGTCCCTGCAGCCACCAATTAAGGGGGAAGAAAGTCATGATTACCTTTGTCTAAATCAATGTTCTTTGCTGGGAAGCTTCTGGCTTGCTCAGCCTTCTCCTTCAGGATGTTGTTTTTGTAATCTGTGCAAGGGAGGAGCAGAATTCACACAGGCATTAGGATATGGAAAGAAAACAAAGGGTTTTGTGAGGCAGACAGAGGTGATCAGTCCTTCCTTGATGTGCCCTAGATCTGGCACCTCTGATTTCTAGGAATTATTGGTGGAGTTACTCAGCAGGAAAACAGCTCTGACTTCATTTTAGCCCCTGGCATGAAGCAGTTGTGCAAACTTCAGCTCCCTGCTCCTCACAGATCCTTCCAGCTCTGGATGATCTCCTCAAAGCTCACCTGGAGGTGACTCCATGCAATTATCCAGAGGTTTTGCTCTCCTGGGACACGCAGAGAAGGATTTTTGCAACCCCACCCTCTGCAGTTCCTCTCTTTACTCCCAATTTTGTCTCTCTCTTGTTTTACTGGGGGCCTTTACAGCAATTCTTGGGGCCTAAGGCTTGTCAGCTTGTTCTTTTAAAGGTTGTACCTTTGCTGGGGATGCAAATAAAGAAACCAAAGGGATAATTATTGATAATTATTTCCTGGCTTATCAAGCAAGTTGCAGCTGGTGTGAACTTGGCATCAAGACAAGGCTCCAGGAACCTCAGGGCGGTGCAGACAAGAGCATCAGTTTTGTGAAATAAATTCACTCCAAGTCCCAGCAAAACCAACCCCTGATCAATTATTGACACAAGAAACTCAAGGCTGCACCTTCAAACCCCAGCAAGGAGCAGCATCAATCTTCAGGAATGCTGGAAATTCCCCAAATCAGTCCTATAAATCCCCAAAAAACCACTTTTTCACCATGTGAGATGAGCTTCCTTCTGCTCTTCCCTGTGTCTTTCATTTCACCACGACTTCCAGGGGGAATTTGGATTTTCTCTTTTCCATCTCAGGGCTTCTGTTGCAAATTTTATTCCCCTCTTTCTCTGTTTATCTGCCCTAATTGCAGATCTTGACAGAAGGCTCAAATGTTCACTGAATGATTTGACATCCAGGGAGGAGAAAAATCACAAAGTCAAACCAAACTGGCTCCAACAGAAGGTGGACACAATGAACTCAACTAACTCAGGACTTCTCTTTACCCAATTTTGGTCAAACAAAGTCCACATCCACTTCCAGAAGTTTAAAAAAAATGGGTTAAGTCACTTCAAAATATCCAAGTGGCATTAGAAATTTCAGATTTACAAGAATTTTGACCTGGTTTGGTGGCCAGGGCTACCTACCCAGCCTGATGTCTTCACTTTTGTGTGGGGTCAGATCTGTCGTGTCCACTGTAAATTCTTTAAGATTCACATCCTTCCTGCAAAGGGAATAATGGTGGAAAATGCTGTTATCCCATCCCTTAATAACTGCCTCCTTTCACACCTTTTCACAATAGCTTTTCTAATGCTTCTTTAGAGAATTTATTTAATTTTTAGTTATTTTTCTCCCTGTGTTTGTCCAGATCTTAGAACGATGGGCAGCCAATCCTGGAATTTCCTTGTCTTTTCCACTTCAATAATCAAAAAAGCCCCAATATTATATTTAAGGCATAAATATTTATATTTAATAACATAAATACAAATACAAATAAAATTATNATAACATAAATATAAATATAAATATAAATATAAATATAAAGGTAAATATAAAGGTAAATATAAAGGTAAATATAGAGGTAAATATAAAGGTAAATATAGAGGTAAATAGAAATAAATATATTTAATAATATAAATATAAATGTTTATATTTAATCATCTACAATAAGGTCTGGAGGAGCCCATGCCCATGATCTTGGCCCCATCTCACAGCAGATCTCTGCATTATTCCTTTCCCACCAACACCCAAGGACATCTCACAGAAACTCCATCCCTGAATCAGTTCCCAAAGAGTCACAAGAGGAAATTCAATTGCCAAATCAGCCCCACAAACCATTTTCTCCTTCCACTTCCTCCTCCTAACCAGAAATTCAGCTGGTTTAGGCTCTTAGCTGAGGAGGGAGGGGACGTGATTTCATTTTAATGCGTTGTTAACTTAATTAATGATATTAATTCTGTCATAATTAATTATACTTACTCTCCGTATTTCTTCACGTTGTATTCATAACCTAAACAGGAGGAAAGAGCAGAATGAGCAGTCCCAGCCAGTGCAGAACCATTCCTGCTGTTGGCTTTTTGTGTGGCACCCAAAGCCAGACCTGGGAGTGTCACCCAGAGCTCCCAGTGTCCCTTTATGGGATCCCACAGTGTCACCCAGAGCTCCCAGTGTCCCTTTATGGGATCCCACAGTGTCACCCAGCACAGCTGAGTTCCCAAAAGATAAATCCCACTTAGGAAGGGCTTTTCTCCTCCCTTCTACAGAGCAACCCAACAAATCAGGAGTGGTTTTGAACCAAAGCCTGGACTTGATGACCTTGGGGGTCTTTTCCAACCCCAACAATTCCATGAAATTGAGGCCTGGATATTTTTACACCCCAAATCCTCCCCCAAGCAGGTTCCTGGTTTTCCAGGAGGGGATCCCTGCCTGCAGCAGTGTTTCCTTGCAGGAATTATTTGCAGGACAACATCCCAGGATGTCCCAGGACAGGTTTTCTTTCCCTGGACTCACCTCTCTGCCGGCGCTTGCGGGTGACGAGCACCACGATGATGAGGAGGACGAGGAAGAGCAGCAGAGTGGCCAGGATATAACCCAGCTGCTGGAAGAAGTGCATCCTGCTCTCAGGGATGATGACATTGATGACATTGTGGCCCCTGACCACATTTGGATCTGAGGGAAGGAAAAACAGGGTGTCACGGGAAGTGGCATCCAGAGNCAGGTGGCAATGCTCAGGGAGAAATTCTCCTGAATTGCAACAATTAAAGGGCAAATCAGGGCCTGATTACACCACCCTGCACCTCTGGCAGGTGGGAGATGCTGTGCTCTTCACCAGATGATAATTCCCAGGATTTTACAGGATTCTGCATGTCCCTGCCCTGGGATCAGTGATCCCTGGCCATCAGAGTGTTCCTGCAGGGGGAGAATTTCAGAGCAAAGCCATCCCAGCCAGCCCCAAACCTTCCAGAGGGTCACAAAACCCTCCTCTGGGTCCCTTTCAACACAAACTCCACGCTGCTCTGGCTCCAGACAGCAGCGCCTCCTTGCCAAGGGTTATAATTTATGGAGTGGGAAGAGTTTTCAAGGCAAAAAAAAAAAAAAAGAGCTTCCTTTGAAATGAAATAAAAATCAATAATATAAATAACCCACTCCCCTCCAAAAAATAAAAACCCACAGAGGAAAGCCAAGATTCCATTCCTTTTGTAGGTGCAGCAGAATTTCTCTTCCACAGCTCGGGGGAAGGGGAGCTCAAAACTTTTACGTGGAACTTTTTTTTTTTTTTTTCCCCCTGTAGATCTCAAATAAATAGGTCAATGTTTTACACATGTAAAGAGGAAGTGACTTCTCTGCTTGCAGCAGTCAGAGGAATGGACAAAGCCAGCCCAGGCATGGATGGATTCCCACAGGACTGTGCTGAGAGAGGGTTTTTTTTCCTTCAAAACCTTCACCCCTTACAGGGAATTTTCACAGAGCATCAGGCAAGAACAGGATGGAGCCCTCACCTCCCATTCCCTTGGGAGCTCCTCTCGTTAATTCCCCAGAGGGAATAAGGGGAAAAGTGGGAGAAAATTCCTCAAAAGCCACAGGAGCCTTCAGCAGCTGTGTTCTGACACTTCTGGAAGTGCTGGCACAGGGGCTGGCTCCAGCTTTTTGGGCAGTTTGTTTCCAGCATTTAAAAACACCAACCCAGCGAAAATCAAATCAAATCAGACAAGAGTGGATTGAAATAAACACTCTGAAAGCAGAGCTGATTGTTTGCTAATGCCAACAGCAGTCCTAGAAAATCAAAAAGCTTGAGCAGCCTGCTGTGGTGGCCCAGTGCTCCACTCCAGCATCACTCTGCTTTTCACTGGGATTTCCACATGCTCTGTGCTCCCTGCATCCAATGCTGGAAAAACCATGGGATTTCCACCCCTGGCAAGCTAAAAAAAATATCAATTTAAGCCAAGGAACCCACTTGCAAAGCTGCAAACAGCACATGTGACAGCTCTGCTCTGTCACACCCCTGGCTGCTCTCTGCCATAATGAGATGGTGCCACAGCAAACTAAGGGATTCTATTCCTGGATTTTTGCTTTCCCACACAGCTGCAAGACCAGGGGGAAGAGCTGGGTTGGACTTTGGGCAACACTGAGGAGGTCACTGCAACAACAAAGAGTGGAAAGAGAGATTTATTAACTTTGGGCAGTGGAATACATCCCATTTTATAACTGGGGAAACTGAGGCACGGCTCAGTCACGCCAGTGAATGTCAGAGCCCAGAGCAGGAGCACGAGGTCACCCAGACTCTTCCTCACCCTACTCCAGAACTGAAGCTGGGCTGGTGAAGGTTTATCCTGTAGCCAAGATCTGCTCTCTCAGCACATCTCACATCCACCTGCCCCAAATTCACTGCCAGGACATTTTAACCACTGAAAAAATAAATCCTAATGGTGGGGAGGGAAACCCAGACCAGAAGTGCCTTAACATGACCTTCCCCAAATTCTTCTGCTGGAAAAAGTGGAGAGCTCTCCACAAACCTGACCAGGGGCTGACAATATTTTAGCACTCATCATGAGACACAGCAGATTCTCCAGCCACCTGCTTCAGAGCAAATCCTGAGTACAAAATGCTATTTTAGTAGATATCCAGCACATTTACACTGCTGAGCCTGAGAGCAGCACTGAGCCCTTGCTTCTCTTCCAAACAGGATGAACTTTCCTGTCTGGGAATGGCTCTGGAGCTTGGAGCAAGGCCAGGAGCTGAAGCTGCTGCCTGAAAAAAAAAAACAACAAACCAAACCCTCCTTGCTTTGCTTTTGTTGTCTCCCCGTTTATGTTGTGTATCCCAGGAGAATTCCAGGCAGCTTTTCATGGAATGGGGCAAAGCCTCAGCCTCCCCTGCTGCACCCAGGCTGGTCTGGGAAAGGAAACCTCTGGATGTCTCCACTTTTTGCACATTCCCATGGACTCAGCACATTTTTGTGCGTGGTGCTGCCAGCACAGCTGAGGGGTCACTGCCTGCAGGGGACAAAGCTGCTGGTTTTGACAGTGGAAGGGAAATTTTGCCAGGAAGGGAAATTCCTCCAGCACTGAGGGCACCACGGCCAAACTCAGGCAGGTTAAATCACTCAGAGATTCCACCTGAGCAGGTGAGGGAACTACTCAGGGCAACATCCAGGAAAGAGAGGAATAAATTTCTGGGTGAACTCTGGAAACAAGATCTGGCTTCCATTTTCAAGGGCTGTGTGCAGAAACTCTGATATTTGGATGTCCTGGTCTCCAGCCACCTCTCCTCAGCACTGCCTGGATTTTCTGGACACCAACCTTAGCCCCAGGGAAAAAAGTTTAGGTCTCTATGACTTGAGAAAGCCAATTTCTTCAGGAGAATAAACCTATTTAAAAATGTATGAAGCAAATCAAAATTCTATATTAAACAGGCAATAAATATTAAAGCACAATGAATATTTTAAAGTGTTAATAAAGAATGATACCCAAAAGACTTAAAAAAAAAAAAATTAAACTTGGGATTTTTTGTTTTCTTTTTCTGCCTGAATGAAACTTGATGGTTTTGAGTTTGGACAGGCTGACAGATGATAGCTCAGTGCAGTGGAAAATATGAAAATTGGTTTATGGCACACACACACACAAAAAAAAAAAAAAAAGAAAAGCTGAAGGGTGGAGGAAAATTCCTGGTGGTTGATTCTGCATGGTCTGGCACCTTGCACAGCCTAAACATCCATGCAAAGGGGAGAGAAACTCTGGTGAGAAGAGCTGTGACAGCAAAGGCAGGGCTGCATCAACCCCTGCACACACCTTCTCCTCATCTGTAAAGGCCTGGAGGAAAGGGAGCCAACAAAAAGGGAAAGGGAGTTGTAAAAAAATGCAAACCAAACCCAGCCTGGTTACCTCAGGGCCTGTCAGCAGTGCAGAACTGCCCTGGGGCAGAGGGGCTGCAAAAGGGGGATTGACCCTTTACTTCTGTTTACATCTCTCAGGGCCTGAGGCAGTGAGGTGTCCTTGATTCCCAGGCCTAGAGAGGAATTGTTGTGTCTGACCAAAAGGGGAAAGCTGTAGCTAATACTCTATATGGATGCAGGATTATAAATACATGAAAAAATATAAAAGCTGAAATCTTAAGGCATCAACCCTGGTGATGGGGGGACACCCCACAGCACCCTCACAGCCCCTGTGCAGCTCCCAGGTGATGGGAACACCTTGGAATTGACTGGAGCTGAGCTGGCTGAGCTCTTTAGAGCCCCAAAGATGCAGCTCTGGATGCTTCTCAAAGTGTGGAAAAACCCTCTGCTAAAAGTCCACAGAATCACAGAATGAACCAGTTTGGAAAAGACCTTTAAGATCCAACCAATGACCTAACAGCTCCTCATCAACTAAACCATTGTCTTAAGCTGCAATGCAAGATGTAACCAGAAATATGTATTCTATTACCATCTAGGGCAGTGCTCTTTATCTCTTCCAGGACCCATCCCTCATAATTCCAGGGGGATCTTCTGTTAATGGGCCAGCTATTCAAACCATTTATCCAACTAAAAGGACAGAATCTGCCTTTTCCCAGTGGGATTTCCTCCAAACTCCCAACAGGATTTCCTCCAAACCCCCAACAGGAGGAACCACCCACCTGCAGCTGGGGCCACACC
>VXBB01012036.1:2397-22393 GCA_013399915.1 Illadopsis cleaveri
TGCAGTGGAGCACCATTGCAGCCCTGAGGTCACACTGCAGTGGAGCACCATTGCAGCCCTGAGGTCACACTGCAGTGGAGCACCATTGCAGCCCCGCAGCAGCCCTGCCCACAGCCCTGTCCCTGCAGCAGGGCCGTGTCGTGACAGCCCCACGCTCTGTGCCCGTGTTCAGCCCTGTGCAGAGGCTCCCAGGCCTCGTCAAGTGGAAAGTGAGCATATTGTAAACACACATTCTGCCTCCAGCTGGGAGCAGGGACACGTGGAGCCGGGCCCGCCGCTGACCTTGCAGCGACTTTGAGCGTGGGGAGGCTGCAGGAGAAAAGGCTGATTCAGAGAGACAGATTAGCCAGGAAGAAAAATCAAGGGGATTGGCACAAGGACGGTGGGAAAAAAAAAAAAAAATCTTTCTAAAGAAGGGGAATTTTTTTGCACTCAAGGCTGACAGCAAAGCCTCATAATCGGGCTCGTCTGGCCTCACACCAACAGCAGCTAGAGAAAAAAATCCTGGGTGCCGTTTGCACTCTAAGATCTGTGCAAAAGCTGCGGGAAATACAGAGCATGTGCTAGAATTCATTAAAGAATAAATTACATTAAGCTCAGGGAAGCGACAGGGTTGAAAATTAGGATTGTAAAAAATAATCTGTGTCCACTGTCCCCTAATTCCTGTTGTTTCCATGATTGTTTGGCTGTGAAGAGGAGAGCCACTCTCAGTATCAATCACAGTAAGCTATTTAGACACAGAAATAAGTGGCATATGGCTTAGCACTTTTGGGTCTAGCAATCAAGTAGCAACCTCCTGCAATACAACTGCAGTTTGGTTCCCAATGGGCTTCACTTTGATGATTAGATATATTGAGTTCCCTGTGTCATTCAAAGACAGCAGAATTTCATACAAGTTGGTGTTAGCTTCCTCTCACTTCATTTCAATTTTCAATAACCAGTGTCATCGCATGTAACAGTTTCTTCGTAATGGAGCTTCATGTCGAATCAATTTGTCCTTCAAGTGAGAGAGGGCTGTAAAAAGTCTTCTGAAATACTGATGTCTGGGAAGATTCCTACCACAGTGAAAATGGGGAGGGATTTTTTATTTATTTCTCCTAAAGATGCTCCGGTGCCCAATCCCCAGATCATTCAGGAAAGCTCAAAAATGAGGCTTTAGTACTGCGTGTGGGGATGGTCTTAGAGAGCTTCACAGGATTTACTGAGGTGCTTGCTGAATTCATTGTTGGGAGAAGTAAATAGAAAATAGTTGGTCAGTCGTATTTGAAATCAAAACTGTGAAGTTTAAAGACAAGTTCCGTGTAAGTGGAGTTGGATTGGAGGAGAATTTGGACTTCAAATAGGAATTGATCCCTCTGTATTTCAGCAAGGCATCTGTTAAATATGAAAATGCTTCAATAACAAAAAACTGCTCTTTTCTTGGTCCTTACCTTCTCTCCATCTGCTCTGGCCTATCCCTGGGCAGTGGAGAGATGTCCTTGCAGGCAGAGGGAGGGAGCCAAGGGCTTTTCCCACTGGAGGATGGAGGCATGGACCCTGCTGGAGGTCAGGATATGGGGAAGGGTGGGGAGAAAGTCAGAGTAAAAAGCCCAGAACATGCATCATGGTGAGCACAAACCTGCAAGACAAGTGTTTGCCTTTTCTGCCAGGGATATTTCTGGAGACATCTGGTGTTTTGGAGAATGTTCTTCCCATTCCGGGGCTTGAAGCTGTGTCCTCCCTAATGGGCCAATCCCATTAACTCTTTGTTGCCCTTTTCTCTGTAAAATTTACAAAATGGAGGAATTCTTTCAAGGTCCAACAGTGTTACACACAACCTGTACACAGAGATTCACCTGGTAGTTTTCCATGTAGCACGTCCCATGCTCGTGGGTTGTGACAGAGTGTGTAACAGCACAAACAGTGTCTTTAAAAAGAAAATTCTGGGTCACACATTCACCACAGAGCACTTGCTGTAATTCACAATTAGTCTTAATGTGCTGTAAGAAGAGCAACTGCAGACAAAACCCTCACAGCTTTATAATCCTGACATGTAGCAAGCAGCAAAGATGATGTGGCTGCCTGTGTCACATACCCAAGACTGCCCATCCCAGGTTTTATTTCTTGGCAGTTTCCTGCGATTTTGTGAAATATTTTTTTTAATGTGACAAAGTCACTTCAATTACACAGTCATTATAAGTTTTGCCAAGGTTGACTATGGATCGTTTTGTGTTCATTAGAGCACAAAATTAGAATTTTCATTGCAGCAACTGTAAACAGTATTAGCTCAAAGGAGTCAAGATTTCTTCCCTCCATAAAATCTTGGATAAGCTATAACTGAGAACTTCCTTTTTTTTTTTTTTTTTCAGATTTAAATTTTTTTTTTAAACTGCCTTCTGGGTTGTTGGATTTTTTTTCTTCCTCTTCCTAGTTCTTGATGTATTTGTTTAACTGAATAACCAGTTCCCTTCAAAATGATGACATTGCCACTGTGTGCATGAACAAGCAGGTGCAGTCAGTGTTTCTAAGGCTGTGAATATATTATTTCTTCTTGAATGTTACAGCTTGGTGCTTGTCAGTTTAGACCCAGTCAGGGCTGTAAAAGCCATAAACAGGAAATAACCCTGATTCAAAAATACTTCATCATCTCTTTAAGTCCCACTAAGCCCCATTAAGTTTTCACTTAACTAATATCAGAGTTTATTACTTAAGTAATAATTAAGGTTTCTATTTCATATTCTCATTAATTTATGGATATATGTGATTGACTTTGCTCATCACGCTGATGTAAATATAAAGAAATTGCATCAAAAAAAGATCATTTTATATATGCAAAAATTAAGCAAACAGCAAGTAAATCTAGCATGGAGTGTTGCAAGCAATGGAATAAAAACCCAAAAGGTTTCCAGGGAAGTTCAGGCTTTCAAAAGATATTTAGAAAGTATGAGAAAGTATAACTTTTTGCATCTTTCTTTGGAAAAATAAATAAGATAGAGAAAAGCATAGAGAAGGAGATTACATTTTTTCCTTGATGATTTTAGTAATTTCTTCTAGGTTAATTTAACCTTCATAATGCTAATTTAGCATATTAGAAACAACGGTGTAGTAAGTAGTGGAATACTGCTTAGTAGAAAATAAAACCAAAATGCTTCATCTGCTACTTCTTTGGTCTGAAGGTGAACCTGTGCTGCTCTACCTTCCTTTTCTGTCTGTTAGGGAGCTTGTGTGGCTCCTCACTTGGAGGAATTCCCAGGTTTTGTTTTTAAACTAATATTTACAAGTATTTACAAGGAAGGAGAGGCAACAGAGACCATTACAAAAGTAGCAGAGAACTTCAACAGACATCCCTGTCAGAGCTTGCACAGCAGCACTGCTCTGCCTTGCTCCCACAAATCCATGGAGTGCCTGCTTCTCTTGGCATGTGGCAAGCTCCTGCCTTGCCAATGGGATGCTCAGTCCTTAGCAATTTATTTTTCTTTTAGCTGTAATATGTCATGATAATGTCATTCAGGATAAGATATGTCAGCAAATGCACCAACAGGCTTTATCAACTTATACCTCTTAGCAAAACCTGCAGCTACAGTGAGTGGGGACAGCAAACATGCAGCAAAGGCATATCTCTTCCTCTTGAAGAAATGTATTTAACAAGGTTATATACTATTTGCATTCCAAATTTGCAATTATCACCCCATGAACACACAATGAAACCATCCAAGTGACAGATAATGTGTTAGATATATGTAGTTAGACTTTCTGTGGATTAAACACGCTGTTAGATAAAAGAGGCACAGCTACAGTGATACATTTCCTAGGAATCAGTGTAGTCTGAATAATGTGAGAGCTCACTGAAATACCATTCTGTTGTGTGAAGGATGTGTGTTTGTGAATGCATGTGCCTGCACACAGGAATGCAAATTGCTAAGTGGAAAGATTAGCAAATTGTGGATTGTGGAAGTCTGACTGTGTATAGTAGAAAATTTTCCTTCAAAGCACATATAAAGGTTTGATTCTGCAACTTTATTCTCTACCCTATAATTTTGCACTAGCTGGCATAAATTAGCAAGCTAGGAGTCTAAATATATGTGTCTGACATGCCTCTCAAAAGAAATAAGATAAATGCACATGGTGAAACAGGAGTAGTTGTCTGTGTAAAGTATCTGTGCTTTCTTGCACATGGGTTACATTTCAGTCAGGGAAAGGAAAGAAAAATCCTTCAGCTGCACTTTATCTGTGTTGATTGTAGCCTAGAGTTCTCTGAACATATTTCTTTTTAACTTCAATGTTAAGAAACTGGCAATGCCAAACATTTCTTCTCTACCAAATGTGATAATTTCTGAATCCAGACAGAGGCTTGCTTGCATTAACGTGCTCAGTGGTCTGGTGGAAATCAGTAATATGATGAGGTACAGGGAAGGGGGAAGGCGGGCCTTCCACATTTATTTATTCTGGATAAATGGTGCCCATTAATCTATCAGGAAAATATGGAATTAGCAGGGAAGAAACCACAGTTGCAAATTTGGCAATTGCTAGCATGCACAGATGGTCTTTCAGTGTTTTAAGATTTTCCAGTCTTTTGATATTGATACCAACATTGAGGAGTAGCCCGTGTGTTGCTAATGTTTATCTGGAATAGCCATAGAAAATTAACACTGTATACTTTGGATTGTTCCCTTTCCTCTTGGTGTATTTGCATAAAGCTTTTTTTTTTTTTTTATCTGAAAGGTAAAGCTTTTATTCTCTGTCTTTGGTTATTTTAAGAAGCATAATTGGAGTTTGATTTCCTAAAATAAGGACAGCCAGCATCTCCAGACAAAGGCAGTGGGACAAAAGAGACTCTCACACGTGAATTTGGTTGAACAAATTTTGCAGGTTGGTAGTCTGAGCTGCCTTCCTACTGTTAGAGACAGTGTCCTTCTTTGTGAAGTGGTGTTCTCAAAGCCAGGATGTTGAGTCCCTCCTTGAGGGAGTGTTATTTATTCTTACTCTGCTGACAAGCACTGATTTTCAGTGCCTGTATCTCCACTGGAGCTGGGAATCTGACCCTGGCAATGTCTCCATTCAGTGTTTAAGGGCACCAAGTCAAGAGGGAAGGATAATGTCATCTGCTTAATTTGCTTGGGGAGTGTTTGGTTGAGCCGTTAAAAGACCATGTTGAAATATTTCACAGAGGAAATCACAGAATAATTCTTGCCAGCTCTACTTCTAGTTCATTCTCAGCTGACCCAGGGGATATAGTACCTTAATGCCTGTTCTGAAATGTGCCTTCAGCAGTCCTGTAGTGCACAACTCACACGTGCACAGGACAAAGATGTCTTTGACTACACATAGCCCAAGGTGCTTTGTATGAAAAATCAGTAAAAAAAACCTGTTGGGTGAAAAAATGAAGTAAGAAAAAAATTATCTAAGCGCAGTATGAATTTTAATCTGGTGAAAAAAGGTCTGAAATGATAAGTAAGGCGAAAGTTTTTAGCTGTGTTACAAAACCAGTGTATTCTGGTGTGCTAGTGTATCCAGTTGTATAGGTCTGGTTTTATAGATTTCTGTGCAGCCAGACACACAAGCAGATGGGCAGTCAGACAGTAGATATGGGTATTAGATAAAGGTGAGCCAGACATATGGGACATTGGGGCATACAGGTGTGCACTTTTTTCTTTTTTCTTTTTTTTCTTTTTTTTTCTTCTTTTTTTTTTTTCTTTTTGTTTCACAATAAAACAAGGCAAATGTGAGAAACATGAAGAATTAAATATTGGCTGCCAACAAGAAAGATTTCTAATTATGGTTCAACAGAAATCTTCCTCAGCATCTGTGGGGACACCAGAGAACAGACCTGAAGGCATCTTCTTGCTCTAGACAGTAGTTCCCATCTCTGCAGAGAGGCAGATTTCATGTACCACCCAAAACCAGAACCTGCTTCTGTTTCACAAGCATGGAGGCAAAATTTAGTTTTATTTCCCAGGTAAACAGGTTCTTTAGCTTAAGCCATACCTGTGTTATTGGTTAGAATAATTATACTACAGATTTTGGAAGCTACACTTTCTATTTATTCATCCCAACAGGGTGGTTGCCTTTTCTGCACACACCTGATGCTGTTGACTGATGTGTAGTGTGTAATCCATTATAATGTGTAATCCATTATAACCATCTGATCTTTCTGCAGAAAGCTGCCTCACTGCTTATTCCTTACCTTGCATTTTTGCTGTTGAATTTTTGTGATAAACTCCAGTACCTTGTACTCGCCCACAGTGAATTTTATGTGGTTTCTTTAGCTCTTACCTCCACTTCATCAGGATCTTTTCATATTCTGACCCATCCTCCAAAATACTTTTACACCTCCTCACATGGGTGTTGTTTGCTAATTTGGCAAGCTGTTCTCCCATCCAAACTGGTCATGGTATTTTAAATGTTCACGTTTATTGTTTAGTTACTGTGGCAGTAGCTAGGCTGCAGCCTTGGCAGATGTGTCTTGCCAGATCTATAATAGCAAAGAGATAAAACACTGATGATGATTTGGGTGATTTATGTGATCTATAATGGGCAGTTTACCAGGATGGATCAACTTTTTAAACTCTTGAAATGGCTGCAAACCTTACAGGACTTCTAATGGAAGTCTGAAGATCCTGGAGGGTATGGACTTTTCAGCTTTTTTGCACAATGTGAAACTTTCATTTAGCAAGCCACAGAAATGTACAAATGACTCCCTGCAATACATTTCAAAGTCCCTCACCAGCAATTAAAAGCTCTGCAGCTCTGACTGTTTTCTAACCTACCACATAAGAATTTCATTAAATGCTGCCCACTGTCAATGTTCTTGCAGCACTTGGCAATTCTTTAGTTTTATGTGTACCTTTTTGTCATGAAAATTGTATTGAGAAAAATCCCAGATTTCTAGTCTACGTGACATTTAAGAGATTAGTGCAGATCCTACAGCACTGAGGGACAGAGATACAAAAACAAAGCAAAAAAAAATAAATAATAATAATGGTGACTGGAAGCAGAGAGAAAGAAGTCAGACATTAGGAAGGACTTAAAAATGAGCATGCAAGATTGTTGTTTTGTAAGCAAAAGCTGACCCTGGTCAGCTCTGACTAGTGTTATATTCACTTGTTCCAGATATTGCTGGAGGAATTTCTTCATTTGTTTAATATCAACAAGCAATTCATCTAGACTTCACTCAGCAGTCATATGCAATCATATCATCACTCAGGCACATGCTACAAAATACATCCACACATTTCAAGAATAAAGCCATGCATCTAATAATAATATATACAGTGAATTGTTACACACCTATACTCCAGCATTCGTTTTCCAGCTTCTCTTTTTAAAGGAACTGTTTAATTCTATTACCCTTTTTTAGCATATAATTGTGCTAAATGATCTCTGATTACTGCTCCAAGTGTCTTGGCTACAGGCTAAAGGATTCTGCACTGCCTCTGTCCTGTACACTCCACTGCTGTGAATTTCTCACTTCCTCTCCCTAATTTGCCACATGCAGGTCTATAGAGACCTAAATAATGCCTCCACATCAGAAGCTGTCTCAGACCCTCATTCTCCCACTTTTGCACCATCCTGCAGGAAGGAGTTCACTTGCATTTGAAGAAAACTGGAACAGACATGTTGCCTTGGGTATATATTGACATATATATATATTGACATTCATATTTATAGCACTGATTTTGCTCCATCTTTTAAACAAAATGTCCTGGAACTCTTGTTGGGACACTCCCCTCCTCACTGGGTGTTCCTCACTACATTTGTGAATACCTGATTGTTTTATTTTGCTGTGACTGGGTTACCTGGGTCCATGTCTTAAATTCCATAACATTTCCCAAAGTAAAGGTAGAGCCATGGGCTTGTGGTTTGGCCCAATAAAAAATTGTCCTTCTGTGCATAAAGGCATTTCTGACTCGTTGTTATGCTATAACTCCATCAGAGACTGTTTTTTCTTGGCCTGTAACCATTTTACAACGATCAGTCTTTTAAGGAAAAGCACATATCTCCAACACCAAAGCCCCAAGAAGTTAGTTTTGTTGTCAGTTTTTTAGTGTCCCCAGGAGTAAATCTATCCTCTGCCATCCTCACAAGTGGGAGCTCTGGGAACAATCTCACATACATTTTTCCATTTAGGTTCCCATGTGCTTTTGTGTATTTGCTCTGACCTTATGTTGGGAAGATTTACAAGTTGCTGGCAGTCATCTTCCCCATACTTCTTCTAGGACCATAATTCAGTGGAATGGAAACATTCCAAGACAATTAGAAACACATCCATATAGCAACCTGCCTTCAGAAATTCGGGGTAAAACACTCACCTTCTTTAAAGAGGCAAACCCCATCAAGAAAATGGGGTTATTGAAAGTCCTGAATCTCCTCTTCATAAGCTTTACACTTTGTTCATATACTAGACTGCATCTTAAATATAAACCAATCATCAGGTTTAGCAAATCAATACCATAAGAGTGTGAAATGGTCCCCAGAAATCTCCAGAATGCCATTTCACAGTGAAAGCAATTGAAAAAGAAGCTGCAGTGGAATATCTTATGAGATAGCCATTTAGATCACAAAAGGATCATAAAAGTCAGAAGCAGTTTGTTTGAAGCAAGGTTCATAATATAACCATACAGAGCTTGCTGGGAAGAAAGAGGAAAATTGCAAACCAATTTGTGGTTACAGCTTTTTCTGTCAATTCTACAGGGATTTAAAACTTGTAAAAGGTGGAACTTCTGCCATCTTACATTGCTCAACAAGAAAGAGAGAGCTATAATCATAGTAGCTAAACAAACACCAATTATTGAAAGGCAATATCGTCTTCATTAACTTCAAAGCAATTAGCACTTCTTTAGTTCATTTACTACTGAGCAAGGTGGTATCACCCAGTGGCATTTGTCAGTAATAATCTGAGCATCTTTTGAGGCTTGGCTTCCTATGGTCTGATAATATTTCTTCGGTGAAGTTTTCGTACTTTTTGCACAATAAGGACACTAATGAAAACATTAAAAGGAATGTTTCTGTGAGCAAATGCCACCTGAGCCTGCCACCCTGTTTCAAACATGTTTGTGTCACAAAACTACATATTTCTTAGAAGGTGATTGTGTTTTAGTGCAGGAGAATAGAGGCACAGCATTCTGGAGGAAGTCATACGTCATAAACAAAAAACCACAATTAATTAGTTGATTAATTTTGTCACACCCATTCAATTCTACAAGTGTTTTGTACACACCCTTTGAACTAGTGTGTAGTCTTTGTCCTTTGGTAAGAGCTAACAGATGACCTGGCCATCTAGAATGGTTCAGGTCAGACTTACACAAATCCCCCCCCAGAGGTTGAAAGCTTAATTACATTGCAGTTGCAAGTCCTTTAATATTTTTCTAAAACGTCCTCATGATTCATGGTTGATTAGAAGCTAATATGGAGCCAGTCTACCTTCCTCTTTCCTTCTTTTTTTAAAAGAAAACTAGACAATAAAAATAGTTTCTGTTTGTTCTTCTGCTAACATTTCTCTTTAAAGAGTAGCACTGCTTTAATGAAGATATAGGAAATGAAATTTCAGCTATGTTGCACGCAATGAGATTACTTTGTACAAATGAAAAGTAATGGTGCCTCCTTTAATACCATTAGAAGGATGGATACTGCAGGATTCTTTTCAGATAGCCCCTGATGCCTTTACCCTTTGTGACACCCCATGCTGGGAGATCTCAGTGCTAAGCTGTGGGTGCTGGAGGTGCAGGGATAAGGTGGAAACCTTCTTGATTTCCTCGCTGCTGCCACCTCAGGGGAGCCCAGAGCCCAGGGCAGGGAGCACAGCCAGGGCTGAGCACGGGTGTGGCTGGNAGAATTCCCATCTCTACAATGGAGTAAAACCACAGTGGCTGCACTTTTTCACTTCCCTTCTGGATGGCCACCACAGTGAGGACACCCAGCTCACCAGCTCTGGGACACTGCCCAGCAGTGGTGGCAGCACTGCAGGTTTTTGCTGCCTGTCCCTGTGTGGCATTGCCCATCTCTTCTCCATGCAGATTCCCAGTGGCTGCCGTGCTGGGACTCTGCAGGCAGAGCAGGCTCCAGCCGCTCCAGCAGCGGGCCAGNTGGGTACTGGAGGTGCAGGGATAAGGTGGAAACCTTCTTGATTTCCTCACTGCTGCCACCTCAGGGGAGCCCAGAGCCCAGGGCAGGGAGCACAGCCAGGGCTGAGCACGGGTGTGGCTGGTGCCCAGGGATGCTGCCCACAGTGCTGCTGATGGAATGGGGCACAGCCTCAGCCTCCTGCACCTCTCTGACATCCAGGAGATTATTCAGTTATGCAGGATCAGATTCTGAATGCAGTATTTTAAGTAGTGTTGATGCCTAAAGTTTGAGCTTTCATGTATTTCATGTTCTGTGCTGCCCAGGGGTGCAGTTCTGAGCTCACAGTCAGTGTCACTCAGCTCTGCACACAGCAGGGACACAAAACAAATCCTTTTCCTGCTGCACATCAAGGACAACTGTTACAAGTTTTCAGGCCCAAAACCATAAACAACAGTGGGCTGAAGAGAGAACACAAGATTGGGACTTTATAACCTGAAGCTGGAATTGGACAATTAAACCCCAATATACAAATGGACCAAAACTGATAAAAGTGTGAGACCTTGTGACCTGTGGTCATTTTGTGACCATTTTGGGTCCACCTTGGGTGTAGCCCTGGCCAGGCTCTTGTCCTGCCCAAGGTGGATCCTTAAAGGCCTTCCAATAAATATCTACTTTATTCTCTTAGCTCTGTCGAGGTCAGCCTTCCCAAGGCATCAAAGTCAGTCCTAAAGAATTCCCATCTCTACAATGGAGTAAAACCACAGTGGCTGCACTTTTTCACTTCCCTTCTGGATGGCCACCACAGTGAGGACACCCAGCTCACCAGCTCTGGGACACTGCCCAGCAGTGGTGGCAGCACTGCAGGTTTTTGCTGCCTGTCCCTGTGTGGCATTGCCCATCTCTTCTCCATGCAGATTCCCAGTGGCTGCCGTGCTGGGACTCTGCAGGCATGAGGCAGAGCAGGCTCCAGCAGCTCCAGCAGTGGGACAGGCATTGCCCTGGGATCAGGAGAACAGTGAGTTGTGCTTTGGGTTCCCTCAGCTGCTGCTGTTCACTCCTCTGCTGTTCAAGTCCTGGGCTGAACAAAATGGGTGAAGTGATCAGGCACTATTTATCTGCATTTATGAACAATGCATTTCATTCATGTCATCATTTACTGCACATACTGGGAAAGTTATTGGGCTCTTTGGGTGACTTCTGTTCCAGGAAGCGAGTGTGGCATTTTTTTGGTCCTATGTCACCCTCCATTTATCTGCCAGAGCCTGCTTTCTACATCACCACTTTTTTATTTCAGTTTAATACATATTTTTGTGTGTGAAGCAATGAGGAAAAAAAAATTGACATTAAAACATCTGTTCTAATCCATTTATCAGAGAGGAACAATTACAAATAGCACTTTGCCAATTAATTAGTAACCTTATTCATCGTATACACTCAAATCATGCTAAGGCAGCTTCTTTTCCCTTACATGATTTGCAACATTTTTATCATCTTATATGACTGATGCTGCTGAAATAAATTTCTCAACATGGCTCAGAAAGACAAAGGCAAATTATCTCTATCCCCTAGTGAATGTTAATGAGCAGGAGGCTGGTGTGCATCATCACTACCACTTCTAGCAGTGTCCCTTGTTGCAGGCTGGAAATAAAGAAGAAATCTTAATTGTTAGATGCCACTAGAAAATCCCTTGCCCTGTTTTGTGGGGAGCCAGAGCACTCAGCCTCTGTTTGCCACATCAGGGAGAAGGTCAGTGCAGTGCAGGGCTAAGCAGCATGTGAGAGAAGTTCACAGTGTTTAATGGCAGCAGCAAATTCTCCTGACTGCTTAAAGTTCTCCACAGGCTGGATGCAAAGGAGCACAGCTGCTGCTGATAGCTGCTCTGTCATTACACAACTAATGCATTTACCTCATTAGGTCAGCATCATTTTACTCCAATTAAAGGTTTGGCCCATGAGTTAAACCTTTTCTGGTGTATCTCTTGTTAATTTCTTTGGAGTTACCCCAGCAAAGAATTTTGCTCCAAAACATTGCAAAACTAGAGAAAGCTGACAAGATGATAAGAAGGGCTAACAGCTGAAGCCATGAGGTACAAGCCACACAGTGTGACTTTGGGGTAAGCAAGCTAATTCTCCAGTGAAAAGTTTTGACATTTTTAATCCTACTTATTTAATGTAAATGAAAGTTTGCCTGGCACAGCTAAGCTCATAACATTAGACTTTCTGAGTAGGAGCAGGAGTCGCAGGAGTCAAGCTGGTGTAATCCAAAACAATTTAAGTTTAGTGAAGGAAATATCTATTACATTTTAAAAACATGTTTATTTCTAACTCAGTGTTAGGACTTCCTGTCAAAATAAGCTTTTTAGTACTAACATTGACTTCAGGAGACAGCATTGGCAATGAGGAATGGGCCTAAGGGACTGTGTCAGTGACATGAATCTGTTGCTCATGTTTTGAGGTAAAGTTCAGCCACTTTACAGCCACCAGAAGGATTTGGAGACATCTTCTCATAAAGCAGTGAATATTCCAGAGTAGCTGAACTGAGAGAAGGAACAAGGGTATGATGGTTCCCTACAAAGTTGTGGAAGTTTGGTGGTTTTGCATTACTATTTTTTGTACTTCAGAGTAGCAGCACTTTGGGGGTTTGGTTTGGGATCAGCTCCAGCTCTCAGTCAAGTTAATGTGAGCTGGATCAGCTCCTCCACAACAAGCAGTTGCAGTTCAGTTCTGTGTGGAAACAGGCAAGTGTGATGGAACACATCCCAGGCAGCTACAGCGGGACCTTCACACCTCTCAGTTTGCAAAAGGGAACTCTTTAAAGGCATTTTAAAAAGCCTTTAAAATGTGAAGCGAGTATGACTGATACAGAAGTCTCTGGCTGGGTTGTGAATAGCCTGAAAACATTTTTCTCTGGGCAACAAACAGTGCAGTGCAGGCTGATGCAGATGGTGACAGGGATGTTTCAGGGATCAGCATCTCTTACCCAAAATGATCAGCATGGCCAGAAAGGAGGGAACATCTCCCCAGGAGATGGTGTGGGCATTTTTAAGGTGATTTCTGCCTATGCTGTGGGAAATAAATCTGTGGCAGAGTATCATTATGGGAGATACGTGTGTGGGAGCAGTTGGACATGAACATGTGCAGGCATTTAACAAGATCCACGTTACCCTGGATGTCCCTGGTTGCATTTTACTGCAGCAGCATTCTGTATTTACAAAGTAGGAAAAACTGAAAAAGTCTAGCCCAGTGGCCTAAAAACAAGACTTGAAATAGGAATCCTGATTTTCCATGTTTGCCTTTTTTTTTCCCAATAATCTCTGTAGCGTTGGTCAGACAATTGAGAACTTTCCAGCCTGTGTGCCAAGATGTCCTAAAAGCCTGTACAGAAACAAGAAACACTAGAAGATTCACATGGGATTTAGTGAATTATTGTGGGAAATGCAAAGGAATTTGGAATAAGGCATTTTGTTGAAGATTTCATATATGAATAAATGTGTTCTTAATATATGTGTGATATATACATCCTGCATGACATGCCAGTGTGCATGAGAAAAACACCTGAATACTTGCATCACTGCAAAACCTAGTAGAGAAGAGCCTAGAAACTCTGAGCAGGTTTTTCTTGGTCTTTTTTTGGGACAGTGTGTGAAAAAACCATAACTGTTGGTCATGCATAGAAATGAGGAAAATTCTAGTATGGTCTGAAAAATGGACAGCTTTTTACAGGAAATACACAGAAACACACGAATTCAGCTATATTAAGTGCTTTTTCATAAATATCTCCAACGAAATCAAATATTATGACAGGCTTGAAAGCACCACACTTTTATTAAATTGATGGAAAGGTTCCACTGGCTTTGCATTGCAGTGCACAAGACATCCCTCACAGACAGTGTGCAGCCAGCTTCAAGCTCTCAGCAGGGACTGCACTCTGGGCTTAACTGATTACATAAAGCATTTTAAGTCATTTTAATGAAACAAAATATTGCATTGCAGATGAAATTAACTCAAAATATTTTTGCTTCCATTTTCCCAATAGGAAAGTGTTACTTTGGAGGGGAGTTTGAAATTTTCTTGCGTGCAGCAACGCCGGTTTTAATGAGAATTTGGGTTTTGTCAGGTTGTCCTGGGGGAGAGTTACTAAGAGCTCTGCCATGCTTTCCATAGGAGAGCTAATTAGATTTGGATTCTCCAGTCCTGCTCGGGGTGGGGACAATCTGTGGTACAACTTTCTGCATCACTGGTGGAGGTGCAGACCCTCCAAATAAGTTGTAATAAATGGCAGTACCCCTGAGAGGACAGGATCAGGCCAGGGGTCTCTGCAGGGTGGCACTTGGGGCAGAGCTTTCAGGGGATTCTGCTTTGCCAGCAGTGCAGGGTGAGCAGCTCTGCAGATGCTCAGCTCAGGCAGCTGGAGCTGATGTGACAGAATAAAGAGGATTTCTTTCAAGCCCGTTGGGCCCGGGGTGATTACTGAACACTACAATCAGGGTCTTTTACTTTTTCTTGGTTTTTTTTTAAAGTTTGATTGCCCTCGCATGAGGCTGGAAGGCAGAGAAAGGGCTGTGGCAGTACAGATTCCTATGATCTCCCCTTGCCATGCAATCAGAAGAGCTCTGCAATTGAATATTTCGCAATAATCACTGCATTTTCAATGGGGATGATATAAAAGCAAATATCAAGGCCTCTGGCTGACAAAAGCTGAATACAGAGGGAAAATATGAAAATAGCAACTTACTTCAGCAATAAAGAGAGTATATTTTATACTGCAGTTTTTCTTTTTGTTAAATCATGACTTTCTAGTAAATGACATCCCAGAAGATATTTATCAAAGCAGGAAAGCACTAGAAAGGAGCACCCTGCATTCACTTTAATATTTCTCCTTTTCTTCTGACATTTTCTTGCCTAGAGATCTAATTCCATTAAATATGTACATTTTTGACTGGAAGACTTCTTCATGTATCTTTCAGATGAATCTTAAAAGTACATAAGGTCTGTAGGGCAGGTTTTTTTAAGTGCAAATGAGGTGCACAGTAGAATATTGTCTATGAGGCTTTTCAAATTATTTATATTCCTGCAGTGCTTTACCTTTCTCTTTCTGTGATAATGATAAGGAAGAAGTGAGACTCCAATGCACCTTCTGTGGAAGACTGTCAAACAACATTAGTCATATTTAATATCTGACACGCAGGAACTTACTTTGGCTGCCATCCATTTTTATTTGATTTATTGGACGTTATCGTGTCTGTAACTTTCTCTGATCCCACGGTGTATTCAGGTTTTAAAGGCTGGTAGGCCCCCGATTGGTCAGTGTTTGAGCCCCATTACACTCTTGTGAGTGGATATAAATTAACATTCCCTCATTAGGGCTGCTTTGCAGTACATGGGAATCTGCTGGAGGGATAATGACAGCTAAATGCTCTGCTGGCCCCCAGCCATGCCCACCTGTGCTGTTCTCCTCCAGCCTTTTTTTCTGGGGCTGTGTGGAGCTGGGTTTGAGTTTTCCTGGGGCAGATTCACCCTCAGCTTTGCAGGTGCTGGTGGGGGCTGACAAAGTGTCCCCATGCCACCTTGGGAACAATGACTTTACACTGTGTTAGAGCCCACTGTGCTTCAGATTTGGTATAAAGCAAAGGTCCTCCCATTTCAGGTTTCATTGCTTTCTCATAAGAATTTGAGTGAAGGGTGTTAATCCTGGTGTCCCAGCCAAATTGCCACTTAAGTAATTATAATCTGCCTGTACTGCTGTTAGTGTCACCCTCCTCCCATTATCTTTCTGCATCTCAAGCTTATTTTAGATCCCACATTTGAATAACTTATCCTCACCACCATGCAGAGGTCCTAGCTCTGATCTACCAAAAACTATGCAGGATTATGCTGACATAAAGATGGTGATAAAGGTGTGACCATCAGTACCTAGGCTGAGAAAGATCCACAGAAAATGTCTTTCTCCTGAGTCTCTTTTATTGCAGTAAAGAAGTGCAAGTGACTATGGGGATGGGTGCACTAAGTGCATGTTTATACAAGTCAGGCTAAATACAGTGAAAATCAAGACTGTACCTAATCCCAGAGATTTGGACTCTCAGAGTTGATTTCTCTCAGAGTTGATACATTTTCTGGGAATTCAGTTTACTGCTTGCTTACAATATGCAGCCCAAACCCCAAATAATTGACAGCAGTGTATTATAACATGGCACACCCCCAGGGAAAAACGGTGCCTATATAAACTCTGTAGCTTTGTGGTTGCTCTTGGAGCTTGTCTCCATGTTAGGCTTGGAGCTTGAAGGCCAGCATAATTTTGGTCTCCACCTTCCCCAACAAAACTCCTTTTGTTTCTCATCTTCACATTTCCAGCTGTTTTGCAGTTGAACTTAATTCCATCTGTTACCTGCTATAATAATATTGCCTTCACCTCAAGTTCCTGATGTGGATTTGGGCTGGTGAATGCTCTCAGCTTCCTTCAGCTTCTTCTTCATCATCCTCCTCTTCCTCTTCCTTTTCTTTCTTTGTCCTTTTTCTTTTTCTGCTTCTATTCCTCTTTCTTCTTTTCCTTCTCCTTTTCATCCTCCTTTTCCTTTATCCATGTGTGGCTAATTGACCACACCTCTGGAAGGAATTTTCTACTTCTGCTCAGATTCCTTCTGGTTCCCTGGCTGGAGGAGGATTCTGCCATTCATCACTGACTCAGACACTGTGAATGGGATGCCACTTTGTCCCTCACTGCCAGCTCAACCTCCTTTAGAAGTCTGTGGGTTTATCCTGTGTAAATATGGTCCTCTCCAGTGTTGCCAGCCAGTCTCTATTGTGGTGTTCAGCCCACTGAAATCCCAAGCCTTCTTTCCTGGAGATCTGTTTTTCCTGAAGTTCAGGAAAGCAGGTGCCTTTCTTCAATTTTTTGTTTGTTGTACGGTATTATTTTCTGTTCCCAGGTCTCAATTTGACCTTCAGGTGGCTCTGAGATCTGCTGCTGTAATTGTACATGGCTTGTGACAGAGGTTAATTCAGGGAACAAGTCATCTAACTTTGGTCGCTGCGAGTTTTGAGAAATCACATTGCAAGTGTTGAATTATGGCTGAATCTCTGACGTGCTCAAGGAATTCTTGTGCCTGCTGACTTCTGCAAAGTGTAGTCTGATAGCATCTCCTAACAGCTCAATATATTCCCAGGAGTACTTGAACTGAGGCAGTTTTAGTTGCACTGCAATCAGTGTAAGGAGGGGTAAAAAAAAAAAGTACCTTTAACACTGAGACTGGAGGAACTTCCCCTCCATGATTCCTTCCTTTGGGCTGCCTGGCAGCTGCTCTCCACATACTCCATCCCCAGATGTTTTGATAACATCTCTGCTGATAAGTACTAGCAATATATCAACAAATGAAAGTGCAGAGTAAATAATCACTGTCACCAGAAATATATGGTTGAGACAGCACATTTTGAAATACGCAGAGGTGAGAGTTTGTCATCCTGGAAGAGCCAAGACCCACAAACATGCTGCCATATGGCGGCAGGCACCTGTGGGATCCAACAGGAAGACTGTCAGCAGTTTTTCATTTGCAAGGTGCCTGCACCTCTTGGTGTATTCCCTGTCAAACATCTGAAGGCTGTGGGAGAGGCATTAGCATGATAAATACATGGCCAAACCCCAAAGAGAGAATACAGATTGGTGTTAGGAGAAAAAAAAATTAATTCTATTTTATACTTAACAGCCTACCACAGGAAACTGGTTGAGAGGGGGGAATGATGCTAAGTGTGAGAAGCAGTTGTTTTTTCACAAGGTTTTCCCTGCCTGAATCTCATCAAGCCAAATAGAGCTTCTCTTAAGGCTTCTTGTCCCCACTAGATAATGGTTTCATCCTTTGTTTTCTTTTGTTCCTACTTCCACCATTGATAGCAGCCTGCAGGAAGAGGGGTGGGGAAATACGTTGCTTCTGCAAAAAATCACTGTAGGAAGAATAGCCAGAACATAAATGATACTGTTTTGGCTTCCAAACCGTAAGCAGGTGTCTTAGGAGTCCCAGAAGAGCGATGTGCAAGCTTGTACAAACAACCTCCGAATCACGCCTGTTTGTTATTCACACAAACAGAGCTGAAACCCTCTGAATTCCTCAGTTCCCAGAATTCAGATGGTGCACAATGGCCCATAATGAACAGCACCTGTGCTTACCTCAATTACTACACAGGGCTGAACAACGGCAAGAAGGGCTTTCAAGAATATTTTTTTCAATAATGGATTTAGTTACGTCTCTCATAATTGGATTCAAAAAGCTCAAAATTTCATTTTGCAACTTGTTCATGAAATTTGTATGAAAAAGTCTGGCGTTTATTCAAAAGAAATACTCCATGAACAAGAAATTGCAAAACAGCCAACTGCTGGTAACTAAGCAGCCAAATTATAGTCCATGCACTTGGCAAATACACCATCTTTTTTATTATTTCAGTAATTGAATTTCTGTTAAAGCGTGGAGCATAATTTAACATCAGGAATTTATTTATAATACATTAGTGTTACAGTAATAAATGCATTATTATTGTCACTTTTAATGGAGTCTTATGTATTCCCTCAGAGACTATGTGGCAGACTCTGAGACAACCACTGCATCAGTGTTGTTTGTAGACAATTGAATTAATTGGAGACAGGGTCATTAACTCGACCTGAATACCTCTGATTGCTTCTGTAAATAAGGTTAGAGAGCAAATGGCTAATCTTTGTTGTCATTATAGATTCTTTTTACATTTTCACACTGCCTTGTATATTAAGATCATTTTGCTAAGCAGCTTTCCAGGCTGTCGTCGTGTTTACGCTATTGTCTTGCACGGCACACAACCGTAATTGTATCAGACTTACATTTCATTTCCCATATCTATATAAAACACGATACTAGAGAGAGACCCACTCTGAATTGCAGCGCATAAAAACCATTGGACCAACAAATTAATAAACCAAAATGAATAAGCTGTGGCATTAAAAAATAATCAAATCGCAAAACAAAAGTTGATTTTTGTTTGCTTTTGTCTGAAAATTCCGACCTGCAAGGCTCGCCAGGGATAATGTAATGAGTCCATTACTCAGTTGGGAACATGACCTGCAAGGCCAGCTCTGTGGGTACCAGCCTGTGAGTTAAGTGTTATTCGGACTTTTGGCATGGATTTTCCTGGAAAATGAGCAGCGGGCTGTCATTAAAGCACAGATAGAACACAGATATTTCTCAAGTCGGGATCCAAAAAAAGGGTTGTGAGCACATTGTTCCATTTCTCAACAAACTTAATAAAGAATGTAGCCTCAGAGGCCTAGGAAAGCATGTGTCAGGAACAAGAGACACCCTAAACTTGAGAATGTCAGGTTCACATTGAACTCAGGGATACCAGCTTGTCATCACTCCCATATCCCACCCTATACTTAAAAAAACACTTTGCTTTCTCAGAAACGGCCTTGTAAGGGGAAGAAAACAGCTGGCAGTGCCTTTATAATTTGCCTGCTGTTTGCATGTATTTCTTTCCTTCTAAACTTACATGCAAGGTGGGCTTGAACCCAAACCTCAGATATGCAGTGTGAGTTAACTACACTCAGGAGCCAAGTGTGGGATCCTGAGTCCATCTGTAACCTAGACGTTAAGCGATGTTTTCTGAATTCAGATTCAAAAATAACAACCTCTCTGCTTCAGAACTCGCAAGTAGAGCTTTCAGCTTCAAAACTTTGCCCATGTCAAACTCGCATTGACAGTCTGTTGGTGCAGGAATCCAGCCTGACTGTGGTGGGAGGAACATGCTGCCACACTACGTTTTCTCTCAGCAGGCTCTGCACGGATCACTCATAAAAACATTTCGGGATGTTGCTTCACTTAAAAAGCAAAGGAGGAAGCAAAGCAGTGAATAGATGCTAAACTGCTCCAGTATGTTGGAGGCATCATCTGAATTTACTGACTGGCATTGTAGGTTTTGCTCTGCAAATTAAAAAAAAAAAA
>VXBB01012036.1:31644-120000 GCA_013399915.1 Illadopsis cleaveri
GGGAGGAAAAAAAAAATAAAAAAAAAAAAAAAAAAAAAAAAAAAAAGTGTATGGACTTAATGAGCAACAAAGTTAGTGATCTGTAGCAATTACCCAAGTGAGTAATTTTGTTTCATTAATGCACCCTAAAGCACCAAGCTGTTTTGTCAATGGGCACTGCAGGGCCATTGCAAGGCTCAAAGAGACAGTTTTGTTACCAACCGCGGTGCAAGCGATAGGTTTTACCAACAAGGAGGGAGAGAAAGTGGCTTAGTGCAAGGAGAAAATTAAAGTCCATCTATTATTGTCACAGAGGCCAATGGCAATGCTTGTAAAGATTCTAGCAGAGGCAGGGTCACACATCAGTTTGTTCTGGCTTTTCCTTTTTGGGTTTTTTTTTCCCCTGTCTTTTCCAGTTTCTTGGTGACTGTGTTTTTTCAAGAGGGCATCTTGATGCACAGAGCATCTTGGTTTGGAAAGGGAAGGAAAACATGTACCTGTAGCCCTGGTTTGTGCCTAAGATGTTTGGATTTTCTGAAATTCCTTTCCCAAGGAATTTTCTGTAAACAAGAGACATGTTTTGGTAACTGTAACTTGGTTTACATTTTTTCTCCTAGGAGGGACTTCTTCTTGATGTCCCTCTGGTCTGACCAATGTGATTAAAGAAGTTTGTCTTCTTGTCACCAATCAAATTGGTCTGTGTAGAATAGTATAAAAAAAGAAACACATCCCAAGAATAAAGTAGTCATTTTCAGCCTTCTGAAATCAAAGTCTTTGTGTCGTTGTAGTGTACAACAGCATCATGTACCTAGCTTAGTTGAATCCTTCTTGGAGGAAAATAGAAAAGCAGATAAAAACAGAGGCAAAGCTGTATTATACCTCGTAGGCATCTCTGGATCACTCAATATGGGACACACACAGTGTATGATATATTAAGGTGAAGTATTGAATATCCATAAAGGCGTACTAGCAAATGGTGTCAATTTTCAAACACTTTGCTTTGTCAGCTTCACAAATTTAAAATCAATCATCAAAAAAGTCCCTGTATAGATCAGCTGAAAAGACATATAACCTTATGGTTATCTCCCTGACAAAAAAAAGTTGAAATTAAAGATGAGTTTATAAAGACTCAGACTGGCAGAACTGTGTAGTGCTAAAAGCTGGGGTCATCTGACCTCTCAGATTAGAAACAAATGCTGAGAAGAAACAGTGACACACAGTGCACTGCTAATAAATACATCTTGGAGGACAGTTGAACACACAGAAAAATAGATTTCACAGAGAAGCTTATTTTCAGCATGAATGCTATTTTCTCACTGCATTATCATAAATATGAGAGGGAAAAAAAGCTATAAATAAAAAATTCTGGGGCACTCCCCGGAGACATGTCAAAAGTACGTAGTTTTTGTACACTGCAGTGTAAAAGTATTCATTAAAATTAATTTTTAAAATGTCCTGTCCAATATAAGTTGCCTGATGTCCTTCCTTTGATCATAAATTATAAATGAACTGGCAAAAAAAATGAAAAAACTGTGATTCCATAAATGAATTATTTAAGTGTGATTGTTAGTTTTTGCAATCATCGGCCTAATAAGCTGAGGCTTGTGACACTGAAGCGTTTCTCACTGGAGGGTGATGATGATGGTAATGTCATTAACATAATCAATGTGTCCCATGAGTTACTAACCAGCTCTTCTGGTGGCTCCATGGTGGCACAGCCCCTGGGTTGCCAGTGGGTCTGCACTGCAGGACAGGGAGGTGACACTGAGGACATTCAGGGTGAGAGGGCTTGCAGACAGCCAGGAGCACACTAAGGGAGATCTTGTCCCCACAGCAGCCTGCCAGTGCCAGTGGCACATCCCCTGCATTGCCAGTGGGTCTGTGGGCCTGCACTACGGGACAGGAAGGTGATACTGATGACATTTGGTGTGAATGGGCTGCAAACAGCCAGGAGCACAGTAAGGGAGGATCTTGTCCCTGCCAGTGCTGGTGGCACACAGCACTGGAGCTCTCGTGGGTCTGCACTGCAGGACAGGGAGGTGACAGTAAGGACATTTGATGTGAGTGGGGTTCACTGGCTTGCAGACAGCCAGGAGCACACTAAGGGAGATCTTGTCCCCACAGCAGCCTGCCAGTGCCAGTGGCACACAGCACAGGCTTGGCCCACTCCAGCGGCGGCTCGGGCAGCTCCAGCGAGTCCGAGAGCAGCTCCGAGTCCGACTCCGACAGCGAGAGCAGCTCCAGCGACAGCGAGTGCAACGAGGAGTCCCGCAGTGCCACACCAGAGGTGAGGCCCCTCTCTGCTCTCCCCTGAGGGGGAGATGTGGAGGGGAGCAAAGCCCCACTCCCTGTTAGGGGCGTGTTGGAGTTCCGTGTTGTTTGATGCTGTTGGCTCCTTCTCCCTTTGCCGTTTGACGTGAGTGACCCACATACTCATCTTAGCTTTTGGAAGAATCTTTCTGGCCTACATTTGAGTTGCTCTAAAGGAATATTTAGATTTTTGCCAGTAGCTAGAGAAGATTTTATTGACACAGTATTCAGCTGGGACTAAGGAAAGGCAACATGACAAAACTATCTCTTCGGGGACTAGCTAAACTTTTTAGTTGTATTAAATTTCTCCAGGGCCACATTGTAAACCAGATAAGGAAGCCTAATTAACCATAAATACTCCATAAATACTCCCATAAAACTAGCAGTCACCACTAGTTGACTGAAATAAAAGGGTACATTAAAAAAAGTTCTCTTTTAAAGGGAAAAGCACTGCTTCTGTCTGAGATTTGTTCCTTGTCATCCTTCCATCCGCAGCCCGAACCCCCCTCAACAAACAAATGGCAGCTGGACAAGTGGCTAAATAAGGTGAACCCCCACAACAAGACCATCATCAACAATCAAAATGAGCCTCACAGTGAGAGCAGCTCCCAGGCCCAGAGCAACCAGCAGGCTGAAGGGTCAAGCAAAGGGAAGCTCAACAGCAGCCTGCCCCCGACCGATTCCAAAGACCGGGCGATCCTTAGTCCCATCCGAGAGAAAGCCAAACCACGGGTTGCCCAGAAAACCCCAGAGGCAAAAAGCTCCAAGCAGAAGTCACCAGCTCATAATGAGCCAACTTCACAAAGGACTACTGGGAAAAAGCAACCCAAAAAGGTAGAAAGGACTTCCAGTGTAGAAGAGTATAACTGGCCCAAACCAAATAATACCAGCAACACTCCCAAAGAAAAAGACACACAGGAACCCCCCGAGCAGCCAAAGGTTCGAACTAAAGCAGCAGTTGGGAAGACAGCTCCAAGGAAAGAACCACGAACTAGCACAGGCCTCACTTCAGAGAAGAAAAAGTACAGAGGCCCCAGCAAAATCGTCCCAAAGTCCCGGGAGTTCATTGAAACTGATTCATCCACTTCTGACTCCAACACAGACCAGGAGGAGAGCTTGCAGGCCAAGGTGCTGCCAGCCTGCACTGGCTCTGGCAGTGGTGTCAAAGTGAAGGACTCTGGCAGTAACATCCTCAGCGTAAGTAGCTTAACCAGCAACGGCAGCAACACTTCCATCGACCAGACCAGCAACGACCTGGAGGAGCAGCTCTTTTCTCCCATCCCAATCGTACAAAATGAACTTCTGTCCCCACTGAGAGAATACGAAGAACTCAAATCTCTGTGGGTGAAAATAGACCTTAGTTTACTCTCTAGGATACCTGGACAGGAAACTTTTGAGACAGCGTCTGTGAAAAGTGAACCCAGAGAGGCAAATGTGAAACACAGGCGACCATCTCGAGAGTCCCCTACCCCAGCAGCTGAAAAACCCTCCACGAAATCCAAAAGGAAACACAAGGTAAGTGATTTTCATTGTTCAAAGGGAAACACTTGTGTTTCTGAGCACCCTGGAGGTCAGGACCAGAGGCAGTGATTCCTCTCTACACCTGCAGCTGGGCTGTGGGGTGGCAGCACAGCACTGAGGCTTTATTGGTTTTACAAAGGACAGATATTTACAAGTGCACTCCAAATTAACATGAGAAACTAGCAAAAAGCAAACCCCAGCTGACAGAATCAATAAACAAGGTATTTTTTGAGATTTTTCTTACAAGCTTTTTCTCTGAATTTGCTGACTCACCTTAGTTTCCAGTGTTCTGTAACCTGCAGAAAGTGATGATTTCATATTAGAACAGTTTCAGCCATACTCAGAAAATGTGACTTCTGTTTGGAAGGGAGGGGTTTATTATCTGCAGAATTAAGGTGTTTTCACCACTGGTTTAAACAGGCTTCATCAAAGTCAGTGGAATGGTACTTGCTTATTCTCCTGGTGAATTTAGTTTTTATATTGTTTTGTGGTATGAACAAATATGATTCATAGAAATATAATTTCCTTAACTAGCTGCTTTCTGTGCACAGCTACCTGAAAAAAAACAAATATATTTTGACTGAAGGCATCATGTTTTATTATATGTTTTATGTTATTGAAGCCCAAGGGTATCTTACCTTGTGGGATATGACATTGCACTTCAAACTAAATGTGTTTTCAGAAAAGAAACTGAGGTTTTATATCCTGAATGAATTTTTGTACTCAGTTTTTCCAGCTGAAATGCTTGTACTCTGGTCTGCCTGTGGAAAGTCATCAGAGTGTATTTTCTTATACCCCAAATTTTATAAAACATTGTGAGTATGACTTCAGCTGTCTGCTTTAGTGGACTTCTTGAAATCCTAAGTTTGAGGAGTCCAGTGGTGTGAAGGAATTAATGCAAGACAAAGACAGGTGATGCCAGGCAGACACAGGGTCTGCACCCCTGCCTAAATGAGTCACTACACTGGCTCCTTCCCTGTGGAGTTAAGTGAAAATAATCACATGAGTAAACTCAGCAAATTTTTATTCAATTTATATTCTAGCTGCACACTACAGAGATGCAAGAAGGAAAAAAAGAGGAGAAGGATGTATAAATGTCCATACTTACGTATGTCTAAGTACACCAGGGTGCATATTAATTATACCAAAAATAATTCTTGCTGGGTACCTTAGTGGAATTTCTGTATCATGGAGAAGGAATCTTGACTCAAACACTAGTATTGGCAACTAAAGTCAAGGCTCCCAGGGGAAAAAAAAGAATAAGGGGGATTATATGAAAGTTGGAACCTCCTCATTTCCTTAACTGAGCCTTTGAATCAGAAAGTAACAAAATGAAGAACCTTGCTCTGGCCTCCAGCTAACTTAAGCTGGACTGTGAATCAGGCCCTTCAGTTGCAATGTGAATGTTCACTGCTACCCAAGGGGAAACAAGACAATTAGGATGACTTAAGGGTATACCAAGAGTTAAAGCAGGGTAGGGAAAGACTAATTTGTATTTCTAAATCATGCCATTAAAAGATTTATTTTAGCCATCTACTAGTGGGCTCAAAGACTGATATGAAGGTTGCAGTGACAGAGCAATAATCAGCTTTGCTTGTATCATCCTAGTTCAGGCACAAAAGTCATGCATCAGGGAGTCTTCCAAAGCAAATTTCAAAAGAGCTGTTGCTGTTAATGACTACCCCAGCTCAGTCCTCTACTCCTAGTCCTGTGAGGAGTACTTACTCAGAGAGGTTTTCCCATCAACTTCTATTAGGTCATTCAATAAAAGCTATTTACTTGAATAAGGTTTGGTGTGCTATCAAGCCATTACATCTGAATTATTAATTAAATTCCAGTGCACTACAGAAGATAACTTTAGCACAAGAGACATTTTGCTTCCTAATTATGTCACTTGTTATATAACTTCATGCCATGTGTTTGGAGCACGTTTAGCCCTGATTTCAGGTGACTTTCACTTCTCTTGGACTAGTAGTTTAACTGCTGGTAAAAAATACACTGAGATGCCATGGGTCCTCTGGATGGCCAGTGAAATTGTGCATAAATTCTGGGTCTTTTACGTTCTCCCATTTTTGTTAAAGCAGACAGAAAGCCTGGATACCTTTGTGGAAAGCAAGAAGCAGCGCCTGGAGGAACCCCCAGCTTCCTGTCTGCTCCCACCTTGTATCTCTCCAATACCCAACCACAGAATAACCAGCACTAAAGAGTAAGTGGATTTTTGACATCACATTCTGCAGGGTTTTCACTGAACTGCTCTGTAAATATCTTTGCTGTAGAGTGTCAGCATAAGTGACACAGCATTGGTGTTCCTGTCCATGAGGAAGGGGATCCACGTGGGGTTGGATGAGCTTCATTCCTCCTTCTGATGGCCTGCAGGACTTCAACCTCCTGTCAATGTTCTTGACCTTTAACCTCTGTAGACAGAGAATCCTGGCAAAAGTGGGATTTGTTTGATTGCCTGGAATTATTTTTTTTAAATCATTTCCGTAAGAGACAGTTCCCAGTTTTATTGAACAAAATAGTGAAATTGCCTCTTTGTTTTACCTGTGTGTGCAGCAATGCCCAAGTGTCTCAGATGTGTGCTTTATGTCTCAGCNATGAAATTGCCTCTTTGTTTTACGTGTGTGTGCAGCAATGCCAGGGATGAGCATCCCAAGTGTCTCAGATGTGTGCTTTATGTCTCAGCAGACACACCATCCAATAGTTTGTGCCTTTCAGAGTGTCTTTCAGACATGACTATAATGCTTGGGCAAACAGGTGCCACAGAAATAATGATTCTGATTATAGAGTCACAAGGTTAATGTTCTTTGAATAGACAAGGAGTCCAGTTCCCTTCTGTTACCAATTTTGTGCCTTTATGATTTTGAGATGACGTCCTTCTTTCTGCTTTGCACTAGGATAAGCAAAGAATCAAAATTACACTGTGCTTCTGAAAACAATTTGAGGATAATATAGCTAAATTTAGATAAAGTTGAAAACTAAGTTATGAAATAGCACACTAATTTTAAAATCCTTAAAGAAGGTTGAGCATCATTTTGTTTATTTTTGCGTCAATATGCAGTAACTTCAGTCTGTGAACTAGCCCCTCATTCAGCCACTGAGAAAATCAGAGCTGGAGTCTGGGAAAGGAAAATGAGTTGAAAGTTCCAGTGGGATCTGTAACATGTTGCACGTTTGATAAACATCATGATGGGTGTTACCTGATTGTCATTGCTAGAAATACAATGAGCAGAGATATATTGCAGAGGGAATCAAGGATTATCCATGCCCAACACCTCCACAATCAATTAAAAAAAAAATCTTTCCATTCTTGTCACCATCAGTCTCTAAGGATCCACCCCCAACCTGATGTTTCTTAATTTGAGCTTGTTTTCCAGGTCATTAATTTGATTCCTCAGAGCTTGCAACCCTTTGGTATTCTCTCTTAAAACATAATTGTGTCCATCCATAGTTATTTCCATATGCTAGCTTTTTTCTCTCATCGGCCTGAAGTTTTGAAACAAAATTTTCTGACTTCTTTCCCACCTCAGTGAGACCTGGATCACACTGCATTTGTTGTTTTCTGAGTTTGCTTGAAGAAAATGCAATACTTTTTTGATTCAGCTTTTCAGTTCAGATTTTCAACTCCCAGAGATGTGCAACTAAACATAGATCAATGCATTTCCCAAAAGATCAGGGAGATGGATGAACTGTGTGAAGACAATTTCCTAGAAATTTAAACGTTAATTTTTAAGCAGTCAGGAGTGATTCTGTTCTCCAGAGGGTTAAGTAAATTTTTAAGGGGAGGCAGAAGAAAGTCCACTGTTCAAGGCCATGGGGGGAAAATAACACTTCAGGGGTAAAAGGTTGAAAGACAGGCTTTGCCATTTGGTCTTTTATTCCCAAAAGTTCCAAGTTTTCTTTTAGAACTCTCTATATAAGGAATTTGAGAACTGAGGGTGGGTCAGCTACAGGTGTGATAGTGATCTTCATCCCTTAAGGAGGTGTTAATTCCCATGGTGGATGTTGTCACTTAGTAGGAAACTTAGGTCTCCCCTATTAGAACTTGATCCCTGTGCATATAAGTCAAGTTCCCCAAGGCAGACCTGAGATTTTTATTAGGCTTTTTTAAAGGTACAAGAGTGTTTTGACAGAAAGACCACGATCTGGGCCAAAATTTGGAGGCATTCAGGAGTCTGGAGCAATCAGCAAAAGATAGATTTCACTGCTCCTATTGTCTGCCTTGCTGTGGTTTAGACACTTTGGATACATTTCTCTATAATTTTCCTCTAAATATATGGGCTCAATAAAGCAAGCAAAGATGCACAATTAATATTTCATGTCATGTGTCTTAAAAGGTCAATTATATGCCTAATTTCCACATATTTCTGTGACTACATGTGCAATTTGAGTTTAGAAATTTCCAATGGTCACTTGTGAACTTAAAAGGCATTTGCACAACCAGAGAGCAGGTTTGTATTACGTAGTCATTGCATAAGCCAGAATTACCTCTCTGTTCCTCACATACTCAAGGGTTAATGCCTTTTCCAAAATCTGACCTGACACATAAAATATAGTGTTCAAACCATTGCCATTGTGTTGTCCTTCTGATACTTACAGCAAGTGAAGGAATAGGTGTTAGAGTGTTTTTATAGGAATACATTGAAACTCTTCTGAATTTTTGTCAGATCAGCTGCCTGCTTTGCAGCAGAGGGTTACTTATTTATATTTAGTTCCTTGACAGAGAAATTTTAATTTAAGCATTAATTGTATGTGCTGCTGAATCCAATTGATATACAAATATTTGATTGGTAGACCCAGTCCAGACAGAGCCCTACTCACCAGTATTTGGCTTTTTGTAGCAACACAGGGAATTACTTGCTGATGCAAACTCTTGAGTCCAGCTGGACTCACACCAGTGAAACATGCCCACCATCTAGAAGGCATGCTGGAAATCTGTCTGAGGCAAGCATTTCTGCATTTGTTTTTTAAAATTTCCTGTTCTCTTTTGTTTGACCTTTAGCTGGAGATGCACCTGTACTTGGCAATGCATATTAGTCAATCCCTTGGGTAGTCACAGCAGCATTCATTGGGGTTCCTTCATGGCACAGGCAGCATTCCCATCTGAGGCTGTTTTACACCACAACAACACAGACTCTGAGCTTCAGAAGGCTGAAAATGACTCCTTTATTTTTGGGATGTGTCTCCCTTTTATACTATTCTACACAGACCAATCTGATTGGTGAAACAAAGACAAACCTCTTCACTCACATTGGTCACACTAGAGGGACATCAAGAAGAAGTCCCTCCTAGGGAAAGGAATGAAAACAAAGGGCAGTTTGCAAAAACATTTCTCCTGTTTACAGAAAATCCCCTGGGAAAAGAATTTCAGAAAACCAAAACACCTCAGGCATGAAACCAGGGCTACACCCATCTATGGCAATGACTGCAGCTCCATTCAGGTGCTGCCATATGGTCCAGGGTAATATGGGAGTGACCTTTCCCTGTAAACCCCCTGCAGAAAGGCAGATACAGCATCAGTGTGCAGCATTTCCTGGTGGGCCAGGGGAGTGGAGGAAAAGCCAAGTGCCTGGTATGGACTTTGCCTCATTAACAGGCCAGAGATACCACTGCATACCATGAGGAGTGGATAAAGAAAGGGCAAAGAAAGGCAGCTTGAAACATGAGAGTAGCTGGAAATTCTCCCTTCTTCGTGCAATGACCTCTTGTTGCCTGTTTGCTTGCTTGCTTTCTGCCCTAAAAGAAACCAGGCTGGAAAAAAAAAAAAAAGAAAAAAAGCAGATGGGGAACCTTCTCCTTCTTTGGTAATTGGCCTTTTTTCGACACAAAAGATTAAACCCTGCAGCCACAAGAACATCAGTTCTGCTTGTAGTTTTTCCATGCACTTTTATTGTGTTTCTCCCTAGATTTTAAATATATTTTAACTAACAATCATGTCAGCAAATTAAACCATTGAGTCTCAGTAATTATTGCAATAAATTCATTCAAAATTAGCGATTCCTGCAATCAAAGACCAGTTTCTTAGGCCATTAACAGCCCAAAGCAAAGTGACAATCTGGTTAACTGCTGGTAACAACCTATTTCATGGAGGTTATTGTTAACATAAATGCTTTAGTGTAAATCTGAGGGAGGTAACATTGTTAAATAAATTATCAGCTTAATTTCTGCAAAAACTTATAGGATTAAGTGGGCAAGGAGAATAAAATAAATAAAAAAACCAACAGAGTTAAAACTGTATTGTTGGGGGGGCAGAGTTAAATGTAAGTTATGTGGAAGAAATATCCTCTAGTTCTTTTTGTTTTGTGGTTAATTCTTTCAACCCACAGGGTGATTTATGTGCCAGAGTTGAGCAGCTGCATCTGTCCCTTGGTTTGCCCCATGTTTTATCTGAGCCCAAAGATGAAGTGAACTTGTGGAGTTTTAAATAGTGAAGAGCTCAAGACTCCTCTGTGCACAGTGGCACAGAAATACACTCTGCTCTGTATTCTCTCCCTGTGAGTGCATGTTCAGGGTTCCCTGTGTAGGGCCTGTGCTTGGGAGGCAGGCAGAGAGTTTGGGTTCTGCTCCTGGGTGTTCCTGTGGGTTCACTGTGTCTTCTTTGCTGCTGTACAGTCCAAGAACACGTGCATGCTTTGTCAGAGCAGTGCTCACCCTCCTCTGGAAAACTTTCCCCCGGGAAAAAGTTCTGAGTGTTGTGAGCTGTAACTGTGGTGACTTGTCTGAGTTCCAAAAGGCTCTCTGGGGGTCAGAAAGTGAGCAGATGGAGCTTGGAGTGAGAACTTTCTGGAGGACATATTGCAGGACCACATGTGCATGAAATCAGTCTCCTCGAAGAACTGCAGCTCTATTCCAGCATGGTTGTTTGCCTTTGATCTTCTTCAACCCATGTGCTTTCCAAGCAGGACAGTAGCCATCCTAGCAAAGCAATATGAATCTGAGCTTGTTTTATTTCTCCAGTCTGAAGATCTTTTAATACCAGAGGGTTTCAAATAAGATATCTTTAACACTGTTTCAGTTGAATTAAAGTAGTTTTGGGTAGAGGAGCTATAAAACATGAGGGGTTTGTTGGATTTCACTCTGGTTTCACAGATAAGGCTAAAATATTTCTGCTATCACCAAAGGTCCCAAGTAGGGCAGTGACCAAGGTGTAGATATTGATACTGTCAGGGAAACTGCAGAATAGGCCAGACTGAAATGAGAGAGCCCCTAAATGAGAAGTGAGGAAACCTGGGTCGCCTTCTCCTCTTTCCCAGGTTACTTTGAGGCAAAGTAGATCGATAATTCCTGACACCGGCTGAAAGTGGGAACAAAACATAAATTCTTGTTGACTTAATTTGTTATTGAAATTTTAGTCAATAATCATGAAAAGTAAGTGATCATGTAGTGCAATATTAGATGTCTAACAAAAGATTAAAATTCAGGTTATCGTCATTGACTGAGCTGGGACAGTACCTGAAATAAAAATCTATAAGTAGATTAACATGTTAAGCAGTCACTGAGGTGTTTGGTTTGGTTTTTTCTTTTTTGATGAATTTGACTGATGAAAAGTCTAGCAGGTTTTTTTTTTCCTGGTTTTACTGTGGCTCACAGCTGCCATTGCCAGGCAGCTAACAATTTCTGTACATAAAACAGACAATAGATTATCGTGTTACTTGAGCTTTCATGTCAAAACCACATTCATTTTCTGAATCACGTTCAATTCATCAACCAATATTTGCTCAAGGGCTTTTGCCAGCTACAATGCATCATTTTAATATAGTGTTGAACATTGGTTTTATTCTAGAGGTTAAATAATTATTATCTTGTTATTGTTATGGTTATCATTTTGTAGTTGTTATAAATTCTGTTTTTGGTTCATATGCTGCCACGTGCTGTTTGGGTTTTTTTGCAAAGGTTGCTTTTGTGATCCCTAATCCACCTCTTAAAAAGATGCTTAATGTTAAACACATAAATAGTCATACTTGATGTCAAAAGGAACTAACCCTGTGCATAAAACTTTCCAGCGCTTTGCTGAGTCAGAACCTCTACGACCTCTCAAATGAAGACTGACTCAAATTAGCATTTAAATTGGGTGCAATTTGTACTAATGCACTGCAAGTTGTCCTCCAAAGCAGAAGGTTTCTGCAGTCATTGAAAAGGCAAAGGCAGCTCTTCTGTTTTCCCTGCTGTCCCCTTGTGCCTCACCACGGAGGGCACGGGGCTGCAGGACACATTGGAGGGCAGAGCTGGCTGCTCAGTAAATAAAATGTAAATAAAATGTAGAGCTTCACGCTGTGGAGAATTAACCAATAATTCCTGAAGTGCCACTGGTTTTTTTCTCTGTGTCCCAGGAGCAGCAGCAGCAACTCAGTGAAGAAGGTGACCAAGAAAAGAGAAGAGAAGCTGTTCCCTCCTCCCTTGTCCCCTCTCCTGGATGACCCCGTGCACCGGCGGCACAGCAGCGACAGCAGCTCCTTCAGCCAGGAGCCCACTGTCACCAACCCCTCACAGACCAGCAGCTCCTCCTCCTCCTCCTCTGCTTCTAAACACAGAAAGAACGAAAATAAATCTTCTTCTAACCCCAAAGGAATCTGTGTAAGTAACCAGCCTCAGTCGGTGGCAGTGAACAAGACAAAATTAAATTAATTCAGCTTGATTCTGTTGGATTTATTCTTTTTTTTCCCCCACACAGTATGTATTTCTAAATGCTCGTGTAGCCCCACTCAGGGGGAGTGGGTCTTTGCAGAGCCAGGCATAAACAGCTCTTGCAAGCTCCATTTTTAGGTCAGCATCAGGCATCTACTTGGTGCTGTCTATCATTCCCTGGAGCACCTGGACCCTGAAGAGCCTTTGCAACCATCAACTAGCTGCAATTAGTCCCTTAACTCTGCAACAGTCACATTTTGAAAATAAAACTTCCAGAATATCAGCTGAATAACTGCCCCAAATTCTCAGCCAGGACTGAGCATTGTAGTCATACTGAATGTTGTGGCCTAAACTAAACAGACAATAACAATATAGAAAAAATTCCTGTTCATAGTACACTCAGTATGTTAATAACCTCTCTCAGGTTTGCAGGCTCACAACAGTAAGGTTTATTTACACTCAGTCTTCATTAATTATGTGTAAGCTTTTAGACAACTTGTAAATAGGGGTTTTTTTCCCCAGAAAAATGTCACACTGTTAGGGCCATCTCCCCATCAGTGATTCTCACAGAGACAGTTCTTTGTTGCTTGCTTTTCCCCAGATTCAGGTAAGGGTTTTTTTCTGAAAATACATGAAAAAGAGCCAAAACTACATAGCAAATTCAGTAAAACAATGTATAATTTCACATTAGTTTGTCATCCTCTTTTTAGGTTAAACAGAGAAACTCAGGGGTTTGGCCCATTTTAGAAAATAGTCCTTCCTCTAGAATTTCAAACCCCTGCTTACTTTGTAGCATCAAACTGTATCTTAGTATCACTGTCAAAATTAAAAGACAAGAAGAAAATTCTGCCACAGAAAAGGCCACGCATAGCCCCATCTTTCACAGTTCACCACTTTGAGAGAGGTTGTTACCCTGCACTGTGATAGCAAAACTCCCAACTTGCATTGGATTGTTGGTGACAAATCACTTCACCTTATTCATTCATCCCTGTTGCTTTCTGATATCATTGTGTCACTTCAAGCTGCGCCAGTAATACACACGCCTTCAACTGAAATCAGTGCCAAAATGAACTGCATATGTCAGCAAATAAACAGTGCTATGTAAACAGCAGGGCCTCTTCCTCTCATCCCAGCATCTCTAGGCAGATTTATCCTTGGTTAATCTATTGTCTTGATACATGAAATATTTTGCCCCTAAAATATGTTAGGCTTCTTTCCCTAGTTCGTTGGTTCATCTGTAATTTAGTTTATCTGCTTGGGGACCAAGCTTGCAAGTTGCAGTTGCCTGGTTTAAAATCTCTTGTTATGCTTCTGGTTTTAATCATTGCAAAGTCACAACTGACTTCTGCTTTCCATTCTTCTTTCTGTAGCAAGAGTGAGGAAATTGTTCCCTGCTGAAATCCAAGCAGACTTTTCAGCCACATTAACAGTTAGCTCCTTGTAATATGGATAAAAAAGGTTACATTAGTGAAGGAAGTTGAGTTTAGATCTAGCCCTGGCCCATTAGATCTCCCCACCCTTGCTTTAACCAGTGTCTCTAGTTAGTAAGACTGTGGTATCCACCTAAAATTTACACCTAAAAGTGTAAATTACTGAGTAATTTACACCTAAAAGTATAAATTACTGAGTGAGGTGAGAGCTCAGAAGTGGAGTCATACTCCACATACCTAATTAATCCATTAGGCTCATGTTACAAGGGAGGGAAGGGTGGTTTGGTGAGGTGACATGAGGGTAGGTGAACTGCTTTGTGCCTTAGCCTTTGGTGTGTTGGGAAGGGTTTCTGGCAGGGAGGGTGGATGTGAGCACTCACATTGTTGGAAGGTGTTTGAGCTATCAATAACAGCCCTGTGTTTCCTAGGAGGAAGAATCTCACAGTACACCCACAGCCAACACTCTTCTTGACACCAGCCATCTAGAGCCAGACATCTGGTCTGCAATGCCAATGCTTTCCAATGGGAATTCCGAGCCCAGAAGACCCAAAATAACATTTGATGATGTGTAAGTTTTATTGGCTCTGTGCTCTGTGATTGGGATTTTTGTGCAAGCAGAGGTCCCAGTGAAAGGGAATATCTTTGATTACAGTGCTGGCATTGGGCACCTGTGTGGATAGTGCTGCTCAAAGGCACACACAGTTTTAATCTTGGCAAATGAACTGTTGTCACTGATTAATGAAGATTCTGTTGATAAATGTTTTCAGATCATGAATGTTGGTTCACGGTAATTCTTCTTCATTTTTTTTCATTTTAGCTCCTCTAATGGAAACTTCTTATACTTAATTAGTTTAAAATATTTTTCCTTTTCCTCTGTTCAGCACACATTAATAGGTCCTTTGGGCAGCCAGCTTCTACAGCTACTTATTTTACATTCTGGTCACCCATCATATCTCTGCATACAGATTCTGCTTCAGATTGATATCAGGTTAAGATTTAAAGAGATAAGTGAGCATATTTGTCAAAATTCTTCTTTAAAGCAGTCAGCAATTTTTTCAAACAACATTTGTCCAACTATATGAAAGCAAAGGCTTGAATTAATTGACTTTTGTCTCTCTAGGCTTCACAACGCAGATTATTACATGCAAGAGGCTAAGAAGCTGAAGCATAAAGCAGATGCACTGGTAGGTTATCACAGTATTTTTTGTCTCTTTCCACTGTGGGACTCAGTGTTAAAAAAATGGACATTATTGCACAAGATCTGAAGCCTCTCAGACCAAGAGGAACCCTGCTATTGACTAAACTGTGCTCCAGTTTGTGCTCCATAAATACACTGTGCACAAGTTAGACCCTGAATGCCACTCCTAACTTTTAAGTATTCGTTCCCCCAAAAAATCTACTTACAATAGCTGGTGTTTCTTCCAAGGGAGAGCAACAATCATGCTGTCTATGAGGTATGTAAGATGGTTTTATGAAAGTTGCTGTGTGTTTGAAATTTGTTTTTCCTGTTCATTTTGAGCCTGAAACAGAAGTGTTGAAATATTGCATAGCAGAAAGACAGACAAATCACCCCACACCCCATTATCGTGTGGTAAAACTGTTTGATATTTCTAATCCAATTGTTTAAAATCTGAAACAATTCATTTTTTTTATGTACTACATTCATTTTTATTGCATGGTTTTAGGCTGATAAAAGAAAGTCAAAACTCATTCCCAAAAAATCTGGCAGTGACATAGTTCAATACTGGGAAGGCTTTTTTGCTTGCATTACCCCCTGATTAAATTCCAGTAAGACTGGCCTCATTTTGCCAAGTGTTTTGATTTTGATAAAACTACATAAATCGGAAAGATTCTATTCTACCATGGTTTGCTCTATACAAGCTGTTGTTAGTTCTGAAGTGTCCTTAATAAAAGTTTGCTTTGTAGGAAGGGACTTTTCTCCTGTGTGCCACATAGGGTGCAGAACAGTGACTCATTCAGGAAGACTTAGTGGAACTTGACTCCTCTACTTATTTTAACTAAGGTGTCTAAAATGGACTGTGGCCATCCACTGTGCCCCTCAAAGAGCTGGGTGATTACTCACCTCTCAGCTTGATCATTTCTGGGGGTTTTGCATGTATATTCTGTCATTACACATTAGAGATTTTGTGCTTAGAAATAATTTAAAAAAATAAATGAATTACATGCTATGTTTTTTAAAAGCAAACTAGCCAAACAAAGAAGTCTCTCCCTCTGCTGTCAGTGAGCTGAAGGAGAGCTGACATTTCAAGCTGTCTGCTTCAGCTCTCCAGGCTCCCTTTTGGCTTGAGGCACAGTGTTTCCAAGTGTGTTTTCTGTGTGAGGTGTGTTCAGGGGTTTGGCACCTGTTCTGACTGTCAGCCAGGTGACGATCATCCCTCCCAGCACATCCATTTACAGGAGGTGGCCTTACAGCTTCCAGCCAGCCACAGCCTGGATCTGCAGGCTCACAACACCTCCCACAGCTGGGTGACCTTTACACAAAGCACACACGGTGCTGGCACAGGGCTACCTGCAAATATTTACAGGCTCAGGCTGCTCTCACTCCATCAGGTCACCTCCCTCTGCAGCCACAGCACTCACAAGGTGTTCACCCTTGTCCCCTGCTCCTGCCTGTGCCTGCAGGAGCAGGGCAATGAGAGAGGGGCAGGCACAGCACATCCCACCTCTGCCTGTCACACACAGTTTGACAACCCCAGTGCCCCCATGTGAGGCCATCCACTGTGATCAACCTGTTGGGAGGCATAAATATCCATGAACAAAGTTGTGACAACTCCAGTGCCCCCATGTGAGGTCATCCACTGTGATCAACCTGTTGGGAGGCACAAATATCCAGGAACAAAACTGTTGGAATTCTGGAAACCTGGATTTGGGGATTTTAGTGTGTAGTAATACATGTGAGTCAAGATGGAGGGCTTTGGGTGTTGTCTAAGTCCTTCTACTTCACCTTCTTCTTCCTCTTTCTTCATGGGTTTGGGTGGTTTTTCTGTAACTGGGTGAAAAAGGTCAGTATTGCGGGCCTTGGGTGGTCATTATTGGGTCAGAAATATAAATAATATAGGTGTCACCTCGTTATTGGGTAATTAGCACTTAACCTTGGAAAGAATTAGAAACACTCCATTTTACCTCATTTCTCTAACTTGCTAGTTAGAGCTCACAGCTTGTGAGTCTGTAAATAGATAAGGAATAATAAACATCCAAGTCCAAACTCAAAACCTACATTTCCCATACATTAACCCCTTGGCAAGGAAAAAAGAAAGCCAGAACCATCACACAAAGTATCTGCTTTTTCCTTCTGCTATTTAGATCTCAAGTCTTTTTATTTTTTTTTGTTCCCACCCAATGCAGCTGCAGGCAAATAATCTCCATGTAACACATTTGGTGTGCAATCCCGTGGTGTTGCTGGTCCTATGGAAACAATTGCTGCTGGTTCCTCGGTGCTGACATGACAGAGCACAGGCAGCATTGAAAGATGTGTTGCAGTGGCTGGGAAGATAATGCATGTGACCTCAAAATGTGTCAGCAAATGTTAATGAGATTTGTGGCAGCGGCGTTCCTGGGCTTGTAGAGAAAATAGATTTCTGGTGAAGGGCAGGACGTTCCGTGTCCTGTGGGAGTGACCCCATGGAAACCTCTCCTTGTCAGGGGCTGCAGTCAGGGATCAGCTCGTTTGGGTGGGCTGCTGCAGTGGCAACTGGCTGCACCATATGGAAGAGATCTTGGAGACCTCCCCGTGTTCCTGTCTGAGATGTGATGAGCTGGAATAATTCCACCTACTCCAGAGAATCGGATCCCATTCCTGGCTCAAATCCTGTGTCTCCACTAAATCTGCTTGCAGCCAGATTGTTGTTTTTTTTTCTATACCACAAAAAGTCATCTTTGGAAGACTTTTTGTCTTCCGAAATGAGCGGAAATTTTTTCAAAGTGAAAAAAGGACTTTGAAGAATATGCTGAGAAGCAGCCACTGGGATAGAGAGAGAGCAGTCAGAAACATTTCCCTTTTTCTGATCATTCAGTTAATACCTGTCAATTATACAAAGGCTTTGTACATATCAATGCACAAGAGCAGTACTTGTAATTAAAGGTGGGCAGAGAGAACCAGTTATGGCTTAGAAGGAGCCACAAAGACAAGTATACTATGGTCTTGGACCAATAATAAATGTTATGCTTAGTATGTTGTTAGAATAGGCTTCTGTTTTGTGAATGGAAACATATGCAGATGCATCAAAAATATTTTGATAGAAACATAGAAAGGCATTTTTAAATTATTAAAAGTATATTGGATCTCCTATATCAAATGCCACGTTAGTAGAATTCTTATATTCAGCTATCAAAACCTGAAAATGTTAAATACTATTATAAAGTGCGTACTATAAAAATGTCATATATAATATTCATTACACATAAAAAAAGAAATCAGTATGTCTAAGTCAGTTTAATCACAACCATTATGAGGGCTAAAACCTCTTGCAATAAAATCCTAGTAAAATGAAATATTAAGCAGTGCTATATTGTCTCCCTTTATTTTCCTGCTCTTTTACTCATCATATAAGTGATGAGATTTTTTTTTTCTTTTTTTTGACCAGCAGTTAACACAGAATATATGGCATGGAGTTGTTACTTAACCCTTGCACGGTGACATTCAAACTTAGTTCATCTCTCAAGGAGCAGTCTGGATGTGCACAAACATGTTGAGTGCCCTTTCTTGCCTGTGTACATCCCTGATGTCAGTAGGGATACACTGACTTTGTGGAGCATTCAGCCACACCCTACCCTGAAAAGATTTGGTAAAAACGCAATCCCTGCCTTAATTACTGTGTGAATTCATTCTTAACTACCAGCACCAGCTTTGCTTTCATCCTAAAGCCAGTGTTGCTTTGTAAAGTAATCTGCCTACCTAGAAATCAAAGCTGAGGGATTTTTCCTGACAGTGTCATTCCCATTTCAGCTGGAGAAGTTCGGGAAAGCAGTGAATTATGCTGATGCTGCCCTCTCCTTCATCGAGTGCGGGAACGCCATGGAGCGAGATCCATTAGAAGCTAAATCTCCATACACCATGTACTCAGAGACTGTGGAACTCATCAGGTTAATGTCCTTTCTGTGATCGTTTTCATCATCTCATTTCAGTCATAATTAGAACCTGCTATGTTTTAAAAAATACCATTTCAACGTATTAATGATTTGTCCAAGGCATCTTCATCTCAGAAGTCATCATAATTAGTTCTTGCCATTTTATTAATGTCATGGAAAATTTATAATTGATGGACACTGCTTTTATAAATTATCCCCTTTAGAGGTTATAATGTGAGTGTTATAATTTGCAATATTCATAAAATTAAAATTGAAATGTAGTGGGTGGAAGTAAAGTATAGTAATTTCACTGTTTGGCAATGACACTTGTCTTTTAAAAGGTGTAGTTTTATAATTCAAAACATTAAAGGGAGTCTATCAGGATTTCTATTACAAACCCTGGTTTTAGAGGTTTATAACTTGGCTGTTAAAAATGAGCAAAGCTGAAACTTGGGATATAAGATCGTAGCCAGAGAGGAAGCTTCTGCATATATTGTCTTGAAAACAGTGTCTTTTTAATGTTAAAGGAATGTGAACCAGCTGAATTAATTTCAATACAGTTTTGTAGACTCATAGGCTAGAATAAGGATGAGAGAGTCTTTACATACCAATAAAATGTCTGAATTATTATTCTAAAATCTGCTACTGCTCCTTATAGCTGTTTCATAGTGTTGGCTCCGTAGAAATAATGGTCTCCTGAGTAACTAAGTTTGCTTTACTTGAGCAAATTATCAAAGTGAAATCAAGCAGGATTAAATTTACCTGTAAGTAGAACAACAGGATTTTTCCTCTTCACTGTGATGCACCTTTGCTTTCCCCAGTGTATGCTGGGAATATCCTTGTTAATGTCAGTGTAATTACTGGCAGTTTGCACAAGTGAAAGAAAAAGAGGCAAATCAAGCCCTAAATATTTGGTTTTTAATATGTCAACGGTGGTTTTTTAAACATGCCAGATTAGCTATTAGGGACTGCCAAGATAATGCATGTTTTACATTTTGAATAAGTAGGTATTTGCATAATAAAATGTATCAAATCTTAAGCTCTTACTCTGAGGTAAATAATATGCCTGTTAAATATTTAAAAACATGGTTTTTGCATTCTTCACTTCATAAAGGGAAGAAGAAAATCTAAAGAAATCACTCAAGAAAAAAAATTATGTTCACTCAACGCTTGATCCATGTTAAACCCTGGAGAGCAGAGGACTTAGAAAAGGAGCCACCTGCCTCTGCTCTGCTGTGCCCAAATCATCCTGCAGTCTGGCAGCGTGTCCTGAACCACACAGCTGCAGCTGCATGGCAGAATAAATTGTATTTAAATAAATATTCTTTAAAGAAGGGAGCGCTTCTTCGTAGGAGCCTGCATTTATTTTTTGGGGGGGTTTTTTTAAGAAAACCACCCAGCCCAGTTGCAATCGTTGCTCCTCAGCCCAGCAGTCTGTCAGCTCAGAGTGCACAGACCAACAAGCTTTGTTCACCCACAACATGTGAACCACTTCAATGGGGGAATGGCAGCTCCAGGAGGGGCAGGACCTGCAGGGAGTCAGGTGAGGGCACAGCTGTGTCCTGGGCACTCCTCAGCAGCAGCAGCAGCCCTGCTGCCTTGCTGCTCCTGGCACAGTCCTGCTGCAGGCTCTGGGACAGCTAGACCTTGGCATGGAAGCAGCACCTGAACTGCTTCTGGAACTCCTTTTGGCTGTGGAAGAATCTGGAGAATTTGTTACGGTAGAGCTCCAGTATATAAATAGTTTAAGTCAGGTGAGATTAATTCCACCATCTACCACCAGAAGCAGAGTTTAATTCACCAACTGTTGCATGCAGCATCTTGTAGCAGCCAGGGAGACTGATTTGTCCATTTAATTGCTGTCAGGGGTCAGACATGGACAAAAGGTGATTGCCCAGGTGAGCAGCAGGCTGGTACAGGCTCAGTAAAACTCCATGGACAAACACACAATTCTCGTGGGCTGCAGTGGGTGCTGGATGTACAAAGTATATGGCTGTGCACACAACACTTTCTCAGTGTAGCTGGTGATATTAACATAGGTTTTTACTGTGAGACAACAAATAGAGGAAGATTTTTCTCACTTTTACTCCTCCCTTCATCAGAAGCACAATTTTCCCCCTTTTGCACTTAGCTGTGTCTGCCCTGACTATCTGCATCAGGCACCCATTTGTGAAAGCAAGTGGAGCATCAAAGAGATGGAGACTATCAGAGATCTGACTGTCAAATGTGTTTTTAAGTTAATGATAATGCTGAAATCCCAAAGAGATGGATCTTTGTGTTTGATCACATTCATCCAATCTGAGTAGAACCACAAACCCCAAGAGCAGGTGGGACAGGACATGGAGGGAGCACTTCAGTGCAGGCTGGGGGTGGGGATGTGTCGCAAGAGGATACGAAAAGAAGGACACTCACTCATCAGGCTGAGAGTGAGAAAAAAGAAACATTTTATTTTTGGGTTCAAGGTTTAAATAGAGCTTAGACTTTGACCAGCGACTGGGGGGACGAGGCTGACACCTCTCCGACCTCACTGGGCAAACTATCAGTCCATCAATTTGTCCTTCCCCCTGGAAGGAATGTATATTTACAAAATATCAGTCTTTGTTTGTGTTACAAGCGTGAGAAAGCTCTAGTAGAGGAATGTAAAACATCAGAAGGCTGAAAGATCAGGGCAACAGGGATGGGTGGTGGGAGCAAGGCAGGGGAGAGCAGCACAGCTGCCTGCACTCCATTACCTCCTTGTAAATGAGAACTCATCAAGGCTGCCTGGATACCTTAAAACTTTCTTATGCAACGCTGAACCCTATTACTTATTCTAACACAAGTACCTGTGAAATTGCATTAGGGCTCAGAACAATGATTTTATGCGATGAATTGATTTTCAAGAGACTAATGCATAGAATGGAGTGTGCTCAGTTAAAGGAAAAAAAAAAAAGAGAGGAGATAGGAATACTCAATCCTTGATCATCCAAATGCTGGACAGCAGCAATTAAATAGAGAGGGAGGACCAAGTACACAAGATTCATAAATTAATGAACCCAAGAATGAAGAAAGCTGTGAACGTGACCTTTGCTGTATGTAAAACCATTTTCTGTATAAAATACATTAAAAGCTTTGAGGAAGCATTTATGAGGAGGATTTTGAAGATATTATTCAAGCCCAAAGTATTATATGTAAAACCTTATTATATATTACTTTACACTTCAATACATATAGGGCCAAGATCTTCTGCTTCTGTTCAATACTCATCCCAAATATTTGCAGGACTCAGCCTAGTTGGCTGGATATAATATCATTAACATGCCCAAGAATAGCTCACCCAATAGTTGGCCCAAAAAATTGGTTGGTGATTTACTTAAGGCCTCCAGATTTTAAGTGATGCTTTCTGTTGAGTTTTACATTGACCTCTTCATTACAGAACACTGTGACCAATAACTGGTGCAGTTGGAGAAGAGTATCTGATTATTTTTGGAGACAAGATACTAACTCTCAGTTTCTTCTCTCTCACCTTTCTGACAAGGTATGCAATGAGACTCAAGAATTTCACAGGCTCTTCTGCCACAGAAGGGGACAAGAAATTAGCAGTTTTATGGTAAGTCCCTTTGCGACAATGAGAGAAGCAGCTCAAATCTTAAGGAGGACTTTAAAAGTACTGAATTACTTAAGCAGCTTACAGGAGATCATTATTCTTGTTTTCCATTAAACTATTAAAGGATAACTAATGGATTTCTTCAGCAGCTGACTAAACATTTATTCTTCTAATTTATACTCTTATCAAGATGGGATTTTAATGCTTTTGACCACTTTTTTTTTTTTTCCCTCCATTTGCTTATGTTTCAAAATGTAACCTTAGAACAGAAACTGCAAAATATAGGTCAGCTTTTTTTTTTTTTTTAACAGTTTATAGGTTTCATTAAGCAATGGAATTAACATAATCCTTTCCTAATTACCACAGCTACCGATGCTTATCACTTCTCTACTTGAGAATGTTTAAACTAAAGAAGGACCATGCTATGAAGTACTCCAGATCTCTGATGGAATATTTTAAGGTAATCTTTTTTCTGTTTAATTTATTGGTATGAAATGAAATTCCTACCAGCACTGAGAGCTCTCACAAGTATAACTGCATGACTTAAAAGTCCCACGTTTAACCTCTCCCCTGGGAAATGCAGGCAGGGAATGGGGACAGAAGTGATTTGGGGGATTTTTGGATTAGTCACTTGATTCGAAGGACCATGCTCAGTAACTCTACAAAAATAACATTATTCCCAACACCATGTAATGTTTATGCAAGTTTCTGATTGTTTCAAGGCTTCAATGTGCAAGTGATTATGACCTGACCCCCAATGAACCATAATAAAGCAATCATTTAGGCTGTAGTTAGTTGAGTTTAGATTTTAGATTCAGTGAGATTTCCTGAAGCTTATTGCAGTTTCAGAGATTTCTCCTTTTGTTCCTGTGGAACTTCAAATTACCTTGTCTATGTCTTGAAGGTTTGCCTTTACCTTAAATTGAGTGGAGATCTGATGGTCATGACTTGGGGATGTTTTGTTTTACCTTGTCAAATGCTGTTTACCCAGTGTAAGAATGACAAATCCTCACTGTTCCTAGATTAAGGGAGAAATAGAATCTTTCTCCAGCTCTGAGGTTTTGGTATTTATATTTCACTGGTTACTGCTGTTTGAAGCATACATTAATTCTTTTACTTTATTACCCCATATTATTCTATAATTATGTAATTGCACTGGCTTGTCAGCCCATCAGGTTTTTTTTTTTCTGTTGGTGTTTTCAGCCTCTGTGAATTTGTTCCAGGCTTTGACATATTGGTGCTGCAAACCAGTAAAAACCTCTAACACTGCAAGTTTCCATATTTGCATGTAAATGGTGATTAAATGGTCCTTCTGCTGTAAAACTCCAGTACTGTCATGGTAGCAGCCATTGCCCATGTGTCCTCTGTGTGTGTCTCTGTGCAACTTCAGTGATCTCAGTCCTGATCTTGTGCTTAAATGGAGGCTCTCCTGTGCCATTAGGAGTGCCTCTGTTGTGCTCCTGGAGTTTTCAGCCAGGGGATTTGCACAACAAATTAAATTTGAACTGCACACATTTGTAACCTCGGCATTTTCACGAAATGTATTCCAGCCGCTTCAGATTTTTATCCAGGATGAATGCAGATTGTATCTTAAAAAAAAAAAAAAGGGATTATTAGACAAATAAACCTTTTCTGCAGAAAGTAATGATTTCTTAAAAAACAAAAAAAGGCGGGAGCAGGGAAGACTCTCTTGCCTTAAAGCCACTTTATTTTCTCTATCTGTGCAAGCAGGTAAAATGAAGAACATATTTACTACTTCCAGCACAAGAAAATGTCTTTTAACATAAATTAAAATCAGAAAAAAACCCCAAAAATCCAATAAAATTGAGGAATCAGGAATGCCAGGCATAGGAATCCAGTTGAAGCTCAGTGTTTCAGTCAGTGTTCCAGTGTGTGTGCTGTGGGCACTGGAACTCATTTGCCAGGAGCAGTGTTTGAGTGTGTACAGATTATATGTTCAGGTTCTTTCTGTAATACAGGCACAGGAGGAGAAAAGAAAAGAATGGGAGCTATTAACTGTGTGTTAGTTTTGTGTTGCTGCACCATGTTCTCTGTGTTCACTAGCAGGAATCTGTAATACAAATGAAACAGATTAACTGTTTGAATAGAGCTGTTATTCAAACTTTTACACAATTTTAACTGTGAAAAGCAGCCCACTGTTTACAGCAGAGCTGGGGAGGAATTTTTCAGCTAAATTGTTCTTTATATTTTTCCACAGAAATGCCACTTTGCCCAAATTGAAACCATTTGTGGACAGAACTGGTTCTGATTAATTTCCAATTAAAAGCTTAAGAATTATACTTTTGACATTTCAAAACAGAAAATAGCCATTTAATCATGAAAGAAATTTTGAAATTTGGAGGCAACTTGGAGTAAAACACCACTAAAGTGATAATTTTTTTTTTAATTGAAATCAAACCTTTTATGATTAGAAAAAGTGACATCCTGTGATGTATTTCCTCTGAAAGTTTGAGGAAGGTTTTCGTGTTTTTGAAAATTGGAAGCAGTTATTTGATGATTGAAATATTTTTTGCTAAATGTTTTCATTATCAAATAACTGCTTCCAATTAAGATCTAGTCTTAATCTTGACAGAGCTGTCATTTGTCTCCAGGTACTGTTGGGAACAATCCCCGGACAGGAGAAATTAACAAATAAAAGTTTCTTCACCATTTCTGAAGGTTTGCAGGGCACTTTAGGATCTCCCTCCTCCCCACATCCCCCCCATATGCTCTGTGCTGTGAAACACCCCAAGTCATGCTCACATCCTTTGTGACAAGCAGTGACAAGCTGTGCAGGGACACCCAGGCCAGGCCAGTGCCGTGGTTTGGACAATGTTTTCTGCTCTGGTCAGAAATGTTGGGCTGTGAGCTGTGGTTTAGAAGTCAAGGGTGCTGTCTGTGCTCCACTGAATCTCTGTTCCTCCCATGCAAAAATGGTGATTACAGTAACCAGATGAGTGTTGTAATAATGTGGGTAATACTTTGCATAGAACTTGTCCAACTTGACTGAGTTTTCACTGTGCATGCTGACTTCTCAGCAAGGGAGCTGAGTGATTGTTTTCAGAGGGCACACACAGATAGCCTCAGCCCTGATGCTGCCACTTTGTATGGGAACTAAGATGCCACTCAGTCTGAGCAAGGCTGGAAAAACCTGGGCTTTATTGTTGCTCGGCAATCTTTTTGTACAGGGTTTTACAAGGTGCTACACAGACGTGAAAGGCAGAATGAGTAAGCAGGTAAGGAAAGTCAATTTGTGCAACTCAAATATATAAACACAAAGGCATTGAAGCAGACCCTTACTAAAAATTGTATTTATGCTACTGTCTGAGCCCCAGGCCACCTTCCCTGAGCAACTTGGGAGGGATCAATTTCATTAAAGCATCAAGCCAAGTTCTTTTTGTTCCTTATTAAAATACTGAAGGTCCCTCTAAAGATAAGCTCTGAAGAACTTACTTTGTAGAATAAGTTTCAGTGGTAATTAAACCACTTCTTTGTGACCTGCATCTGCTTTTACTGGAATTTATTCCCTCTTTCATCAAATCATTTTCAAGCTACTGGTTGGAACCTACCAATCATCCACCAGCCAGTTAATTATGGGACCAATGTGCAGAGCTTTTCTGCTCCATGCACTGTAGCTCTTGCAATGAAAAGGGGGAATGTTGAGCCTTGTGTCATCAGTATTCATGTACTTGAATCACCTGTATTTACATTTTGGTTTTGTACTTTCAGAACTCTTCAAAAGCCTCACAGGCCCCCTCACCTTGGGGCGGCAATGGAAAGTGAGTATTTTCTGCTGAGTGTTTCTGTCTGGGAACAAGTGGTTCCAAGAGGAGGGGAAGTGTTTTTGTGCCTCTAAAGGCAAAGGACAAGTCATGGGATCAGTGTTTTGGGAGCTGCAGGTATATTTCAAATATGTATCATGTAGAAACTCTTTTTCTGGGCTACAGAATGGATCATACAACTGCCTTGGGCTCGTGGGGGTGAGGGGCTCCCACTGGATTGAGTCAGATCCATCGAGTGTGGGTAGGAAGGAAGAGCAGAATCTCACCTTCATCTGTGCAAAGCCCCCTTAAATCTGAAATCAGACATGGTGGGTCTGTGCTGAATTTTTTGACAGTTTACTTCTCACGCCAAATGAAGGCCATAAAAATATCAGTTAATTAGCTGGCAAGTACCATGTCACTTTAGGAAGCCAAAGTAAAGTTAACCTTCATTGCAATGATTTTTCAATGATTCGTTCAGCAATGAAAGACCAATGAGTATTTCATTGATATATGGTAAGTGCTGTTTAATAAAACTGAAGGTATAATAGTGGGGAAGATGTGAAGGCACTTAGTCAGCCAATTATCAGTGGCTTCATATTAACGTTAAAACACTCTCACCTCAGATATGAAGTCAGGGTAATGCAGTTATGATCTGCTGTTCAGTGGAGCTGCATTGCTGCTGCATCCTTGCCTTTGTCTTGCAATGGCTGTTGCCAGCTGACACACATTCCTCCTGCTTCTTTGTCCTGGTCACACATCCAGATACAAGTAAGACAAAGGTGAAGGACTTCACCTTTTTTTCCCATCTTTATTTGGGTAGGCTAAATTCTAGCTGAAAATTATTCTTGTTAATGGTCTCTTTCTGGTGGTTTAGAAAAGAAATGACTGTTAGACACGCCAAGGAAACAAAGGAGGAGGAGTTGAAGTTTAGCACACAAAGAGCTGAAGTTTTCAAACAGACTTTGTTCTCAATCAGTGCAAAACCAAAAATTTCAGCATTTTGCTTAAAGTGAAATACTGCCTCAGATAATTCAAAATATTTTGGGGTATAGATATGTATATATACACATCCCAAATATTGAAAGTTATTTTGAATATGTATGTATAGAGCTATTAAAGTATAGATTGCAACACAAACTAAAGTGGTGAAATAAGGAGTCACTTTAAATAAAATCTGAAAAGATATTTTAACACTGGTAAAGCAGCCACTAAATTAAATTATTCATTATGTGCCAATTTTTCCAGGCATTTGAGTGTCAGTGAAACCTTGTATTGTAATAAAAATACATAAATGTTAACATGAATTTTTAGTGATCAAATAGACCACTGGGGCATAACATCTCTTTTGTTCCTTAAGAAGGGGCTTGTACATAAACATTTCATGGAGCAGAAGTTATTCCTTTTATTCCTGTCCTATAATAGACCCCTATGAAGTGTGTGCTCTGCAGGTGATGACATCTCCCTCGCTATTTAAAGGAGCTATTAGGTGTCCAGGATTGAGAATAAGTGGGTTTTGACTGGAGGAGAAAATTCTTGTCTGGCCACAAAGTAGGCAGCAGAAACCCAGCCTTCAGGTCAGCATCACTTCTAACATAACACCCAGCTGATCAGTCTCTTCCCACTGACTTTGGAGATAAGGAAGGAAAGCTCTGAAAGTGCACATCTCTCTCTTTTATTCAGAGCAGGAAGCACCTGACATGTGAGAGCAACTGAGTGACAAGGCCTTGTTATAACAGCAATATTGTGACACCTGTGACCCAACACACAAAGACCACAGCCCACACTCAGGTCTTGTGTCCCCTCTGTGTGGAGTTTTAGAAGAAAACAGCTCTCCAGCTGGCTCAGAGCTGCTTCTGTCTCAGGTGGCTCCCAGTGGCTCCAAGATTTGCCATGGGCCTGGTGCTTCCATTGGCAGCTTGTGTGCTCTGGCTTCCCCAGGGTTACTTGCTCTGCAGTTTTCTCTTAATTCCCTGCAAATTTGTGTCAGAGGGGAAGAGAATTCACACACCACAGAAAAATAGGCCAAACACCATCCAGTGCATAGCATCACTGGAGATGGAGCAGCAGCCTGGTGCAGGATGGGGGGACAGTGGGGTAATCTCAAATATTGTTTTTAAACAAAGCAAAGCTTATCCATTGCCATGGAGTGTAGTCTAGTCAGGATCTCAGATCCATCAAAAATCACAGCTTGGCTCACTGGAATTTCTGCCTGCTCCTTTGGAAGGGTTGTGAACCTCTACAAAGGTGGCCCAGGTTCCATCCTGGCAATGAAACAAATTTTCCCTGGTTTCATTACAGAAATGTTTCCCACCTCTAGCGACAGAAAGCACAAAATACAGAGATTTAGTAGACTCACCACAGTAATAATGGCTGTGCCCAACAGGGTAAATCCAATGAACAATGTGCTTTATTTGGCAGAAGTGCGTCAGCTGGTTGTAAGTGGCTCTAACAAAATACTCTTGGTCTCCTCAGATACTTATCATTTTTAACTGCTCCCAGACCTAATCTAGTAAAGTTCAGCTCTTCTGTGCAATAAAGGCACTGTGGCAAGTCAGGTAACCAGGATGTTTTGAGACTTAAAAATAAAGCATTTGTGCATTAGGACTCTAACCCATAAGCTGAGTGAAAAGCTACAAGCTGCCAAATCAATGTGATCTCCAGCTCTGGAAAAAGAATGTATCACAGGAGCCTGTTGTTGAGCACAGGGCAGGGGAGAGCAGTGCTGGAAAATCTGCAGCAAAAGCTGTTGCTATTGATGTCTTTCAGCCTAAGGCTGTGTCAGTCTGCCCTGCAGCACCTGCGAGGTGTCAGCAGGCCTGTGCCCAAGCAGGGCCATTCACAGTGGCCTTTAAAGCCAAGAAGCCAAACCCTTCTGTCCTGGGCTTGGGATCAGGCTCAGTGACTGAGCTCGATGCTGTTGCACAGCACGAGGCATCTCCAGCTGCATGTCCAGGGAGGGGTTGCAACATCCCTGTCTGAAGAGTTTTGGTCTCTTTGCTTCATGCAGAGAGTGCCAGCAGTGTCTTGGCAATGCATCTCAAGTGTGTTCCACAGCAAACAGAATGCTTTTGTCCAGGCAAGTGCTTCCAAATGGGTGAATGAAATGACATCCAGCTGGGGCTGGTCACCAGTGGTGTTCCCCAGGGCTTGGGACTGTTTCATATCTTTATTGATGATCTGGAGCCCCTTTGATCTTGAAGGGGACTGAGGGCACCCTCGGTCAGTTTGTGGATGACACCAAATTGGGCAGGAGTGCTGAAGGGTGGCTCATCTTACTTCTCCCAAGTAACAAGTGATGGGACAAGAGGAAATAGCCTCAAGTTGTACCAGGGGAGGTTTAGATTGGAGATTAGGTATCATTTATTCACCAAAAGGGTCATCAAACACTGGAATAGGCTGCCCAGGGACTTGGTTGAGTTGCCTTCCCTGGAGGTATTTAAAAGTGTAGACATGGCATGTGGGGACATGGACGACTGGTGGACTTGATAGTCCTGGATTAATGGTTCAACTTGATGATCTTAAAGATATTTTCCAACAGTTCCATGATCCTATAAATTTTCAAAGCAAATAGCTGTTCTGTGAGCATTCAGCACTACACAGCTCTAAACAAGAGCGTGCTGTGCTGACCACTGCACTGCCTGCAGCCAGCAGGTGATTCCTAATTGATGGTGTTAGAATTAAAGGAAAATCTATATTAGAACATTAGTGCCTCACAAAGCAGGTGACTTAAAACACTGCGCTGTGCAGAGCTGTGTGGATGAACTGTAGGCAATTAGAACAAATCTCCATAGCCTGAAAGAATCCTATGGAGATATTCATAATCCTACAGTACCCTCAGGTCCTAATACTGCTCTGCAGGGTGCTTTTAAGACTTGCTCTTTACTTATTGTGGTGACTGTTTTTGGAGCAAACTGTCATGGTGGTTTCCAGAAAATACCTTGATAATAAGCCAATATTGCACATTGAGTGTTTTCTAACTGCCATTGCAGCTCCTGGCAGCAGGTAGAAAAATCATTACAGCTACGAGATGCTTCTTTCTCTGAAAGATTGCTCTATTTTTATGATGGATTTTTTTTTTTTTTAAATAAATAACAGGTTCATTTAAAGGGAGAATTAAATCCCCTTTTTATTTTTGGTCATGCCCAGTTTATAAGCTGTCATTTCTCATAAAGTCAGGAGGTACTGCTGCACCCCAAATGCGCTTGAAATTTAAGTCAGCACCTCAGTCAAGTGTCACTTAAATTTCAAGTCGATTTGGGGTGGCAGTGAAGTGTGGGGTGTGAGGGGGACTCACTCTCTTTTCTCTCCCTCTTGCAGGAGCACAGAAACCCCCTCGCCCATGTCCCTGAGCCCGTCCCCCGTCAGCTCTGCCGGGAGCAGCGCGGGCAGCGCCGGCTCGTCCTCGGCGGGGACCATCACCATCCCCCAGCGCATCCACCACATGGCTGCCAGCCACGTCAACATCACCAACAACGTCCTGCGCAGCTACGAGCACTGGGACATGGCTGACAAGCTGGCCAAGGAGAACAAAGGTGCTGCCCTCTCTGCTTTTTATGTGTCCCCTTCGGCTTTAGCTTGTAGGAGAAGGGAATATGGGTGGCCTCAACCCTGATAAGTAACAGCTTAATTAATCGATACAAGGATATAGTAACCAGTAAAAAGGAGACTCAGAGGTGATCTTATCACTCTCTGTAACTTCCTCAAGGGTGGTTGTAGACAGCTGGGGATTGGTCTCTTTCTCCAGGCAGCACTGACAGAACGAGAGGACACAGTCTCAGGCTGTGCCAAGGGAAATATAGGTTGGATATTAGGAAGAAGTTTTTCACGGAAAGAGTGATTAAATACTGGAACAGTCTGCCCAGGGAGGTGGTGGAGTCACCATCCCTGGGTGTGTTTAAAGAAAGACTGGATGTGGCACTCGATGCCATGATCTAGTTGAGGTGTTAGGGCTGGGTTGGACGCGATGATCTTGAAGGTCTCTTCCAACCTACACATTCTGTGATTCTGTGAAAGAGGGGCTTAGGTGGTAAGGGGAGGATCATCCTGGAGGAGGAACCTTGAGGAGCATGAAGGAGAGAATCATGAGGCAGGATCTTGGGGAGAGAGAATCACTGCTGTGAGGTCAGTCTGGCTCTGCAGTCAGAGCCTGTTGGTGGAACCTGCAGCCACAGTCTAGCTGGGTAAAAGCCTGCAGTCACAGTCTGCAAACTGATCCCTGCAGTCAGAGTTTAGCAGGAAATAACCAGCAGTCAGAAGCTGCAAGGGAAACCCACAGCAGGAGCTGCTGCAGGCAGAGTCAGTGAATGGTTGGAGTTAAGATGACTTAAGTTGTGAAGAGGAATAAACCAGGACCCTTTTAATGCTGTGTTAACAAGAAGTCTGTGCCTCAGCTCATTTTTACCTTCTAGTAAGAGGACTCCTGCAACATAGCTGTGCTCTCTGGATTTGGACCCAGAACCACCACGTCTAAGAGCACAACTGTGACAGCTTGGGCAAACAGACCAAATCTGCTTGCTGGTTGCTGTAGCCAATGCATATCTTCTCTTGTCAGGCACAGAGGGGGATGTGTAACACACGCTGAACATGGGGTTATCAGAGCAGCTGGCAAATAATTTAGCGAGCACAAACCCCAAGTGATGAGAGCTTTGAAGTCTGCAAATTCGTTCACAGTTTCAGCCTCTCGTAGAGCACCAAGGTTATTTTCAGACTGCTCTGTCAACGGGTTTAAGACTATTAAAATGCTAGCTAGGATAATAAGCAAACATTAGCTGTTATGTTTATGTGGGGAGTCTGATTAGGAGATGTCCACTGAAAGCCATGACCTTGACTCTCCCATGACTGGATTGCAAATCTGTTTGTTTATTCCTAACAACAAAATGTAAGTCTTTACTGCAGTCATTCAAAGGAGTTTTGGCAAGCAGTTTGTGACTGGGTTATATCAAATATAGTGGCTGAAATATAACTAAGGGATAAATTTGGCCTATTGTTGGCCAGCTTGAACTTCCCCATGACAGTGTAATTATTCAGATTCCAGATTTGGGCTTACACAAATCACTGAGAAAGCCTCCCTTGACACTAGAGGTGCAGAGCCTAACTAGGAAATAGTCTCATCATGACTTGGCTCATTCTCTTAAATTATAGTGAGATTTCAGATGGCCGACTTGTCCTGACAAATGTGCTTGCTGTATGCAGTTTGATCTTACTCCCATTAATGTCAGTGGCAAATTTCCACTGATTTAGAGAAACTGAGCTTGAGATTTATAGAGTTTTATGTCTGAATGGTGGGTCATAATGATCCATATCCCTGGATGAGGAACAATAATAGAAGTTCTGTCCAGTCCTCCCCACTGCTTCTTGTCTTTGTTCACATTGATTAATTTAGTAGCAGTGCAGTCATTTTGGATTTTTTCCATAGCTGCATCCATTTTCACAAAATGTGAAAGCAATTCCCTGTCAAATGTAATGCAGAATGTTACAGTGGGAATGCAGAAGGATGCCCTGATAGGAGGAAGAGATGGTGATAGTCTTGTAATTAGCCCTGTGTGTTGTGGCGTTGTTAAATGTTCTACTTGGTATTAAATCAAAATAGCTCAGGCATTCAGCCAGCAGACAGAAAATGTACCCAGCCACTGCTGTTATCAGTCCTAGAGCTGGATGAGAAAAAACCTGCTGACTCTCTTTCTGCATTTTCCTCCCTACTCTCTTCTTTGTTCTCATTTTGATTTACGATCAAATAAACCCAATTCTGCAAAGCCATATAGGAATACTCTTTATTCAGATGAGCAGTCCCTGTGACTTTTCTGGGGCTGGATGCATGAATAAGGGTTTCTCACTTGAGCAAGACATTTAAGGTTGTGACCTGTTCTTTCATATCTTGTTTCACGACCTGCAGACACGTTACAGGGAATGCAAAGTTCATGTTACTTCAAATTTCATTTAAGTATTATAAACCATTGGAGAGACATCAGAGTTACCTACAAGCTATAGCATGTCGGCCTGTATATATTTTCTGCAAAGATACCTCATTTTTAATTAAGTACTTGATTTAAAGTTGCATGCTTAAACACAAATTGCAACTTGAAAAATTCATGGCATAGCAAAAAGTGTGTGAGAACTGTTGTAGTACTCCACAGGTCTTCATCATACCACTTGAGGGATTCTTTTTAAAAAAGGATGTATTCAAGACACTTTGATGTGAGAAATGTTAGAAGTGTTTCATGAAAACTGGTTGTAATTGTTTTAGTAGATGTCATCTGCACCTCTCAAATAACTCAAAGCACCTTTATCTAGTTGGCTGGAAGAGGACTCACCCCTTTCTCTGTAGTGATCTTCAGTCCACCTTTGCCAGCTGCCTCAGCTCTGGCCTGTGGACTGGGGGTTTAAAACTGCCCCGTGACAGCAAACAGGAGAGTGCAAACCCCAGACTCTGCTGTGAGTCCCAGGCCATCATTTGGCCTCTCCCTCAGGAGCTTGGGCAGTCAGTTCATTATAAAATACGAGATTTCCCCCCCTCCCATTGAAATAAGAATGATGTCAAAACCAAAAAAGCCCACAAACCTGCAAAGAAACCACGATAAGATAAAAATTTAATTACTTTTAAAAAAACCCCATCCAGCTTCAGTCACTTTTGTGGGTTTTTGTGGTCAGCTCTGATCGTTTCTGTTGTCTTCTGAATCACAGGGTGTGTCTTGCATAAGAACATGTCCTTGATGATCTGTCCTGAGATGGGTATAAAACTGTGGCCTCATAGCAATTACCTCTGGGTCTTCCTGCTGTCATGAATGTTTCTTAGGTCATGCCCATGCAGTCACAAGAAATTTCCTCCACGTTGTAGGAGCTGTGCAGCCGCCCCTTGTCCACGGCTGTCAGCTTAGGTTTTGTGCTCCTCTGAGTCTGCCTGCACTCTCCCAGTTTGAACTTGACTCATGTCCAGCTGGCTCAGAGCAGCAGACAGAAGCCTTTCTTTGTCAGCCTGACAAAAGATGTGCCATTAAAATAAAAATGCATAGCAAGAGGGAGAACAGCAGAACTGTGACCTGCCAAGCTGATCTGGTTTGAAAAGGAAAGCAGGAACATACTGCCATGTACCTCTGGTGGAATTTCCCCTGGCCCATAGAGTGTGGGGAGAATAGATGGAGTTTGGCATAAATCTGCATCTGTAGCAGGCCAAACTAAACTGCAGATTTCCCAAAGCCCATGGGATGGTTTGTGTTGGATCACCTAAAGTGGTGTTGTTCGGCCTCTATAACATCAAACTCTCTGCTGACTTTACAAGATCAGATATTTTTTTTTTTTGCTTCTGAAGAAAGCAGGACTTCTTCCCTACAGTAGAAAACTGCCAACTCTGTAGGGAGCAAGACCTGTTCTCTCACACATAAATTTATTAAGTGGCTTCAGTGCTTGTAGCTTTTTCAAGAAATGTTAACCTGAAATTAGGCCTTAAGGTGAATTCTCAGTGTTTAAAGCAATTATTGTTTATTTGAGCCTAGAATGAGATCTCTAGAATGCAAGCAGGATAGTGCATTATTTCATTTCAAAATGTATTGATTTTACACTGGAGGAGGGGAATGAAAGACAGAGAAAGGAAGATTAAAAGTAGCTGCTGGCTGCAGCATCTGAACAGCACTGGTGCTAGCCCTGAGCTCTCATTATGCCTCCAGCCAAATCACTTTGTGCTCTGATACTGCTGTAGCTCCCAAGCTGACCAGGGTCAGGCTGTCAATACTTGGATAGAAGACCTCAAAGCAGCACTTACTCGCTGAAGAAAGTACTGATAATGATTTTGTACCCGGCATCTGCTCTCCTGAAGTGCAGCCAAGGCAGTGCTGGCTGGCTCAGTGCACTGGATTGCAGACAGGGTGAGAATGTGAGGGCTCAGCCATTCCTTACTGTGATTGTTGGTTGTTATCTGAGCTCTGAGGGGCTTTAACTGAGAGCAGGTTCCCACTTGCCTAAATATAGTGTAAGTGTTGTACATGTGGGAATGTCTGTGCCCCAGCCAGCATAAAGAACTGTGGGAGAATACAGAACACAATTCAGTTCTCCATTGACAGCAATTAGGAAAGGTCTGTTGGCCCTAACAGGATTAGTCTTTCACCCAGAGAGCATCTAACACATGACATAAAGTAAACTGGTGTGTCGCTTCCTAACTGGGGCTCTCTGTTTAGTGACCTCCTGTTAACCCTTCCTGACAAGGAATCCCAGGGTTGGGATTCTTCCCCTTCAGAGGTTCCCATCTCCGAGGTGTTATTTTCCTGCTGTGTTGTCTCTCTCCTCTTCCTCCCCTGCTCCCATCCCACACTCATCCTCTGGGGCCTGCAGCTGCAGCAGGATGAACAGAGGGCCAAAACTGCTGCAAGTGTCAGTAGCAGAAATTAGAGGGTGGGGAAAAGAGCAAGAAAGGTCTTCTAGTCTGGAAAGATCCAGTCTAGCCCTTCATGTCTGGGAAGGAGTGGAGCATGGAAAAATAATGCAAGATTTATTGCCAGCTATTCAAATCATACAGTCAGCCAAACCTAATCTCAAAAAACTGACAGTGCAGATCATCAGAGCTAAAGGAAGACTACTGGCAACCACTCATACCATCCTGTGGTAGACTTCCAGCAGGGATAATCTAATTTGGTTTGTTACAATATATTGTTGTTGTTTAAATTCTTTCTTACAGACCATGTGCTCGTGTGCACAACTGTCTTTAGAACTCACTGAATTGCCCTGTGCTGCTCCTTGCTGGAACCCTGGAGGCTGAAAATTTCTGGGCTGAGGGGTGCTGACCCTCAGGCAGGCACCGCATTTGACTTGAGGCCTTGAAACAGGCCTCCTGTCACATGGAGTGTGCGATAGCACAGGGGTGGGAAATCGTGGTAACACCTTTATTTCTGTGCCACTGCCTGAAACAACTGTTTCTTGTGTGTTGCAGAGTTCTTTGTGGACCTGGACTCAGTGATGGGACCCTTAACACAACACAGCAGTATGACCAATCTGGTTCGTTACGTTCGCCAGGGACTCCACTGGCTCCGCATCGAGGCTCATTTGTTGTAGTGACTGCTGCCCTGCTCATGACATCCCCATTCTTCTACCTCTACCAGCGCAGAGACGATCACTGGTGGAACTCCACTCATTTTTGGAAGTTTATCCATGTAACTTCATTTTTATTGCCTTTTTTAATACCCTATCTATTGGAAGTAGAAGTCACCGTAAATGAAACTTACGACTCAAGAGCAGTATGTGTTGTACCATCTAATCATTTTTGACAATTTTCTATGCCTTGTGTCTCCTGGATCCTGCCATCCTTATGTGCTTTATGGAACGGTACATTCCCTGCAGTATTGTTTTAAGTCCATGCTGCCTTCAAGTGAAAACAAACAAAAAAAAAGCACTTTGAGAAGAAATGGATTCCTGAGAAATAGTACAAAGCGTCTTAAATATTTGAGGGTATATATGAGAAGTCCCTTCTGAAATAAATTAGTAGAAGTTATAGCTATTCATTCAAAATCATCTTCTGAACCTGAACCAAGCTTTTCGACGCTTAATTCTGGCATCATTACCTGACTCAGTACATTCCTAAGATTTCATACTTCCTATAGGTTTAATCTCTAAAAGAGAAAGTTGAATATCTTACAGGTACATTATGTAAGATCACCAAAGGTGTTAAGAGGTAAAAGGTTGAAGGAATGCCTCATTAAAGAATGATGACACACTATGCAATGAGGTTTTGATATTCCATTCTTCCTGTTTATTGTTGGCTTAATAATTTCAGTAGGCAGCAGAATTTATTGCAGTTTTTAGGCAGTTTCAAAATATTAGCTTTCTTAGTCTTATCTACCATTCCTATACTAAGTCTGTGAATTTTCTTTCTGTTTTACTGTTTAGTCTCAAACAAATACTTATCCAAGATTTTTCTTCATAGAACAATCTCTCCTTGCATAGTGACTCACTGAAAGCAGATTTTAACAAGACTGCTGCACTCTAAGCATTGATATTGTATGTAGAAGTCCATTAATAAGTGTATGCAGATTCTTCATGAACTATCTAGAAGTTTAACTAACCAGCTACTCTTGAAACATTATAATTCCATGTGGCATCAATTTTTCACCTGTTTTGTTCATTTCAGAGCATTAGGAACGAACAGTATTATCTTGCTATCTTGAAAACAATGTCAAATTCAATAAAATCACCAGATTTACCCAAAAGCAATATAACATTTGTTTAATAATGGCCATGAATACTTCAGTCAGATTACCTTTTTTCCAAGCTCTGCATCTGTTTACCCATGCTGTCATGTTTTGGACCATTCCTCTAATGCGTGAATAATAATGAGACAATTCAGATAGAATTTCAAAGCAATTGTGAATAAATTGCACCATTTCACATTTGCTCTTTCCTCTTATTTTTTTTCCCCTGTTATAAACTGCACTGCTCTTCTGGTGCCACTGCAAGAAGCGCTGGTGCATGAAACAAAACAAAATGAATTTATATCAATAATTCACAAGACTTTAAATGGTCTCATTTCATTCTTGATATAACGCCTGCATACCTTACTGAACTGTAAATTCCATTTCTATAAACAGAAAATGCTCATAGCAATGTAAATATTATTCTGCCTCATCTCATTGAAATAATACAATATGTGTATTAAATGCCATCCAGATGTTAGTTAATTGCAATTACCTTCTGCTATATAAACCTGTGTATTCTTTAATCTGGTGAGTTATTGGATTCTACTCACTGGGTTGTGACCAGATAAATAGGACAAATTTGCATTTAAAAGGTCCAGACTGTTAAGATTTTTAGAGCAGGCCTTGGATATTTGCAATAAGAGCAGTTTAAGGACTCTGCCCAGTGCACATTTAAGGCAAACATTTCTGTGGCTGTTGCATATTAGCTCCCTGCAGTACTGCCTTTCCTTACAAATCAATCATTCCTAACATTTTTGTTCCACAAGGTTGTATTGTAAACATACCCAACGTGCATCATTAGAGAAATTACCCAGTGTAGGATTTTCTGCAAAAGGGCATTTGCAGAACGTGCACATCCTGTATTATCTGCACATTCCTGTTCCTGAAGTGGTTGATTCACCCTTCTCTGTTCTCTGAGGGTTTCAGTAACACGGCTGAAACCTGAATCTGACACATTGGTCACGCCAACTCTGGCCCCAGCAGCTAATGAATAAAACCATGGCAGTGAGAACTGTTCAGAAATGTAGATGAATGGTGGTGGTCGAGGGTTTTTTTTAAAGAAAAAGATAATGAAACATTTGAAATAATTTTTTTTAACAGGTTGGGTACTTGAGATGAAGTAAGGTTGGGCTGGTTTTGTCACAAGCCAGAGTTTTCCATTCTTTTTGCAAATAACTATTCAGTCTAATTAAGTGCATAACTTGCTCCTTTAATGTAGATTGAAATCCAAGACTTCCATGCATTTGCAAGGGACAGTGATGTCTTGAAAGACAGTCTTCAGACACAGGACTCTTCAGAGTTTGCTGCAGTCGCTCAGTGATCACCATGTATTGTCTTTCCCCTGTTGCTTGTGGTAAACAGGCTCCTATCTCTAAATTTACCCCGTGTTCACAGTCTTTTGCTTAAACAGCTTAAGGAATTAGCCCCTCCTGATTTTGTATCTGTGACTTAGGTTGAAATGTATGCTGAATCAATGGCATGATGATAATAAGTCAAGTCTAGGATCACAAGCTGACTTATTATTTAGCAGTCTTGTTTCAAAAGCGGCTTAGAAACAAATTAAATATGGAGAGTAAATTATTGTCTTATCCCTGGGGATGATGCTTCTTTTGGGTTAGTTATTAAGGATTATTGCACTTTTACAGGCACTATATTCATCTCATTTCAATTGCCAACATGTCATCTTCGTGGAATCATTTTACCCCTTAAAATATTACTTCCAGCAGAGCTAATCAAATGAGATTGTTTGTTTCAATCCGTGGGGAAGAAGCATGTCTGTGCTTGGGCCTTTGCAATGTCTGCACTTAAAACTGCCTAATTCAGGCTTTCAAACTTATGAACCAAGCACCAAAAATTACAAGATTGGCTTAAAATTGTGATCTGGTTTTGGTTTGGTTTGTTTTTGTTTTTTTTTTTAATAAACTCTGGTTCTTGTACTGCCTTCTGGATGCTGAGCTTTGGGACTGATTTCATGACACGTTTTCAGGCATTTTACAAGCATGCCAAGGGCTGGAACTGACACATTGGTTTTTTTAATAGTGATAAACTGGAACAGTGATGCAATCTCTTGACTTTTGTAGCTGGATTTGAGAAGGACACCAAGCTTCGTAAAACACTGCCAGAACTGACAAGGCTGTCATTTGTGACCCATGCCTGAGAAGGTTTGGAGCAATATCCAGAGTCCAGCAGTGAAGGGAGCAGGGTCCCAAAACCCAAGGGCAGCAAAGTCCTAAATGCTCAAGAGAGGCATTTACATAGCACTTAACCTCCACTCCCAGGGCTGCAGCAGGTCTTAAGTATTTGACAATGTGCAGGCAGAATATCCAGCTCGGAGTGCAGTGAACAACTCCAGCCATGTGCTGGGTGCTGTAGAGCAGGGAGCAGAGGGAAAGCCTTTTTGTGACGGTGTTGGTGGCAACTTTCATGGTCTTGTAGCTTAATTTCACTTTTTCTTACATGTTCTTTGGACTCTCAGTTATTTAAATACTATCTCTGTGAATAGATTGCCTCATTTATAAATTATCTCCTTTGAAAGGTAGAGACAGATGTGTTGATAGTTATGTGGGGGGTTTTAAAAAACAGGATTTGAGATCATTCCTCCTAAAGAAACAAAATAAGCCAGTTGAATCTGGAATTTAATTTCCATGTTTTTTTTAATTTCACAGGTTTTGTTATGTTCTTCTATTATGACAGTTTAAATTCACTGATGTTTTCAGGTACTTTGTAAAAAACCTGTTTCAGTGAGTTTTTATCAGCATTTAATGCTGTCTAAATCCAATAATTCGTTTCGTAAGTGTAAATTAACAGATAAAAATGGGGCTGGTAAGGATTCTGACTTAAGTATTAACATACTTCATTACTTGGAGTTCAGGAGAAACTCCACGCAGCATTGAAGCAAGCCCATGAGTGTGAGTGTGTGTACACATCTGTGTGGATTTCTGTGTGGATTTGCAGCAGAAAGTCCCTGTTCATTACTTCATAGCACAGGAGAAAAGATGTGCTAACTGTGAACAGCAAACACTCCTACCACTGCTAGTGGTAGTGGCATTATTCAAGTGTTCCTCTGTAGTTTGTGCACAGTCCTGTTTGCATCTACTGCCTCTTGCAGACAATGGTGTGGCAGAAAGTAGCAACAACTCTGTCATTTTAGTCCTGTGGTCCCTGTAGTCAGTGTGAGAACTGAATGTGCTGTGTCAGCTGAATGTGCTGTTTTTCAGGTTAACTCATTTGCTATAGACCAGTGTCCTGAAGTTTTAAGAAAGACAAAAATATTTAACAAGTCACCAAAGAAAATTAAGTTGTCATTCTGAAGCAAGTGTAGAAGTGTCCCAACTGCAGGCAGGCTGCAGACCAAGGGGTCTTTGCAAAGGGCCTTTCCCTGACCTCACCTGAATGCACTGGGAGTGAGGCAAAGGGGATGAAGATGGGGAATTAATCTGCTGTCCTCATGATATCTTCCAGCTTTACATGCTACTTTAGAAATACAAATAAGTTTTAATGTTGGGAGAGCTCAATTCCTCAGTTTCCAATAATCCTCGTGAACTTCCATGATATAACCAGAGCACACCAATGCATATCCTCTGTTGTCCAATGAGATATGTCTGTATAGGGGCATATTTTGGTTATATCACCTGGCATTTAGCCTAAATGTGTAGGCTAAAAGCTATTAGGGTCTCTTTCATTACTGAAACATCTCTGCCACTGAATGAAAACGTTCCTGCCTGACTTGGAGAGTCATCTTCTCCCCAGTGCCCTTGTCAGAGCTGCCTTTCTGATGGACTTGGTAGCTTTCCTTAAGCCATTTTGTTTCAGAGATGTTTTGTCTTCCAAGATCAGTGATTCTGATCATCTCACACCAGTTTAAACCTCTTGTGGGGGCTGCTGAAGTCAGGAGAGATTGCATTCAGATCTTGTGTTCAGTTCAGGGGAGGATGTGGCTCCATAGAGAGGGATGAGAGAAAATTCAGGTGCAGATGAGTTACTGCATAAAACTGGTGTCAGGTGACAATCAAACCTGGCCTCATCAGGAGGCACTGCAGCAGAAATGCTGTGATGAAAAGCTGTTCCCAGAACCACAGGGTGTGTAGTGACATGTCAGGCAGCTCACTGGCACTGTAATCATGTTAGGCAATGGTAAAAACGTCAAGAGTGGTTTAAAGGAAGTGGGGCAAGCTGCTGTGGTCTGACATTGTGAATTTAAGCTGAGTGTGCTTTTTGGCAAAGGGGACTTGTTACTGTTGATGTGTCCTGCAAAATAATACCCATACCATGGTATCCTGTGAAATCAGAATATAGCACCACCTCATCCAGTTCCTCAATCCACCTCCAGAGTGCCACCTCATGTCACAGAGAGGTAATTCTTGTCACTGCCCTAAAGTCACCATCCAGTTAAACCGTAATTTTTACTTTATTTTTACAACAGAAGCAAGGACCAAGCCCAAAGGCCCACCTTAGGCAGCATTGTGTGACCTGATATTGCCTCCCACAGGCTGTGAAGCCACACAGAGCCCTCAGCCTGCCCTGGGTGTTGGACCACTGCAGGTGTGTGTGGTGTGAATCCCCACATAGCCCTGCCCATGTCCTGAGGGAGGAGTGCTGTGCCCAAGAGGACTGAGGGACCCCAGCCCCACAGCCTGGGTGAGCAGAGCTGTGGCTCTGCAGTGCTTTCAGCTCTTGGCCCTCTGCACCTGCAGGTGGGCTGGGATTTGAGCACTCACTTGTACTTGCACTGTGTCTGAAATGCCAGTCAGGTTGACAGAAGCTGTGCACACAGTGACAGCACAGAACTCAACCAATACCCACTGTACACAGAATTGGGATTTAAATCGTGGTGTCCACAGAACCACTTGTGCTTACAGGGCTCCAGCTGAGTCCAAAAAGCCATGTAAGTGGACCATGCAGCTGTTTGAGACTTGTTTTCTTCTTTGATTTTAACTGAGTTCTATCTGCAAGTTCCATAAGCTCTCTGTGCTAGATATAAGTTTACTCACAGCTGTGTATCACCCTCTTGTAATGCCACTGAAAGACCTTTCAGGTACAGATAGCCCTAATTTCCTCTCAGTTATTTTCTTCTCAGAATTCAAAGGAAGGTCAGATTCTGAGGTGAATTTAATTGTTTTATTGAACAACAGTGACAACAATGGACCAAAATTTGAGCTAAGCAAATGTAAAGTAACTTGGCTCGACTGGTGGAATTCATGGCACCAGATTCTGCTGTCATGTGGCATTAGTGCAAGTCCTACAGAGCTTGCTGAGGACTGTTTGTCAAACGAGAAGCTGGATGGCAGAAATGGCACAGCCTTACTGGAGTTACGTGTATTAGGCCAGAACTTAAATTGCATTAACCCAATTAATTGAATGGAATTCCATCCAGTTTTGTTCTGGCTGGGCACTCATCTCACAGAAAGCAGTTCAAGGTCTCTGGACTAGAGCTGAATAACTGCAAGCAGATTTGCTCTTCGATCAAACCCTGTGTTGTCTCAGCCCTTGCTCAGGGAAACCACCACTGACTTCAGTGACAAGTAACAACGTTGTGGACACAGAGAAGCTTTGATCCACTGGCAGGAGACTTTTACCCTTGAATTTGTGAAAGAACTGAGTAGTGGACAGCAACACAAATGTTTTGATTATAACAGAGGTAGGGCACAAGTTCCTCAGCTGGTGTAAACTGGTGTAGCAGTACTGATTTCAGTGGAGTTAATCCAATATGCACACACCAAGGAGCAAACCCTCTAACCCCAGACTAATTTTTGCCAGTGTATCTCTATGCAGATAAACTCCCGAAGCTTTTATCATCACGCCTTTTCACTGATCATGCCATTGAAATGATTAATGTACCATAATCCTTGCCTGTGAGGAAATACTGTACTTTGCCAAGCTATGCAGTGTAAAGCACATCATAAAATGGCTTTAGACCACACAATCTGGAGACACATTATCAGAAACAAGATGAACAGAGCAACTTTTGATCTGATGTCGATTAAGCCTCTCTCTGCACCTCCACAGCTGAGTTTTTCATACAGACTGAGTGATGGCTGCATGTTTCTGATGACTGTGGGCCAAGGCTTCATCTGATGTGCCTCTAAGTAGCTCTGTGGATGTCAGTGCTCATTTACACCAGCTGAAAAACCAGTCCTCTCCCTTTTCATACTGTGCTGCATGTCCTAATGCAGCTTTGTAAATGCACACTGAGGCTGAGCATATACTGAACTATTCTGATTCAGCGCCAGATAATCCCTGCTAAAAAAAAATTGGAGGGTAATTTCTGCCTGCCACCTAGGCTGGCATATGTTTTGGTTTTAACTAAAGGCATGTTGCAATTTCATTACCTCCCAGTTTAAGTATTTACTGGCATCAGCATTAGCTTGCATAGAAAAATGACAAATAAATTCAAACATGCCATAAATGCTCTCAGTCTAGAGATGGAATCTGTTACTTTCTTTCAAAGACATTGCAGCAGGCTGAAGTGGTTTTTTCCAAGCCAAATGGGTTCTATGCATTTAGAAGTCATGGCAAATATTTATCCAGGCCCAATTCTGCTGTTCTTCCCCTGAGCATCCTGGGCAGCAGGTTGCTCCACTGAAGTCCACAGAAGTAACTGTGTGAATTGGTGCTCAGCACACAGATTGCAGAAGCAGGCCCTGAATATGTTAGGTTGCTGCAATCAGGGGTTTAATTTTAGCCATATGTATCATTTGAGGACACTTAAAAATTGTGTACGTTTCATCCAAGCTGACAGTCCTTGTATTTCCATAAAATATTGTGTAATTTATTCCTGTCTGTATTTTTGACATCTCTGGATTGCATCTCTTCTACTGAATCGTAAATGCTGGGTTTTTTTAAACCCACATTCAAAAGGTCTAGGACATACATCACAGAATATGGAAACAATTCATATTCATATCAAATTCATATCAAAAAAACAAAGATCTGGTGATGTTTTGCCTTGGTTTTGAGCTCTCCTTTGGTTTGTGTTTTGGCTTGGCTGTGGTACTCCCAGAATTTTTGGAATGGCTCAACTCAATTCAAGTTTCTTCCTGTCTTTTGGGAAAAAACAAAAAAAAGGCAAAATAATACTAAGGTTCAGGAAAAGGAATTCTGGCAAACTTGGTGGGTGTTTGCTCTTCCTAGCTGTCCTGATTTTTTAACCCTGCCATGTTGGGAATAGTCTAGTCTGTGGGTTCTCTCACCCACCATTTCTGGCTGTTGTGGCAAATACTATTTTTTTTTTCTATTTTTTTTCTTTTGTGTGTGTGTGTGTGTGCGCGTACGCATGTATAATTAACCAAAATATCAGGAAAAATTATATATGCTTTCTTCTGGTTCCTGGAAATAGAGCAACATTATGACCTTATGGTCTTCCAGCAAAAGTCAGATTTAATTTCTGCATTGCAGTGCAACTTAATTAGCTATTGGAATTAGATTATGGTTTACTAAATGGCCTTTTACCTTATGTTCTTATGTTCTTACTTTTTATTTACTATTGAAGTAGCCTTTTTTTTTTTCTCATGTGTGCAAGTATCATATCAATAATCATTGCAATTCCACAAGGTGTCTTTGTTCTGAACAAGCATGTTATTCTTGTAAAGTTTTAAGTATAAGTTAAGATGTTTTGTACAGACCAAGGTAACTGTTAAAATGTCAAGCAATTACTGAAATGTTGTATAGTTATAAAAGTTTGATTTCTTTTGCTTTATATGTATAAAATTGTATCTTGCCTGTTTTGCTTTGTATTTCCAACGTGTTGCACAATAATGCATTTTGTTTACATTTGTTCCTTCTTCAGAAAAAAAAAAAAAGAAATAACAGTAATACTTTATGTACAAACATTTTAAATGTACTTTTGTTGTTTTTAAACACAATGTCTCTGTATAAATAATATTGGTTGAACTGGTACATTCGTGTCTCTCATAGAGGGATTAATTATACTGCCAGTGCATTGAATTATTTAAAAAAAAAAGTAAAATAAAATTTTTATGAAAATGTAACCCATTTTATCACTATAAATTATTCTGTCTTCTGCTATTTTCTCATTCTCCTCCCAGGATACAATAAGTATGGTACAGTAAGTACTGTTTGTGGGAGAGCTGTCATTGGTTTTAATTTTTAATCAATGTGTTTGTGTCATTGCAGCAACTTAAAATGACTTGATGTTAGAAAATAATGCAGTGCTGATACCAGCTGTGAGGTAACTGGATCAATAATGTGTTTTCCCCATCCCTGAGGGGCCTAAATCCTCCCTGTCCCAAACTCAACCCAGAGGGGCCAGGCTTCCAAGGAGGGTTTTTTTGGACAAGCAGCCCAGGGCTCCAGCGTGGCTGTGATGCCTTGGGAAGGTTGAGCTGAAACAGAGACTGGACAGAGCCAGAGAATAAAGCAGATATTTATTGAAAGGCCTTTAGGGTACACCTTGGGCAGGACAAGAGCCTGGCCAGGGCTACACCCAAGGTGGACCCAAAATGGTCACAAAAGGGACACAAAATGAAGAACTGGTCATGTGGTCTTACATTTTTATAAGTTGTGGTCCATTTGCATCTTGGGGTTTAATTGTCCAATTCCAGCTCCAGGCTGTGAGGTCCCATCCTTCTTGTTCCTCCCTTCAGCCACCCTTGTTTGTGCTTTTGGGCCTGAAAGTTGTCCTTGATGTGCAGCAGGAAAAGGATTTGTTTTGTGTCCCTGCTGTGTGCAGAGCTGAGTGACACTGACTGTGAGCTCAGAGCTGCACCCCTGGGCAGCACAGAGTCTAAAAAACATGAAGCTGAAACTTCAGGCATCAGCTAAAGTGGTGCCATCAGCATCCCTCCCTGACCCTCTGTGCCTTGGTCCCCAGGGCCTTCCTGGCAGGACTGAATGGGGCAGGCCAGGTTTCCTATCAGCACGGCAGAAATAGCTCTGAGAGGCAGTGCCAGGAACAGCAGCTCAGAAGAGCTGTGAGGAGCTCTCTGGAGAGGCAGAGCAGCCTGTGATGTGGCTGATGCTGTGCACAGCAGCGCTGCTGCTCACGGGGCAACTGAGGTCGAGGTGCCTGCAGGGAGGGAATGCAGCTCTCCCCACACAGAGCCCATCTCAGGCTGCTGTCTCCAGGCAAAAAAAGCCATCTCTGTGGTTTGCTCTGTGGTTTTCTCTGTGGTTTGCTCAGAGATGTAGTCCTGCTGAAAGCATTTCCATCTCAGTCCGGGCAGTTTCATGCTCTGGAGGTGCTGCAGAAGGCCTCCATGGCTGGGAGGCAGCTGCTGGGGACATCTCATCCCAGACAGGCTTGGGGACAGGGTGGTGAGCCCAGGGGGCAGATGGTGTCACAGGAGAATGCCTGGAGAGCCACAGCAGTAGGTGTTAGTCTGGATTTGAGGCTATCTGTTGCAATTCCCCCCTCGTAGAACAAAGGTCTAGTAGCTGGTGCCTTCCAACTTCTCAGCACCACTCTGACCTCATGAAGCAGCTTAAAGCTCTCTGGTCTGACCAGACTAAAGCTTTTCCAGTTCATCATCCCACTTGTGTGAATAGTTACCTGTAAAATGGGTGCTGGAGCCCCAGTCCTTCTTAGGCATGAGTCACTTCAAAAGGAAATCTGAAACGGGGTGTTTGGGAGCACACTCTGTGTCACAGGTGCCCATTTTGTGTCCAAGGAGGCAGAAAACATCTGTGGATATCTCAGAGAGATGTCTTTTGGGTCAGCAGGGTGCGGGGCAGGTCTGATGCTTCGTGTGCCATTCACTCCTCCCTGAGTTCTTTTCATCTTCTGGGTGTGCCCAGAAACCCTCTTGAAGCTTGACTTCAGACTGGCAGCTCATGTCATTCCCTGCCTGTGTAACCTTGTAATCAGCTGTGCAGTGTTCTGTGATCCCAGCTATGAATGATGAATGGCTCCACATAAACCTGTGCTGCACAGCACTGTTAGTGTGACTGCTCAATTCAGAAAAAAACCCCCCAGAACTTCTGAAAATAAAAAAAGGATAATTATTCATACACCCAGTACATGGGATTCCCACAGGAGGGAAAGATGCCACCCTGCTGAGTAGAGGGAGAAATGTGTCCTCCAAGTATGGCAACGGCAGGGGAAATGGAAGATGGGCATTTGGATGCTCATTTTCATACACAATTTCACAACAACCTCGGGCAAGGTACTGTGTGCCCTGCTGCACAGCCAAGGAGACATCTTCCCTCCCTCCCTGGCTGGGGCTCAGGCAATGGAGGAGGATGTTCATAAGAGCTACAAAGAGCTTCTCTCAAGTGAGAGAAGGAAGCACTACAGTTTGGCAGCCAGTTAAGATGATTTAACTGCACAACTCCCTCAGGAATGAGTCTGGCCCATGACAAGCTGCTCTAGACCACAGGATGTTTCACTGCCAGCACGAAAGATGAAGAGCTTGTGAAGCCTTATTTATATCTAAAAAGTCTGGCTGGAGCTTCCCGTGGTCTGCAGAGCTAAGGAGTAGAAAGCACAGCCCAAATTCTGTCACTGAAAGGCTGAGACTCCTCAGCCCCTCCTACACACATGGTCCAGAAGGAAAGCAATGCAACATCAACTCTACATAATAGAGAGGAATTTCACTTACCAGCTGCATTTCAAAGTGATATCTTTTTATTGAAAAAAGCACATGTGCATGAGTTCTTTTTTTTCTTTCCATACTGTGTCCACACATTTGGAAAGAGTGTATTATAGCTAATGTAAACATGTTCAGCAAGAGAACCACACATCAAGCTAATGTTAAGTAAAATTTTCTGGTCATATGAGCTACAGTAGAGGAAATTCTGCAGCACTTCTTATCTTTTTAGGATTTGTTTTGGGTTTTGATTTTTTGGGGAGGTTGTGTGCGTGTTGTTTGGGGTTTTTTTTTCTTGCAACTCTACATTCACTGCCTATCAAGCAGGAGCTAAATAAAAAGGCTTCAAACCATCAATTTAAGAGCAATCACCTACATCAGGATATGCTGGCAGGGAATTATCTGCAATGAGAAGCTGCTTGCCAATCAGCCTTGTGAAACTCCATTGGCTTTATCTGTACCTGGAAATGGGTGTGACATTCAGTTCAGCACAGCACTCTAATGCTCTCTGTGGTCTGGGAGCTCATCAGCCAAGAGAAGCCTCCTCCAGGTGAGTGTCCAGGATATTCCCAGTGCTCCAGGCACCACCCAGCACTGCCCAAGCCTGAGCTGCTGTTCTTCAGTGTCCTCCTGCCTAGTTCCACACACCTGTGATGGGAGGCAGCAAATTTTTGCCACAGGAGAGCACAAAGGCTGCAAAATCATAGCTAGGACTGGACATGTTAGAGGAGCAACGTGGCTGGGAAGGTCTGACACTGACATTGAGAAACCATAGAGGACCCTGAAGGAAATACTTTCAAATGAAATATTCCCCAGCCAAGATGACATGATATCTCTGACATGAGGCTCTTTGGTGAGCCTCTGCCAACTTCAGGCAGAGAGATGAGTTTCTTTCCAAGGGCTCCTGTGACTGAAGGTCACTTAGGTGTCCAGAGACTGGATACAGACATTTTCACAGCAGGCTCTTTTCCACACTGCTCAAATAAATCCCTCCTTGAGTGCATGGAGCTGGGTTTGGCTCAAGGACAGACCCATATGCTCCAGACTGCCCCAATGCAAACCATCTAATTAGTTCAGTTCTAGGCAGGCAAGGCCTCCTTCAGTGCTCAGCACAGCAGATTGCTGTGCCATCGGTGTCCTTGTCACATGGGGAATGTGCAGATCCCCCACGACCAGGCCCCCATCATTATCCTGGCAGCTGCTGCCTTGCTGGAGGAATGGGTTTGTTCATCCAGTGAAGGAAGCTTTGAACCAAGATTTACCAGGTTAACTTGGTGGCCTGTTGGTACTCAAAGTAGATGACCACAATGACTAAAAATCTATCAGTTTATTAATCAGGTCACCTGATCTCACCACAGTGAGAGAGACAGAGCCTAAGCCTAAATACAGGTTATTCCACACTAACTTAAAACATCAAATCCCAGGGTAAGTGAAAACAGACTTGGGCCTTCAGTTTTGTAACAGCAGCATGAAAAACAATGCAGCTGCATTGACCACTCAGGGTTTACACAGGCATAACTACGATCTCACTGTCAAAACTGGCATCTCCTGTGGTGAACGCTGGACTCTGAATCAACAGAAACATCACCTCCGTGTCTCAAGGAGGCATTTCAATCTCAATCATCTCTGAATCAATCAATGAAAAAAGCACATCTATGTTAATAATGAGGCACCTTGGGCCAGCACATGCAGATCCTGGTGCCTGGCACTGGGGCTGCCCTTGTGTTGCCAGCCCATGGCTCAGCCCCCAGCTCTCTAATTGCCTTTGCCAGTGCTATCAGCCCCCCAAAGTTGCTGTTTGCCTGTGGTTCCAGGAGGGTAATTTATTACCCTGAAGAGCTTGACTCTTCTCCCCCCATCCATCTACATCCCCAGGTTACGTTGTTTATGTTAGCATAATCATTTCTCATGGAGAATGTCAATAAATGCCGGAGACAAAAGGAACACCAACACCACCACCAACAAAAAGCCCAACTGCTAAATAATTCCTAGAATGAGTTGTCAGAAACCTTTTATTTACTGATTCCATGCATTTCATTTATTCCTGGCAGTAGGCCAACCTCTCTGACAGTTAAGATTTATTGATTTAATTGCCTAGGGTAACCATGCAATAAAATCATCTCAAAGATAAATTTTCATGGCACTGTGCAGCATTGAAGTAATTTTTCAAGTGCTATGGCTATATTTCTGCAGGTTACAGGTGCAAAATTTGCTTAAAGCAGAAATGTCTCATTATTGTAACCCCAGCACATCAGTGTGGTCCCTCCTGTGAAACTCTTTTCTTCTTTTCTTTCCCCCCTCTCCTTTCCCTCTCTTGCTCTGTCACTGTGTCTTTCTGTATCTCTTTCCCTCCTCTTTTTTTTTTTAAAAAGGTACAGCACAGGTCTCTCAGAAAACAAATTATATTTTCTTAATTGGTTCATATATTCAATGCCCAGGAGAAGAGAGGCTTCAGTTTAATTAGTAGTGGGCTTAGAGGTTATTTACAATGTTATATAGAAGCATTTGTTTCCAGCTGTGAGATGCTTTTTAACGCTGAAGCCTCACAATGTAGCTGATTGCCGTTTGTGACATTATAGTTTATTGAATCTTTAGATCTTTTTATTTACACTGTTAAAGGGCTCATTATAGTTCAGAATAAGGAGCAAATGAAAATCCCTGATTAAATCCCAGGTTAATGGCAATATGTCTGAAGTCAGAGATAGCCTAAACTTTTAAAAATGCGAAACATTTTCTTCTTTCTGATGATTTATTTGGGGAGGGAGAAGCTGTTTGGTTTCAGTATGGGATTTGATGACATATTGTTCTGGCAGCCTCAGCAGTTTCCCTTGCCAGGCCGGAGTGTCTAATTCCCTATCCTGCCCTGCTGAGGACATTTGGCTAAAGGGAATTCCAAGGTGGCACCAGGAAAATGAGGGCTCCCAGCCTGGCAGGGGAAAATGTGGCTGCCACTGGCCCCCACAGCCTGGGTGAGCCATGCCAGAGCTGAGGCCAGCAGCCCAAATGTCACAAGATAAACCAAGGAGAGCTTTTCCTCTGCCAGCCTGGCACAGGGGCACAGTGAGGGCAGGAGGGAGCTGAGCTGTGATGTGCTGTGAAGATGCTGAGCTGCCAGCTCCCAGCCACACCCTCAGGGATGTCCCTGGACGTGGAGAACTTGTTTCCTGCAAGGGTGCAAGGAATTATCAGCTTTGCAGGTGTCTGCAGGGCACAGTGCGTGACCCAGTGGCCACCACAGTGCCTGAGTGGGCCACTGGCCCTTCCCTGAGGTACAGCATTGTCCTTCCCCATGCAGGACAGGGCTGCTGCTGAGCACTCCTGCTGCCACAGCACTGCAGGGCTGGGCTGTGCACAGAAACTGCCACCACAGTCACAAAAAAACACCCCAACCCTAAATATAGGAAATGCACAAATGATCTATTAAAGCTGAATTTAATTTACAGGCAAGACAATCGCATCTTTGGTCTGTTCATTTGGACTAACTTCAAGACAAACAGCAAGTGAGATATGTTCCTATCTCTGAGGGATAATTTGCTCCTTCTTACCAAAGATGGGCAGATTAGGGTTTGTGTTATCATTGTTAATCCATAAATGTATCAGATGGAGCAGTCTGCAAAATAATTTCTTCTTATTTCAAATTATTAGTAGTAAAATGTGAAATTGACTTGATGGCTTATATTTGCTGGTGGAAAAGAGAGCTTGGACTTGCAGATTTGCTCCACTGACAACCTTGTGGGTCTCCCATAGTAAACTCTGACTTTAAAGCCCAGGACCTTTATGCTCACAGTTTAACCTCTTCAACCTCTACCCCTCTGACTTCAGCTTTTCATTAGGTGAAATACCAAGGCGGGCTGGATACATTAGAAAGAGAATTAGTGAGAAGAGAGGCAGTTGAATCAATAATGTCAGTAAAGGTAGACCTATTTATGGAGAAACAATGTCAGCATATGATAAACCTGTGAGTAAATTGGCTGAAAGCCCAGAGCTTTGTACTGGTTTTGAGAGCTTGAAGGGATCTAAGCAGCAACAAGCACAATCAGTAATCCCAGGGCTCAGATAGCAGCCATGCCAAATGGGAATCAGAAAACCCAAAAAAAAATGTTCTGAGATGGGAGAGGGAAGATGGAAGGGTGAGAGAAAATTGGCAGAGTTTCAAGTGTTGCCAAAGGAAAATGCCAAGTTTTTAAGGTGGGCAGTGATGGGCAGAGCTGAGGTCTGTGTTTTCTCTCTTTAAAACAGGGAGCTGACCAGGCTGTGAGCTGAGCAGACCTCCCACCCTGCAAACACACAAAAGCCTCCAGGCACCTAACATCAACAGGCTCCTCCAAATTCAAGACAAAACCTGTCCAGGTATTCAGAGAAAACATCCCACATTTACCAACTGGAAACACAACTCCTTCCACTGATCACCAAGAGAAGAAACTCGACAACTTCAGAGAAGCTGGCTCACCCTAACCAATCTGATACTTGAGTTTGGCTTTTTTTTATTATTATTATTTATTTTAAGATAAGAGGACACTCAAAGCAGTCTGAATACAAGTCTACACTCAGGTCAGTAAATAACTAATATTGGCTAGATGTTATGTCCTCTTTCTTTTCATTGACTCTATAGAAATTCAAAGTAAGTGAACTTTATTAAGGATCTTTGGGGCCTAGCATGGATTCATATGCTCAACATATTCTTGGTAATTATTAGTTGGAAAATTTTAAAAGAGCAGGATTTCTGTTTCTTGTGAACACTTGAGCAACTCTTGTTCTAGTTCCAAAGCAATTTTTCTTTTCTCAATTGTCAAAATTCTGCTTGTCTTCACTCTGACCCCAGAAGTTCCCCAGTTTTAGGGTAACTTCTCTAGGCTCTCCCCAGAGCACTCAGAAAACTTCAGCCTGAGTTACTGCATGTCCTTTGTTCTCTTTCCTTAGGTTTCTGAGATGGCTTCAGTGAAGTATGAGACACTGGATGATGTCAACCCAGGAATGTGAGAGCACAGGAAACCTGAGAGACTTCTGTTTGAGGGGGCAGTTCAGAAATCACAACCAAACCAAGAAGCCCTCAAGTGAATGAAAACACATTCAGAAATGGAACTATTTCAAAAAAATAAAGCTCCTACCTGGAGTTCCAGGTGTGTAGATCCAGATGTGTACCAGAGAAACTGCCTGTTCCCAACAAACTAACGTGGGAGGAGATGGGCCCACATCAGTGCACACAAATCACTTGAGTCCTACCAAAAATCCGTGGTGTTGAGCCATTTCAGGAGATCTCAGTCATCCTCATTTGATCAGGTAAAACAATGGTGTCAGGTGGCCAGGTTAGAGCCTTGTGAGGGGTGGTCTCTGGGAGTCATGTCCTAAACCATGCTGGGGCTGCTGGTGTTGCTGCAACAGCCTCTGTTCAGTCTGGAGCCACGTTAGCCCAGTCCTGGTCTCACAGTGAGGGTGTGCTAGAGGTCCCAAACAGAACATAAATAAAAATGGAAAGGACTATCAATCATGTTGAGACCTCTGCTGGCACACGCTGTGCTCACACACATAGCATAAACATCTCCAAAAAGCACATTTTTAAAGAACTGGGATTACAAGCTGTTCCAAAAACCGCTGCACTTTATTAACACTGAGAATGTGTCCTTCAAGATAAACTCTCCTAGAAATGATTCAGATGAATTAGCACAGGAAAATCTTTCTGAGTTGGAGAGCATTGAATCGGAAGCAGAGCAGTCAGTGAATAATGAAAGTAAACCATCATTCTGAAGTATGACTAATGGTGACACGGCCTGTCTAGAAGAACAAATAGCCAAGACATACTACTTGGCCCCAAAACTGGGCTGAACATCTTTTGAAATGACTTCATTGCTGTATGAAGACTATTAACAAAACAGGAAACCCTGCCAACTTGTGGACTACGACTCCAGTGAGAGAGAATTTCACTTGTCCACAGGAGAGACAGATGATTCACTTTGTAAAAGAGTGGGACTTATTACTCTTAGAGGCAATATTAATAGATCCATCCAAAATCGCCCATGGAACAGATCTATTGACGTTGCCAAGATCTTCAGCTGAAAAATGTGCAGAGAAACTTGAATCTGCAATGTAGAATGCTGCAGTGAAGTGATTACATTTCATGGCACCTAAAATGCTTTTATCAAAGGATGACTTGACAAGACATCAAGATAGCTAAATGCTTAGAACTGCGTGTCAATCAAAAACTTACATGTATTATTCAAGGTGCAGACTGAGCTTCAGTGAGGCAAAGGGAAAATTCTAAACTAAGGCTGATGGAGAATGTGTTTGTGTAAAGATAGGAGATATCTTTTTGCCATCTAAGTACATTAATTCTGTTTCTTAGGCTGGATGCATCGGGTGTGACTTTACCAACTGCCTGGGGAATTAATTTGGCCCATAATGTCTCATTGAGCAGGTGGGGTGTATGCATTGTCTCAGCCCAGTGTAGTTGCAGGTCCAGAACTGGCTTGTTTAAAATTCCCAGTCATTCCATTGGCACTGTTTCCTGCAGACCTCTCAGAGCATCTAAAATTAAACTATTTTTTTACTATGGAAGTGATCAAAATACTGGCAAAAGGATGTGAAGAAGAATCAATGACAGCAGAGTCCAAGCTTGGGAATAATCCATGACAAAAAGGAGGCACACGTAGTTACACTCCCTCCCTCTGTGTGGCACAGCTGAAATATGGGGCATCACCTGAGAAAAGGACAGGGCTGAATTACTGCACTGTTAAAACCAGGAGTGAAACAAAGGTAAACACAGCTCACGTTTGATTTGTCATCTCCTCGCAACTGTCTGATTGCCTTCTATACCCAAATGGTTTGCAAAGCAAGAGTGGGAGCAGACTGAAAGAGAACTGCCCTAAAGATTTTAAATACACCTGTTCTGGGGGTAAAAAGCAAATTTTCCTATAGGGCACATGTATCAATTAAACCTTTCAATGGGTACACCTCCCTTGTGCTGCCAATATTAGCCCTGGCTCTGTTACACAACTCTATTTATGCCTTTAGTTAACATGACCCAGCAGTTACCACAGCAATTATTACTTTTTACGGTGTACATAAAGTTCTTTTTGCAGTGAAGAGATAGGGTCAGTATTTAAGCTTAGCTCAGCATTTAGCAAGCTTTCCTTCCTGGATGTTTTGATTACTTAGGAAAGCTTTAACCTCTGCAACGTAATGAAGGCTGGGAGGTTGTAAGGTAATTTGTAGGAGAAAGGGTGTGCATGAGGGTATATGCACTATTATGAAGCTCAATAAATAATCATGTGAAATTGCTGGCATTTAGGAGCCTCTAGAGAGGAGCTTTCCCAGCCAGCTCCTGATCCCTCATACCCTGAGTAATTCCAGATTAAACCCCACTGCCTTTGGGGGAGTGTGTGTGACATCAGAAACCTCCCCCCTATTTCTGCAGGGCGTGTTAATTGTCTCCAGACCGGGACAAGGGGGCTGTACACGGCTCCAGCTCCTCCCCAGGGTGGCTCCCAGAAAAAGGGGTGCAGTGCCCAAATGGTCAGAGCTGTGGGAGTGGTGCAAGGTGTCCTCCACTTGCATTTTATTGAGGGAGCTTATAAAATTCAAAATGCAGCTGTGCAGGTTGGTTCTGTGCCTGTTAAAAGGGAGGCATTCCTCATGCCTGTGATTGATATGGTTGAGGCACATCTGTGGACTCACTTAACCCTTCCCTCCACCCTCTCCATCTCAAACCACTGCCTAGGCATGAAAAGTGGGAGTTTGTCTTTTGTACGTGAGGGTATAAAGAGCTTCTTGACTTGCACTGAAGAACAGTGCACTCTGATTCTCTCTCAGTGCTAATTTTACCTTAGTTTTATTCAGGCAAGATGTGGAAGCCCACACCAGGATAATCAGCCTTTTTTCTATCTCAGCCTCTGAGGCAGAGGAAAGGGGCAGCTTGGTAAAATGACCTGGACACATGTTACAGCAGATAATCAATAGCTCTAGTAACATGCACGAGAAAGCATTCCAAGCCCAAATTTCAGTAAACATTCTCCAGAATCTGTGGCTATTTATCAAATATGAATGTACCCTTCAGGACGAGGATCTCATTTCCCCCCGGTGTTTTTGTTCCAAAAATAATTGGAAGTGACAATACGGAGAGAGATGATGTTTCAACTTCATGTTTAAAATAAATATAAGGCTGTCATCAGAGCCGAGCTGTCTTGTGAAGATCCCTCTCACAGGAGTCAACAGGCAGCTCTGCTGATAGAGAGTCGTGTTCCATTATTGATTAGCTTTTAAGTTCTTGTTACATATTAGATTAGGATCGCTGTATGCATAGGGAATGAATAGCCCAATTACAGTCTAAAATAGCTCATCTCAAAGTGGTTTAGGATTTTGATATCACAGAAAGAATTTTAAGGAAATTACAGGGTATATTAAGAAAGCCTTTAAGGGATGTATTTACATTTTTATTGCATGGATTTTTAGGATGGGGAGGGCAAACTATCACTCCTTATTTACACACAAGGCTGGTTTTAGCTCCCTCCCAATTAGCTTTTCAAATCTTTGGGAATTAGGAGTTTGCTACATTGGAGTTTTTTTCCTGCATAGAAAACATCAAACTAAGAAGTCCCAGAGTTACACCTCCAGATTCCTCCAGTTTAAGTGAGAGCATCCCACACCAGGCTCTGCTCCACGTGCAGCTGTTGAGACTTCAGGGCTAGTTTTGGAGGCAGTGATGGTTCCCAGCAGAAGCTGGCATTCAGATTCCCAGAAATTGCCACTTCTCAGTCTTTGTGCAGGAGGAATTCCCACTGTTCAGCAAGGTGGGACAGTTTAAAAATAGATCTGACTTTAGTTAAACATGTGCACAATACTTACCTATCCAAGTGCAGACTGTACTTTGTTGATAGTTGTACATTTTGCAGCCCTAAAGCAAGACCAGGGTGCTCTCTTAAAAAAGAAAACAAAATATTATAATCATCATCATCATTATTATCATTATCATGCTATTGCTATCACTACCTTATGCTTAGAAATGTTTCTTTCCTTTACTTCAATAAAGCAAGAGCAATTATGCAAGCTTCATCCATTTCTCTCAAGGGCTCCAGAAAAATGTTGCTTTCAAGAAAAAAAACTGTTAATTTTTTACAAATATATAAAATAAAATACTCAAGGCATTTTTGAGAGGCATTCTCACATATTGCTGAAATTACACACAATGTGTGAGAATTTGCATAACAAATGTGACAAGATGGTTACTTAAGGGACTGAAAGAGAAGGAATAAAATATATATTAGATACCTCAGTTCTCATTAATTATTATTCTGAATGAGAAATAATGCCAGGAGCAAGAGGGGTGCCAGAAGAAGCAATGGGGAAATATATAATAATGTTTCTAAATAGGTATTATACCTTTAAAAGGTATTTTAACGATCAGGAAATTATTGCACTACTGATTTTTTTAGTAGCAGAGCAACCACCTGTTCACACTTGTATTAATTGCTTGCCTGTCTCTTCCTTAAGGATGGACTGTGAAGATCATTAAAGGAAAAGCTACCTGAGCAGAAAGGAGGAGAAAGGACTCATGTTATGCAGCCAAAAGAAAAAAACAACCCTATAAAATTCATAACTTTAATTAAAGAGTCACATGTGGAAAGACCTTAGGGTGCTCTGCTGGTTTATGGTGCCATTTCCTGCTCCAGCTGGGAGAGGATCCATGCCCTCACCTCTGCACAGCCCTGAGATACCCTTGGCACCCACATTGAGTACCTGCAGTGGCTCTTGTGCAGGGCAGGAGCCCCTTGACTCTTTATCAGGAGGCTGGAAATCAATTTTCACCTCGCCAGCCTCCCATGCTGAAGGTGCATGCAGCAGTCAGTGAAAGCTATACCCATTTGACATCATTTTAAGAGGGAAAATAAGGCCCTTTCTGGAGATACTATTCCTAAGTCATGTTTTACTCTGCCATTAATATACTTTTGGAATGCAGGAGAGCTCCTTGCACCCAAGGCAGGTAATAATGGTCTATTAAAAGACACCATCTCTGTTTCCTAATGCTCTGTCAAAGGTTCATTGATGAAAATAGCCATCTGGCTGCTCTCATCAGCTTTAAGGAATTCCATAAAAGTATGAAATATGATTTCCTCATAATTGCTTTTCTGCAAGATTTATGACAATGTGAGTAACGAATAAACTGGGCATTTGCTGAACAAGACTCAGATTTAAGATGTGCTAATGCAAATGAGGAAGTGGCCAACTAGGAGATGCATTTCTTGGGAGAAATTCAAAAGTGTTTGCAAAAGCCACAAGTTACCACATGCACTTGGCTGTGTTCACTGCTGGTGGAAACACATACAGCTCCAGGGAGGCCAAAGGTACTGCATCAGCTCTAGCAGTAAATTTGAGTCTTAGAGGCCAGTCATGTGAACAGTTCACAGCTGAAAAGAGGACCTTGACAGCAACTGGAAGATGCCCTGTGTACAGCTGTGCAGCATCAGGTTCTTTTGCCACCTGCACCTGATGATGTTGTGTGTGCAAAGAATATCACTTGCCTGGAGGGAGAAAACAGGCCCTTAATGCCTGGCAGCACTGTTCACACTCCTGCCAAGACTAAAAGTGGGAATGGACTGTGTGATTAGTGTTGTGGGATAATTAAATCCCATTTTCCAGCTATTCATCTGTCAGAGGTGCAGTGGTCATCGCTGTGCCTGTTTGCCATTATGTCAATTATATGGTCCTATGAGATTTGACTTCAGGACCATCTAAAGCACAGGACTGACACTGAGGAGGTTCTTCATTCCAACTTTGCTTTTGGTTTTTGGCGCAACTTAACTTTTTTTGTCCTCATCTTTTCCATCTCCAAGACAGGAATAATCATAGAGTCATTTAGGTCGGAAAAGACCTTTAACGATTCCTTGCCCAATTTCGTTGCCCTTTGGGAGGCAATCAGACTCTGCAGATTAAGTGCTGCTTGAAAACGTGTAAACACGCCTGTCTCACCCTGGATGGAAAGGCAGTCACTACCCTCTCCCTCAATGCAAGCAAACTATTTATTCATGTGTAGTGAGGGGCTAAAATTGCCAATGGATGCCCATTTCTGAGGCTGTTTCACCTCTGTGAGTTTTTGACACACCCCCTCAGGGGTAGCCCAGTCCCATAGAGAAGTTGAGATGGGAGTGATGCTTTTTTTAGATTTTGACTCTGCCAAAATTTGAGTCTGTAGAAGTGCACATACTTGCCATCTCCCAAGCACTTTCTCTCTTTACCACCACATGCATTTTAAGACTTTCAGCATGCCTAGATTTGGGTGTTATTTGCACACAGAAAAGCTAGAAACCACTCTCAAAAATTGTACTACCTTTTTTTACTAAATTTTGACTCAATTTTATTAATGATTTGAAGCTTGGCAGAGCCATAAGTGAGAACAGAGCATAAGAGGGCAAGAGCCAGCCTTTTTGGTTAGAGTCAGTACCACAGTCTTAACATCCCCATTACTCATTTGGCTTCACCTTCTTTTTTTTTTTTTTTCAGTTAATTACACCAAGAAGACTTTATAAAAACTGTTGCCAAATGTTTAAAATTAGAGCAGCTCAGTTCTGATTTCAATCCCAGGTTGCTGTGCTAAATTGCACATGCTCACCTTGTGCATTCATTTGTGAGCGCCAGGCATATCAGTGATTAATTAATATTAATGGCAGAAATCACTTCAAACTTGCTCCATGCCAGAAATCACACACAATCCTGATTCTAATCACTTGGCACATAAAGAAACTTTAATTGATAACGCAGGTTTAATATCCATCAGGATTGGATTCTGTAGGAGGAACAGAGCAATGTTCCCTGTAATCATCCTAGAAGAGATGGAAAGCTTGTTCTACCAACATCAAAGAAGATTAGGCAGCAGAAGCCTGAGAGTAAAGTAGCAATTATGGAGGGTTTTTTTTTAATTCTGTGCACCTGCTTCATCAAAATAATAGGCAACTTCTAGCAAAATAACCTGGAACTCAGTTCACTGACTTTCAATTATCTAAGGCTGGGAAATGCATCTGGAGAGACATGAAAAAATGTGATGGACACAGAGGGAAATAAAGAGAAGGGGGAAATTAGAATGAGGGAAAATATGAGGCCCTGAGTAAGTGGGTGTTATAAATATCCTGTGCCTTGGGTTGAATATAGAACAGGAATACTTTTGCTGAGTTAGGACTGTGGCATTGGGCACATCTGACCAAATCAGTCCCTGGTGGAGTGCCTGTGAATGCAGCAAACAGCTTACACCAGGGACAGATTTGGCTCAGTGCTTTTAAGGGGAATTTTAGATATCAAACCTTAATGCCAGCAAGGGAAGCACACGGCAACTTCCCACAAACATTTCAAGCTGTCTAACTCAAAGGAAAAATTACTATCCTCAAATTCCCCTTTATCAGGTGGCCTTGCTTTGGCAGAGAAATGACCCTATAATTTTCTTTCAAAAGGTGAGTCTAAACTTAGACTACAGCCTATTTTCCCTGGGGGTGGGGAGGGGAAGAAAACCCATACACTCTTTTGGTTTTACTTAAGGAACTGCATCCTCATTGCTGAAAAAGCACAAGGCAGATCCTCAGAGCCAGGCTTAAGAATTTTAGACTGGCTTGGTAGCTTTCCTTGTTAGCCTTGTTTTTAATACATCCCACGGTTCTCTGAAAACAATTTTTCAGAGATCAGTGGGCAATTAACTTCAACATCTCATGGTCTGCAGCCCTGGTGCCTCCAAAGACAGAGCACAGCAGAGCTCTCACCAGAGAAAAGCCTCATTGCCAGCCCCATTACCATGTGGAGTTCTTGCCAGGCTCAGGTCAAAAATCAAAGACAGCATCTTCCCACTTTTTTGTCCAGCTTTACATCCCTGTTGAATTCACTGTGCCCTCTTACACACATGTCAGTCTCTCCTCCATCACAGACAACCACTCACACCTCACTGTGACTCAGAAATGATCCCACATGGATGCTGGTCAGGAGGGCTGCTCTCCATTTCATCTCCTGACCCAAGGCAGAGGGAACTTCCCATCACATCCTCCTGGGCACCTCTCCTCCTGACTCTGCAGTGCCTCCAGTCTGATCACAGCCCTGCCTCTCTGCTGGAACCCTGGGCACTGAGAGTTTCAGACTTTCTGTGCTGACAGGCACTGACTCCCCAGCAAACACTGCATTGACCTGAGGCCATGGAAAAGGCTCCCAAAATTGAGTGACAGCACTGGGGTTGTGGGTGTGGAGTTTGAATAGAAGTGTGTGATGTCACAGGGTGGAAAACTTAGTGTTTAAGGGTTTAGAATATAGTAATAGATATAAAGCAAGATGGAGATTTAGGGCGTAGGCTGAGTCCTTCTTTTTCACCTTCTTCATGGGTCTGGGTGGAATTTAGTAATTAGGTAAAAAAGTCTGCATTGTTTACCACGGGTGGTTGGTTATTGGGTTAAAAGTAAAAATAATTTAGGTGTCATCTCATAATTGGACAACTTGTGCTTAAAAGACCTTGGAAAGAGATAGAGACAGAGCCATTTTCTACTTTGCTAGCTAGAACTCACAACTAGTGAGACTGTACTGTAGATAAGAATTAATAAACATCTGAGTCTGAACACGAACTGCATCTCCCGAGCATTTAATCCTGGCTCTAACACAGAAGAAAAGAAGATAATAAACCCACACCTCTAGAGCTCTGCCTGAAAGCTGCTGGCCTTGGGAGACTGTGGGTGGCTGGGGGCTTTGGGCACCTGTAATAGTGCACCCAAGTGCAGAAGCAGATTCTGTGGGAGGTGCCCTCCCTGCATCCTGGCACATCCACATCCAGCACACACAGCTCTGTGTGCAGGAGGCTGAAGCTCAGAGGATCATGAACAAACAGCCATGACTGGCAGAGTCTGATCCTGCAGAAAGAATCACACCACATCCCACTCCACATGAATTAAACAGAAGTAATTCCATTGTAATTAAATAGGAATTTTTGTGTGAATTCCAAATGAACCTTTGTAACATTTTCATTAGTCCTCAATACACCTCTTACTTTACCTCATTAGAATTATTGGTAATAAATTGGAGTAACTGGATTATAATTAAATAGGAATTAAAATTTGACTTCCTAATGAGCTACAGCAAAGCAATCACTGTTTCAATATACATTAATTGCTGTCCTGTTAGGAATACAGACAACTTATTTTTATTGAATTGCTACAAATTATAATGAATATATGGCCTGAGCTGACAAAATGGTCTCCCATCACCAAGTGTACCTGGTAGATGTCAGCCAGCTGTGCAGACAGATCTACCCAAGGAACTTGGGACCTGCAGCATGCCAGTAGAGAATACACTGAATTATGACACTTCCAAAATAAACTTTTCTTTCAGAATCTCACAATTAATTTATAAACACAACAGACAAGATGCCATTGGGGAAGTGGACTAAAAGGTGTGAGAAACCAAGAGCAATAATATCAGACTAGTGCTTTTTTATGTTATTGTCTCCTGACTGATTATAATAAAAGCGCTTTGTAATATGTTCTGAATGAAGTCAGGTTTTGCTGCTTCTGCATAAACAAAAACAAGGATGAGGGGGAAAAGGTAAGTAAGGTCTTTTTCCTCACACTTGGCTCAATCAGAGCACACTGCCTGTCTGCCCTGTTCCCTTTTTAATTACCAGGTTGTGATTCTCTCCTCCCCACCAAGCTGGACAGCCTCAGCAAAATCTCCCATTGCTCCTGGTGGAAATACCCTCAGAATTGGCTACTTTTAAATGAAAGTACAATGTCACAGACTCAAGAAACAGCAAAGTATTCTTTTTCTGCCAGTCCAGCTCACTGTTGATTTCTAGAGGACAGCAGCAGCCAGCCATCACAAACATGGGACAAAGTTTCCTTGGACACTGAAATCACTGATGTGATCACAAGGTCTGTCTCAGTGTGGTTTCACATGCCCTGAAATATCTGCAGCTCTCCATTTGTTCACCATTGCTATCATTTCACCTCTCATCACACTGCAAAGTCAGCATCTGACTGACACTTAAAATCCCTTTGGATTTCCAGACCCAGCAGGGGAAATTCAGGATCAGGCTCTGGATAGGCACTGCAAGAGGCAGTGTGAGTTTGGGAGAGGGCAGCTCACTGCTCAGGCATCTTTGTTATACTGAGATTCAAATCACAGAGATTGAACAGGGAAAGCAAACTTGCTTTTTCAATTTTGTTACCTAATCAAAACTCCGAAGCTTTCTAGTGTTGGAGAGTGTTCACATATCATCCACTTTCCATATCCAGTGCTGACAAAACAATAAGGCAGGAATAACATAAGTCATGAGAAAACTAGTCTGTCTCATAAATCTCCACAGGAAAGTAGCTGCTGTTTTATGTTATTGCAGTGTGTTGTTTCCAATGAAGTGATTACTGTTAGATGTATTTTTAAATTGCTTTTGGTATTTTTAAAAATACATGACTTTGAGAGTGATAGAAATGAGATTGAGTGGCGGTAGGCAGTGCCTAAAATATGATTAACTTTTTCCCAGACCAGCTACTTCCAAAATTAAGGTTACCAACACAGCTGCTGTCAACTTTCCCCTGGCTGCAAAGGGCTCATTGGAGTCTGTTTGATGTGTGCAATTATCCATCAGCCCATCCAAACCTTCCTCCTGCTTCAAGATGTTTGATTAATATTTGCTAGTGTTATTTTAAAGTGTGGATGTGCATGTTTGTGCACTAAAGCCCTGTCACACAGAGTCTCCAGTGACATCCCCTGGTGACAGGGTTGTGCTTTCTGTCCATGGAGGGGCAGAACTATTTGTGTGTTAACAGCTCCAACCAAGGCTTCCAGAAGAGCTCAGCTGCCTTTTAGATAAAGTTCAGTTGGAAGACATTCAAGGCAATAAATATCAAGTGAGAAGTTTTCTCAGGGATTTACAAGTCATTAAAACTCCAGGTAGATTTTACCTACCAAAGGCTTGGCTTGTGGCTTGCTGAGTTCACATGGCCCTTTTCCTGCAGGCTGTCCTGTACCTTCCAGGGGCTAATGAAGCCTGTAACCATCCCAGGGCCCACCTACAGGGTCCCTTCCATTGCTCTGTGCTCCACACACCAGGCACTACAGGGTTAAGCTCACTCAGACAAGAGGAGACTCAATAAGAGGCAAAAGGAAAATGAATTAGGGGAAAATCAACAGGCAGCAAAGGAAAAACTAAATTACATTTCATGTACACACATGCACTCTTTTGGCTGGAAGGGCAGAAAACGTAGCCAGAACCAGGCTGTTTTTATTCTAAACAGTGCATCAATCCATTGATTAATTTTACACTTTGTTCCTTATGAACCTGGGCTGGGGCCACGAATGCTGCTATGAAAAGGAGAATATAGCCAAAAAGGAACTCTTAAAAAGTTGGCAGCCGTTTCAAGGCAATGTGTCTGGCCAGCAGGAAGGAGATGGCTCCTCCAGGGAGTGTATGGAACTGTAAAACCATTTGTGAACTGGCCCTGCACAGTTTATAAGGTGTGTGACTGACTTAAAGTCAAGTTTCTTGCAAAAATCTGTGACTTGTAAATCGAATTATAAAAGTAGTTTTAAGTATCATTTTTCCGAAAGGGCATTACCAGATTGGTTAGGAATGACTGTATTTCCTCACTAATACCATTAACTTTGGAATTGTTTCCATCCATTCCAGAGCAGAATAAGGAGAGTTTACTGTAAATTGCTGCATGCTGTATGCTCAGCTCTATGGTATAGGAAGAATAAACCAAACAAAATCAAATAAAGGAATAAAATAAAACACCGTGGACCAACTTCAGTCTTGGCGTAATCAAATGCAAATGGGAAGGAGGGGAGTTGCATTCACTCACACCAAGGCTGACACATCCCTTGGCCACAGAGCAAAGGGAGGCAAACCTCAGCTCTCTGTGCTGCTTCCCAGGAACATCATTTTCCAGTTACCTGCTATCTGCTGCCTGGGTGTTTTTGTAACAAAACTGTCTAGACGAGTTTTGACAACCAGTTTTGATTTTTTTTTTGCCGCCTGGGTAAAAAATTAATTTACCCAGGATTTGTCTTTCCTAGATATTCCCTTCAGCAAGTTAGGAGGTTAAGGAATGATTTGGGAAATACCCCTAAAACCTCTCCAGGATAAGCCAAGAGTGACTTTAAGTAGGTATAAATGTGTAAGAGCTCCAAAAAATCAGACAGAAGCCGGGGGGGAGATTCTGTCTGTGACATATCTTGTCATCCAGACCACAAACAGGGGTTCCAAAATCTCTGCACAGAACCAAATCTTTCCCTTCTCACTGCATTTCAATATTGCTGACTGCTAATTAATCACAGACTTTACACAGCCTCCCTCTTGCCCAAGTTTTATGGCTGAAGTTTCGTTTGAACTCTGCTTCTCCCAGCTGAGCAGTGCTGGAGGGTCAACAGAGCTGTGCCATGTGCTGTGAAAAGTGATGCTTCCTTTAAGAGGCCTCATTATTGAAATAACTTTTGAGTTAATGTTTGGAAATAACTCTGAAATGAGGACTTGCACAGATTTGTTTTCTTAGTGCAGCAATTAGCTCCTTGAGCGGTGACTGGCTGCAGCACCTTCTGCCATGTCTGACACATTAAATAAATTATTCACTCAGTTCATTAGTTAGGAGTACAGTTTGTAATACCTGCTGAGTTACAGGACACACAGCAAAGCCATGGATCACTTCAGCTAGAAAAATGAAGTCAGGTTTTGCTGCTCCTGCATAAACAAAAACAAGGATGAGGGGGAAAAGGTAAGTAAGGTCTTTTTCCTCACACTTGGCTCAATCAGTTTGTTTCAGAACACTGCCTGTTCCCTTTTTAATTACCATGTTGTGATTCTCTCCTTCCCACCAAGCTCAGCAAAATCTCCCATTGCTTCTGGTGGAAATACCCTCAGAATTGGCTACTTTTAAATGAAAGTACAATGTCACAGACTCAAGAAACAGCAAAGTATTTTTTTTTTCTGCCAGTCCAGCTCACTGCTGCAAGCAGGACTGTTGCAACTGGTCTCCTTGTCAGCCTTTCCATGGGCAGGCACCTTTGTGGAAAGGTGGAAGCTGGGGCAAGGAGAAGTGCAGGTTGTCCTTCATCCCTGCTGCTCTGCAGTGGGTGCACTGGGACAGACACAGCACCAGCTGCTCCCATGGGACACGGGATGAGCTGTGGAGGCAGCAGCTCTGGATCTAAGAGCATTTCACCCACCTGGATGGAAACAGGGCCATGGCTCAGCCTGCAGTGCTGTGGTGTGGGTGGAGGCACAGCTACAGCTGGTCTGGGGGCACAAGAAGCTCCCCATGAGGGGGTGTGGGGTGGGCTCAGGACCACCCAGACATGCCACATCACTGCTGCTCAGCACCTTGTGCAGTCAGTGCCCTGCCTTGGGGCCAGACAGCATCCAGGAGCTTCCCATGCAGGGCATGACATTTAAAGAGAGAAAGCGAGTTTTAAATACCAGTTAGCAGTTGAGCTTAACTAGAGATGGCAGGGCAGGAGGATGGGGAGACCTTGGGAGCTTTACCCTGCTCTTCCAAGCCTCATCATTCAAAGCTGCCCTAAAAACAAAGCCCAAATCAGCCAGCTTTAAGTACATCCTTAGGCTCAAGCTTTCCTCATCAGTCCTTTCTTCAAAGGCACTAGAGCCAGTCACTAATGGTCACCTGTCAGGAAACACTGTGGGATTCAGGCCAGGAGGCTGGGATGCATTTTGCAGAGACAAGTGCCTGTAATGAAGCTCCTAAACACATGTTCCAGCATCAAAGATTGGTGACGTGACTTTGCAGAAGTGACAAGCAGTGATGTCAGTGTCACCAAGGGGAACCCCAGGATGTGTATTAACCACGTGCTGACCCCCAGCAGAGCTGCCACCCTGGAACAGGCCTTGGGTGACTTATTTTGGATGACTTATTTTCCTTTATTCTGTCCAGTCAGATTCTCCCAACTAGAATTAAAAGGTTTAGCCACTGCAAGCCAGCTGAGCTCTTCCCACTCACATACCATGGATGACACAGGTCTGCTGTGCAAAAAAACAATGTGTAAAGAAGGGGATAAAGGAGAGGAGAAATCTAATAAATACTCCATTATCTCCAGCGTATATTACGCAAAATTTGGCATGAAATCTTTACCTCACATAAACACGAAGGTCACTTATTTGTTCATTAAATTCTCCTCAGTCTACATCATTATGCTCATAGTTTTTCTTCTACTTAATGTAGTAGGGGCCTGCCAAACTCATTAGACATCAGCTGATAAATGGATTTGAACTCACAATCTGTTAAAAATCACATAGGCACATTAGAGCAATATTTTCATGGCTTAGAGACTGTATACATTTAAACCTTCCCAGAGAGGATTTTGAACATTTTTGATCCAGTGCAGCAGACTCAACACATAATTCAAGTCTGCTTGCTGTAAAAATTTACAGGCTGGGATCTTAGTATCACCAGTCATAAATCAAAGCTGCACACTTAAAAAAGTGGTAGTAACAAAACTGTTGGATAGGATGTAAACATCATCAAGCTCATTGTCATGCAGCACTTGCATTGGAATAATGGGGGAGATATTGTTAAATGTTGTATATATTTTCACTCTTCTGGAAGAATTTGTACACATAACTTATTAACCCTGTGTAATTTCCAGCCTGGGCAAATCTCTGGATGAGAAAGAGCTTCTGAAACTTTCCTGGATTCTCACCCTTGGTGCCATGACTTCAAATAAGCTTTGACATGAAAGGTGGAGAGAAAGGAACATGGGGCATGTTTATGCCATAGTTTATGTTTCACTTACTCATTGCTCTTTATTGTAATTTCCCCCAACTGCTGATAGAATGCATATAAAGCATTGGGCTGATAATTTGCAGGCTCTCCTGCTGCTCTGTTTGTTATAAAGCTACTCATGTCTCCAGGAGAGTCTTTCTTCCTTTTGGATTTATGAGCTTAATGAACCACTGTTATTCCCCATCACAGGAGCCAGTGATGGCGTGACATTACAGCAGAAAGATTTGAAAACTTACGAGGAAGCACTTGAAACAAACTGCTGCTCTTAATAAGTGCCTCTTGTCTTCAGTGTGGTCTGAGGAAGATCTGAGAGAGCTGATGAATGAAAAGAACAAACCAAGGCCTGCTCTAATCCTGCAAGCTCTGCTGCAGGGTAAGCAGTGCTAGTGAGATAAATCCTCTGCTGGGATGAGCAGTATTTATCAGTGGCAGGACGCTGATACATGGCTCCACTGATGGGCCCACTTTGCATAAAGGAGCCCGAGCCCAGGTCTGCTTAGATCCTCCAGATGAGGCCAGCTGGATGTATGAGACTAAATACAATTAAATGTAACTTCAATTCATATAACTGAGAGGCCTTTCACTGCAGCTCACCTGTTGACTAAGGTATCCCTTTGTCCCTAGGAGCTCTAGATTCACTCAAATACTTTTTTTTTTTCCCCAGGGCCATTCTCGACATTTTCTTTCTCGATAATTTCAAAGCAAAGAAGAGGAGGTGGGAGAAAAGGAACCCCTTCCTTAAGACTGGCTGCAGACTGCTGGTCACCTTGTTATTTCCATTAAGGAGCACATTTCTGCCTCCCATGGCAGGACACAACACAGAGAAAAGCAGTCTCAGGACTGGGCCAGCCCCAGGCTATTTAGGAAGTTATAGGTCATAACCCACACCTTCATCTCCACCTGGAGACCATTAAGGAGCCCATGTAAAACCTGGAGCACATGATTCATTGGCTCCCAGTGAGAAGCCCAGAGCTAAAAGCATGTTCTGTTCAGAGCCCCATTGTACAACCTGCTGTTATCAAAGAGACAGTTCTCAGGCCCAGCTATTTCCTTCAGCTAAAAAAGCGTGGAGAGTAAAACACAAGTGACTCGCCCAGTGCTCAGCAGTGAGCCAGCAGCAGCACCAGACACAGAACTCAGGCTGAGCCTGCAAGTGAGACACCAGCCTGCTCTGGCAAGGCTGCTGCTGCCTTTGGCTCTTCTGCTGGGTTGCCAGAGACAAGTGGGTTGAGCCAGTTGAGCCATGCTGCCTGTTGGGGCAGAGCTTGAGAGGATGCCAGTCCCTCCCCACCCGAAATGTCTGTGCCTGCAGAGCCAGCTGGCTCCATCCCGGCTCAGAGCAGAGTGTCAGACAGCTCCTGCACAGCCTGGCTGGCCAGGGCACTTACCTGTAGGGCCACCCCACACCACGGGCATCTCTGACAGTCTTGACACCCCCAGTGCTGTCCAGGGGGGATGCTGGAGGTGTTTGTGTCTGGAGGTGAGCAATCTTGCCAAAACACTGAGACCTCCCACCACACACGATGCTCAAGCAACGCTGTCCGTGTATCAGTCCCAAAAGCTCTGCTGTCTTCTGTAATTCTGTAACCATCAGCCCTTTCATCATGGCACACACATCTCAGCAACTGTAGTCATTACAAAACCACCAAAGCAAAATGGGGAACAATGACATGCTCCCTCTTTTCTGCTGTGCTTCTGTGGGACTGGGAGCTCAGATCATTCATCCAGCAGTGGAAGGTGGATGGCGACATGCCAGTGGGTGCTTTGAAAAGCTCAGCCTAGGTGACTCTGTCTGTTAAAAAGTATTCAAAAGCCCCAATTACAATCAGTTAAAAGCAATAAGCATGCAAATTATTTTAAAACAAACTTTAATTAATTTCAGCATATGTTTCACTTAGGCTGATTAGTCAAATCTGATTTTCTGAAAAGAAACAATAAACATCTGCTAATGATGATTTACATATTACAGCTCACATGGCCTGCAGTGTGTTCTGAGGTTCTGCACAGCACAGAGAAACAACATCGTGCTGTGGCAGCAACCCCCAGCCTGCACCACCAGGTACAGGGAGCAACAAAAATAATTCTTGGATACAATGCCTAGATGTTCCCTAAAGGAACATGATGGCGTTGGTATGAACAACTGTCCCACAAAAGCTTTCAATTTTTTAAAATTCTTTGAGATTTTAATTTTCTTTAATTTTCTTTGAGAAAAACAGGTAAAACAACCTGAAGTCTGGGCTCAGGGGACACCAAACTGAAGCTCTGCAGAGCCTGGCCTTGGTACAGACCTGAATTTAAGGATGCCAAGTGAGAAGATTTTCAGGTGGCTGCATTCAGAATAATGAGAAGGGCTTAACCTATTGTTCAGACACCACTTCCCCCTAAAACCAGTGGAAAAAAAAATTATCATTTGCTCTAAACACATAATTTAGCCAACAAAATCCCTTATCCTCTGTTCATTATATAGGGAGACAGGATGTGATAATCCTGCATAGTCAGGAGGCTAAATCCCTCTTTACACCCAAGACTCCATCCTGGGAGGCCTGAATACAACCCCCTCATACCTTTGGGCCTGAACCTTGCAATAATGTAAATATTTAAAAGTCCATGGTATTTTATATTCACAAGGCTGATAATGGAATAGCTTTAATATCCTTTCAGTGCCAAATCCAGATTAACACAATAATAGTGGCTCCCAAGCAGTTTATTAGCACTCATCCCCAATATGTAGAAATCCTGGAGGGGAAAAAAAGGGAAAAAAGAGAAGTCTTGCCAACATATACTGCACACCAAGCTGCAGGATGTTGTATTCCAAGAGTTATTTCAGTTGTAGAAACCACGTGGCACCATTACTTGGCATGAGGAGAGGATAAAGAGAGAACGGCCCATGACAGGTGTTGCTTTAAATATTTTGAAGATATGCATCAGGAATAGTTCATAAAAGTGCTTCCAAAGTAGCTCTTACACCCACTGGGCTTGGCAGTCCTCACTCTTAAAAAACATGAACTTGGCACAGCAGTCTCCTAAATCTTTTAAACTGGCTTAATCCTCCCAGTAATGAAACGTGCAGTCAGCTAGATGGGTGCATTTATCTGAAACTCACTTATTTACAAGCAACTAAAACATGAAATTAGCTGGCCCCAGAAGGCAGCTTTGTACTCCCCAACTCCTCTGCTGCCATAAATCAAGCCCTTCAAGAGGGTGCCACGTTTGTTTTTCCCATTCTCACGTTCTGTATGAACATTTATATGCCCAAGATGATCCTCTGGAGATGTCTCTGCACGATTCAGTGATTTCTGCCTTCTGTGGGGACGGGGCTAGGAGTGCATGTGTGCTGGCAGGCATCAGGAGGTTTGCAAAATCTGGAGTTCTGGGAGTTTCCAAAGGAGGCTCCTTCACCAAACAGTGCTACTGTAGTGCAGGCATCCAAGGTGAGCAGTGACAGCACATTTCCAACATTCCCTCTTTGTGGGGTTGTAGGATTTTGTTTAACAGTTTTCATTGTAAGTTTAGTTCAGTTTTATGTACCTAAGATGGCCTCTTTGCTGCCTCAGAGTTGTTTCTTATCAGAAGTTGATTTATGTCCTGTGCTGTTTCTGTTCCTTTTGCCCAGAGACAGCTCCCCATGGGCCCTTCTCCTGTGATTTTCTCTGCCCATCCTCCCAATGTATCTTTTCCTCCCCTGTCAGTCAATAAAAGTCCTATCCCCTAAGTCCAGAAGCTTCGAAGAAATCTGCCCAGCGGTTGGCAGAGACTCCTGAGACCCTCCCCAGTTCACCTCTGATTTGTTAGGAGTTGTGTAACCCAGTTGGCATCTGCCCCCCAGTTTTGTTCCATTGGTTCAATGTTTGTATCCACCCCTCCAGCTAGCCCTGGACAAAACCCCCCCGAAGCCCAGGTACATGCCCTCATCACTAACACTCCACACATTCTTGGAATGCTGATCATGAACCAGATTCTGGCATTTCCCACACAGGGAGGGAGACCAGCCTTAACCTATGATGTCAAAAATTTACTTCCCAAACTTTTGCCCAGCTTGGTGAAATAAAGGATTTTCCAGGATTCCTCAGCCTTATGTGCCCTGATGTCCTGGCCCCATTATGCTATTTCTGCATAAGGAAGTGTTCAATGGTCAAGTAGCACTGATATATAAGATATTTTCAGCTTTAGGATTCAAAAGTAGAGTTGAATTTTCCCTTTAGGGAAATTTTACTACCACAGCAGGGATCACCAATTCATGACTGCAGAAAATAACACACCTTGGAAGGAGGAAACACTGGAGCAACAGGAGATCAAGGCTCACAACTGGTAGCTGAAAACAACATCACTAATCCAGCCAGGCCCTGGGCCACCACAGAGCTCCTCCAAGCTTCTTCTCTGACTGGAAGGTTATGCCAGTTGGCTTCTATCAGAAAAAGTGAACAGATCTTGCAAGGGTAAAATATTTGATGCAAAGTGGTCTGGAGATCAGAATTAGCCTTTTTTTTTATTTCATTAGTCTTTTATAATGTGGCACATAAGAAAGTTAAAAAAAAAAAAAAAAAAAACCAAAGCAACAAAAACAAAAGAAACAACGCAAAAAAAACCCAAAAGAAGGGCTGCTTTTCTCACTTTCTTGAGAGAATGGTATATTCATAAATACATCTTCATTTGCCTTTTTATACCCAATTATTACCCGTAACCTGATCATTTCAGCTGCACAACTACTACAAGGATTTCCCTTTATTCTGGAGCTCAAGTACAGGATTTAAAACAGCACAAAAAGCAGCACCAGGCTTGAAAATGCAATCAGGACCACAGAACTAGAAAAAAATCTGTTTCCACATAAACTTTTAGAAAATAAACAGCAACTCTTCATTCATTCCTGGATCCTCTTTGAGGTCTGGAGTAAAGATTTGCTGGAAAAATGAGTTACGTGTGAATATACCATATGATGAGTCAGAAAAGCTCTGGGCAAGAATTCAGTAAACCTCAGTTTTACCACTGTTCATATGCTTCTAAAACAAGATCCCAAGGAGCCTGTTGTCAGGCACAGAAGAAACAGGGCCTGCTGGATATGCAGCTTTTGTCAGCCAGCAAATGGAATGCATGTGTGACATGGAGGTGGCTTCTCACAAATTCTCCTCTCCCCCTAACACAGGGGTCCTCAAATTTTGTTGGCCTGGGAACAACTGTTAACAAAAACCACTCTGCCAGAATCTCAGCCTGTTCTCATCTTGCTTGCATCAATTTGAATGTTTTAATTCCCTGATGGAACAAGCAACACTGGAGGGGTCTCAAAGGCGACACAAGAAGCCGATGCTGTAAGAGATGAGCCCTTTTCTGACAGGTTTCAAATAACACCTCAAATCTACCCTGGAAAAAGTGAAAGAGTGGAACAGAATAAAATATACAACGTGATAGCAAAGCTCCTTGTCTTGGAGAGCAAACCCCCATCCTCTGTGAAGCATATGAAGGAAACAGATGTTCCTGTGTGGAGTTTAATGGCTGGATTGTTGAAGGGGTTACATAATTTCTCCTCATGTGCATGTCCCTTGCTCAGACTAGTAGAGCAAAACTTTTTCCTCCCAGCATAATGATTCTTGATTAAGGACCAGATTCCAACAAGTTCTTCTGTAAGTACTCTGCATTATATGCTGCAAAATTAGTCCATGTGCCCAGGAGAGCACAGACACTTTCCTCTGTGAATTTCTGGAAGCAGGTATTTCGTGGTAGGAATAACCCCACCAAGGGCAGGACAGAGAGGAAGGGGTTTCTGGGCAGCTTCACTATAAACAGTTCTGTTATAGGGTCCACATCAGTTGCAAAGCCCAGTTATGCAACTGAGTTTCCACCAAACTGACTCTGAACTGTCCTGACCACAGACAGGTTCCAGCACTCAGGTCTGACAGCCAGCCAAGGCTGCAAACCTCTCTGAGCCCCTGGCAGAGAAGAGTGCACAGCACTACACCCTCCATGTGCTGTTCCATGCTTCCTCAGTAACCCTGAGGCATTAATGAACAGAGCCTGTCCTCCAGAAGGTGACAATTCAGATTTTACTGCCAGTCCATCCAGCCCCTCTCAGTTTTTCACGTTAGGTTTTGAGCAATTGTACTGGGTACTTCTCAGGTCAGGTCCTTGGTTTATTTACAAACAAAACAGAGTACACCAAGTATATTGCTGGGAAATCAGTAGTTAAGAATCATCTACATGACCATGCTGTGGCCACGAGAGGTCCTAGAAGAAAGGTCACCACGGATTTATCCAGCTGCACACTGGGTAAGAGTGTGCTCTATGAGAAGTGCTTTTAGCAACAGTCAACATTTTCAAGACAATATGTCAGCTAACCTAACCTTTGAGAGGAGGGTTCGAAGAAAGGTTAAGGCAAGTTAACCTAAATAGCTTAAAGAAATAAAGAGAAGTGTTGGAGGTAATTAATACTTGAGAGGAAATAATGTAAAGGAGGAGAAAGACTTATTTAAGGTTGGCCAAGTGCAATGTACCACAGGAGGTAATGGCTTTAAATTAAAAGAAGGGCAAGTTTAGATTAGATAACAAGAAAAAACTTTGCAAGAGGAACAGTAATTCAGCAGAGCAGCAGTCTGAAGAGAGAAGCAGCAGAAGCATTATCAACAGACACATCCCAGCTGACGCCAGCGAGCGCTCTCAGAGGGAAAATACCTGGGGTAAACCACAAAGGATCCCAGGGATTTGACTCAACAGCCTATAAAGGCCATTCCAAACCCAACATCTATGATCCTGTAATTAACACACACATCACCTATTAATCTTACATGTTCCAGTGGCTTCCACTTCCCATTTAAAGCATACTCACCTGACAAAGATGGATGGGGGATTGTAGAGCCATAATGTAGCCCTACCATGGATTATTGGGCCGATCCTCCCCTCAGCCATGCATCACATCTCACCTCATCTATGTTATGTTACAGCAAATTTTCAAAGACCTGCACCCTCCCCCAGAAAAGCCATGCAAGAACTAAGTTGAAAAAGCTAAAAAGTGCTTCAGGTATTGATTTAGCAGCATGTTTAGCTGACCACAGTTTGTAAATGTGCTGAAATCTTTCAAAATTAAAGTGATTGGATCTTCTAACAGCATGGCACCAGCTCAAATTTTATGAGTATTTGCCATGATCTTTAAAATTCTGAAAGATTTGTATTTTCTTCCTCAATCTCATGATCTTCCTTGAGCCTAGAATATAATCTGTTAACCTCTTCTTGTTTGCAAGGACAGTTGTTCAACAGAATTTCAAAAAGATTTGATGGCTTCTGGCAGGGAATAGAAAATACAAAAGTTCACATGGTACGAAAGAGGAAAATTAACAAGATCTCCTCTATCACACACGACACAACTTAATTAGCAGAAGCATTGCTTCACTCTGATTAAAACCATGTTCTTCCCAGATCAGTTGTTCTGCTGAGCATGTCTCTAAACCCAGACATTCCCTCAAGATTAAAACTTCTCAGAAAAGAGAAGACATTCCATGGCAAACTAGTAACTGGCTCCAAAAGTCCAGTGAGGGTATGAGTGGGGCAAAGGACTGCAGGGTTAGGGCCAGATGAACGGTGATATTTCTGTGCTTAGCCACTACTGAAATCTGAGGGACACTGTCCTGGGCTGGGCTAGAATCACAGGGTCAGAAATCCAGCCATGAAATGAGGGCTCTTGGCTTTTCTTCCCAGTTTCACCATTTGCTACCAACAAAGTTTTGTGCATAACAGTTCAGTGCAGGCTTGAAAAAATTGGTTTATGGACTTTGAACCATTAAAGACTGGGTCCTGCCTCCCCCCATATCTATGAGATGAGGCAGAATGAACCCTTAAAGGGTTTGCCTGGGGGAATTGATTGCAAGTTGTGTAGCCTTAGCTCTTGACTGAGGGCTGAAACCCTGATCAGGTCCAGAACCACAAAGCTTTTCACTGCTGAAAGTAGAGGCTGCACTTCTGAAGCAGATAATAACAAAATCATCAGCTGGTAACAAATAATGAGCTTCTGATAGTCACTTATGCTGAGGTGTTTTTTCTGTCCTCACACAGGCAATGCCTGTGTCACGTCCCTCTCTTCGTGGGCTGTCCCCCATGGCCATCCTGGGTGCAGATTCCCAGATGAATTTCTAGATGAATACAACTCACCTTGCAAAAAGAAAAATCTAAGCTGAATAAAGTCGAGTAAGAAGTTTCATTTCTGCAAAGAAACTCGTGGATCACTTCTACTGGCCAGGACTGTCTCAACACAGCACCTCATCATGTGTCTGCTAAAGAAATTGTTCCCTTCACAACCTCTGTTGCCTTAGAACAGGTGTCACATTCTGCCCCGACTCTGTCACTCTCTGTGGAGTATTTCACATGCTCCTGTTCATCCTTAGAGTAACTGGAATCCTTCACAGGAAAATGAAAGAGAAAAGCCCAAAGCTCCAGGTTCCTCTGGCAAGACTGACACACTGCTCAGGGAGTCAGAAAGCAGTGCTAAAGTATAAAATTCTTTCTGTACCTTAAAATACCTTTCCTCTGAGGAAACAAAAAGCTGCCCAGAGTTGTATTAAATATGGCTGTCTTCAAAAACCACATGACCATATATTTGCCAAAAATTTAATGGAGCTAAGTTTGCTATAAAGTATGAGCTGGGTATTTGAAGAGGTTTCGGCTCATCAAAGGAATAAGAAATTTAGAACAGCTTACAGGGATAAGAAACCAAACCCACATTAAAGTGGAGCTCAATAAATGAATTGGAGAAAATGCATGATTAACTTATCTGCAACAAGATCATATTTGGGAAAATAAAGTTTTCTTGTAAGTCATTGATTTGCTTCCTGGCATCAGTTTCAGAGAGGTCCAGCAATGTTACAAGGTGATCTGTGATTTTCAAGTTTAGGTTAAAGGTCACAGGTAACATGATGTTCCAGAATAAAAGCTCTATTTGTGGCTATAACCAGCTTAGACTTTGCCTACATTTATTTTTAGTTCTTCCTGCACCATCTCAGATGCCTTGAACTGCAGGTATGAAAGGTGGGAGTCAAACAAGCATTGGTTGGTGACATTCCAGGTTTCTCCAAGAACTACCCAAGGACCCACATACCCCACATCCACCCACACCCTCCAAAAACAAGCACCCACCCTGCTGCTCCCAGACAACTCCGGCTGAAGGAGATGAGGCACTTTCTGCACGGCTTCACTGGGCACTGCTTCCAGCTCTTCCTTCCTGAAATAACCTCCTCCCACAGACCCCCCCAGGGATCTTTGACTAGCTCAGGTATTAGGGAGATCTTGGGGGGAAAACTAAATCATAGGTGACAGGACAAGGATAATAGAACAGGCTCTTGCCACAGATGGTGATTGCCAGAGATGGTTTATTCAGGCCTCCTTGGGGGGTAACAGGCGAGGCAGGAGGGCAGGGGCGAGTGGCCAGGGCAGGATGGTAAGAGAGGGTGGCCAGAGGTAGTAAGAGGCAGTAAGAGAGGCCGGTAAGAGGGAGAGGCAGGAAGTCTCTACGGGTTTTATGGACTCTCTGGGATAGATAAGATTGGCTCTCAGCCAATGCAAGATTTAGGGGGAAGGACCATGGGGGAAAAGGAGCATGTGGCTCTCTGCCACAGGGGTTCTGGGCAAACCCATTCCCCCTAGAGGGATACAACACCTTCCCACCAAAACAGGGGCAGTGCCATGATTAATTTGTCTGCTTTCCCTACAGCACAGCCCGTGTCTGGGTGTCCCCAGTGCCTGCCCAGACACCCCAGTGACTGCAGCAGAGGGCAGCTCTCCATGTGCCTCAGGGCACAGCTGGGCACTGCCGTGGGCTGTGCAAGGGAGGAAAGAGGGGCAGCAGAACTCTGAGTAGCTCTTGCTCAAACATTACCCAACAGTAAGGCACAAAGTTACTTCGTGCACATTCAGCTTTTAAAATTTGAGCATTTTCTGATTCTTTTGCAAATTCCTTCCTACATTCCTCTCTCAGAACAAGAAGGTGAGGGCTGTTTTTCTCTTCTCAGCCTACTATGAACAAAAAAATCAACAGCCACAATTCTTTTGTTGAATTCAGGGATATAACACGAATTGTGCTTTTGCCCAAAGAGCTTTACAATACTCCCATCTTCCACACCCTTTCCATTGACATGAAACCAAAAGTTCACAGTTTTTGCAATGAGGGCGAGAGATTTCAGGAATGAATTGTAGCCTTCATGTAGTTCATGTCTGTGTGCTGCCTTCTTTGCTCGTGGGGTTGTCAGTGTGTTTCCTCACGTGGTTTCATGTTCTTTGCTGGAATCCACCTGAGTCCTGTAGAAACACAAGCAAACCCTTTTCCCCAGGTTATTAGAGGAAAGAGATCTCCAATTTGTCCTGCTTCTGAATTTCTAATCTGAACTAGAGGATTTTCCTTTAATTTTGCATGTGTACTGTTAGAAAAAATGCCTAAAAACTGGAGGACCAGGCTGTGCAAAAGAACTGTTCAAAAAATTATAAACATATAAGGTTTTACTTGATTGCATCTGTGGTGTTACCTGTGCTACAACCCCGCTTTTGCTGGCCTGAAATACAAAATTTAAATACATTTTAAAGAACGATGTGTCCTTTCATACACACCCACACCATACACACACATCTGCACGGATTAATTCCCTACACGAGTGTGGTTCCTCCCCACCAGCCACTGCCACTGCCCCCAAGGAGTCTGGAGATCAAAACTCACCCCCTGCCTGGGGTCCCACATCAGACACCAAAGGCATTCACACACTGCAGAACAGGCTTCTGTGAGCCTTTTATTAATGCTGTACATTCCTTTGGTGCCCAGAATTACTCAGTTTCTAGCTCACTGTCTCACAGCTCACAGGGGCTTATTATTAATGGCCCAGTAAAACAATATACAGCCTGTTGTATCTTAATTCAGCACTCGGTAATGACCAACTTAGAGAAATCATTTTAGACCTATGGGTTTTCTAAGGCCTTTTGAAGGTAATGGCAGTAAAATATGCATATATTAATGTTACTTGCAGAAGGCAGAATATAGTGGCAGTATGAGCAATAATGCAGCACTGCATAATAAAAATTGAAAATTCTTTTCCCTAAGTGTAAATATAAAATACCTCTGGGGGACATATCTAAAGGAAGAGTGTTTCAATAACACATAGTTAAACTCAAAATTATATTTTTCAAAGCTATCCAAGTACAGTCTAATAAATAAGCCATAAAATAAAACAACATTTTACAAGGAAGACTCATACTGTATTTCAAGCTTTTTGCCACTCTTAAAATCATTATTTAATACAGACAGTTTTAGTCACAAAATTTCAAGAGTTTATTCAATATCTTTTATGTGCTTTACAAGGTTATTAGAGAATTTATTTTCTCTTTCCCTTACAGATTGGAAGGTGGGCAGTGATATATGAGCTTTCACATTTTATTTATTCACCAAACTGTTCCAGATGTGATCCCATCATTTATCCACTGACACATCAAACCTGCTGCGTGACCTTTACAGTGACCTCTTTACAACATTTGCTTTCATGCTCTAAAAGTTATAGCAGCTTAACAGTGCTTGCTTCAGTGGGAAGACAAGAGAACTGATATTTGGGAAGGGGGGGGAGGGGGCTGTAATTTAAAAATAATAAAAATTTAATTACTCTCCTACAATATGAAAACTAAGTCCAGGTGGTGAACTAACCAGCCGAGTTATATTTCCAGAAATGTTTCAATCATATTTCACTCCAAACAGTATTTCACTCCATGGATTTGGAATGTCCTGGATTTGCACAGGCTAAATTTAGCAGGCACTGTCTTTCTCCCCTTCTTGTGATTTATCACAGCAATAGGCATTCTTGGGGTGATACACCTCTCTTTATTGTATATCAGCAAATAGAACAGAAATAGAAAGTCCATCTGTAGTTTTCCTTCTTAAAGGGAAAAATTGCTTATAGTGGATCTAAAACTTCCATTAACTAAAAAATATCTCTATCACTGCAACCTTAGCATTATGCAAAAAAAACCACCCCAATTTTGGCATCATATCTTAGGGAGTCAGTGAGCACACAAAATGATTCCAGGTACATATCATTCATTCCAGTCAGCTCCCAAAGCCCAGGCTTGGCCAGCTGGGACTTTCCAAGTGTGGTGAACTTTTCCTTAGTGCCTTTTCTTTGTTTATGTACTTCCACACTTGGGCTGATACCAGCAGCAGACAGGCCTCCATTGTGGTTCACACAATATTTATGGTCCAGGAGGTAGCAGAGAATCTCAGGAAGCAAATGCACACACAAACACACAGACACAGACCTACCCACACACAGTCTGAATCCAGGAGAGCTGTAGCCAAGGGATGAAGCTTTGATAGCATAAAAAAGATGCTGCAAGCCTTCCAACTAAAAACTCCCCACACTTCAATGCCACTTAAAAGAATCCCCACTGACTCCAACAGAAGTATTCAAGTAATGTGCAAGTAAGAAACAAGTCAAACCTGGGGAAGGCTGTATGGAGAATTTATAGTCTCTTGCTTTCCATGTCATCAGCTGTTTGCTCTACCCATACCCACTTCAGGTTCATTTCACAGCAATGTCTGGATTTTTGAATTCCTATCAAAGCAAAACCTGAATTGTGAGGCGCTGAAGAACCCCACAACCTTTTTACTGGTCCTGATCACAACAATGATCACAAGGGTCACGTGTCAGGCAGTGCAGACATCTGGGCAGCTGAGGTACCCAGTGACCCACACTGCAGAGTCTGCCAGAGGAGCAGAATGACCACAGAAAACCCTCCCAGAGCTATACACAGACACTGCTGCTTAATCCAAACACAGCCTTCTATTTCAGTGACTTTTAGCACAGACCTAAAAACTGAGTGGAAGCTGAGCCTGTAAGATTTATGCTTGAAGTAGGAAATCAGATTCACTCCTGCAACACTTCCCCCACCTCTGCAGCACAATGTTCTGAAACTGGGTTTTCCTTTTTCTTTGTTTGGTTGTTTGGGGGGAGTTGTTTGGTTTTTTTGTAGAAATAATGGGGTTTCTAAGTAAGATCTTAAACAGCCTTGGTTTTGTAACATTAGTTTACCAATAAGCGAAAAATTACATCAGAGAAAATGCACCTGTTTCTTCAGGTGTAAATCAAAACACAAAGCAAAGATGGTAGAAAAACAATGCATTAACCTCATGTGCTGTGAAAATAGGTGAAGGGTACAAATAGTAGATGTGAAGATGCCAGCAGGAGAATATTCCAAAGCTCTCTGGAAGTACTGCTTCCAGGTTAAATGATCACAGAATGATTACAGTAACACACCACTGCTGAGTGATTAATTCTCAGCAAAGAAAAGAAGGTGCAGTGCTGTTTTGATCACTTCTCTGGTTCACAGACTTACATTTCAGCTGGAGTCCTACTTTAAATAAACAGAGCTGAGATTCGAAACTTTTTAAATAACACTCAGAAATAAAATTCAAGTGAGCTCCCCTGCTCACTTTCCATCGCTTATCCCTGCTGGCAAAGGAAATGCAACTGTTGGCTTTTGAAAGCCACAAATTTGCAAGGGTCTGGGGCATGAGCTGGCAGGAGGCTCAGACTCCTTGATGTTTGTAATTGAAAAGGACATGAAGTAATGAAGTAATTTCCCTGTCCCTATTCTCCATGTTTATCAGAGGCCTGTCTGCAGTGGAGGAAGGGTGACAGGGTAATCTGAGCCTCCATAGAAAACCTGCTTTTTCTCCAAAGTTATTTAGATTTCCATGAGCGCTGGCAGAATTTTGGAAGGAGTCCAGGCGAATGAAGGAATTTGGCTGCTCTGAAAATATCATACAGGAACTTTAAAAATTGAACTGATTTATGCCCTGTAATGTTTTCAATACTGTATAAATTAAGTTTGAGTTCCTAGCCTGGATTTTAAGAAGAAATTTTATATGTTATGAGCCATGAAAGAACCAGAGGAAAAAATATCTTGTTGTATGATAATTCCACCTCTCCCATAAGAAGTGCTAGACTTTGCATATATAATGTGTTCAAAGGAATAATATGGAAAATGCATTACTTTGTAACATCAAAGGATGTTCCAGAATACCTTGAGGTCCTGACAGCTATTTGGAGTTTGCTAATATCACCCAGCACTGTGAAATATATTGGCAATAGAAAGTTTGTGTGTTCTGTTCACCACTGACTGACTGTAGAGCTGGGCTTGGGAAGAGGGCAGGCTTCTGAAGTGCAGATCTAGAGAGTGTAACCTAATTGAGGGAGGAAATTATCTCCTGCAGAGGACTGCTGGGAGCCACCTTTAGTCTTTCAGTGGAGATGGCAGTGCCTGGGCACTGTCCCCTGCAGACATGCCTGTGTCAGACACTCCAAGCAGAAATGTCCATGGCACAGTCCCAGGAAGTCCTGTGGCATCAATAAACAGCCCTGTGCTTGCTGAGCCTTTCTGATAAACTGTAAGGTTTTCAAAGGAGCCCCAATTTGCACATCTAACAAATATAAATATGTTTATCCATGGTGCCTTGTCCTCTCAGAGAGGGAGATACAGCTGTAAATAGCTAAATATATTTTCCTCTTTTTAATCAGTCATGGACACAACCTCAGCTGGGGATCTGAAGGATGAGTCACAGTGGATCCCTGATTTGATTAATAACCAGTCTCCTCTGAGGCCTGAATCTTGTTTCTGGTTCAGAGTTCAGCACATACAAAAGGCCATTAGCAGTGAGCCATCCTCCTCTGTGCTGACAAACACCCACTGCCACCCATGACACAGCTGAACACCCCAGAGCTGCAGAAGAGGCAGCTGGGGGCTCAAGCTGGTCCCCAGCTTCGAGCCCTGAGGAGGAGCATCAGGAGGCTGAGAAGAGGAAGCTGCCTTCAGAAGTGTGAAAACAGAAGCTTAGGAGGAGATTGCTTTCATCTGGAGCCTGAAAGAAAAATTGTGAAGTTAGCAGAAACCAAGGGAGGCACCAGAGAAGTGAAAATATAAAATTAAAGCTGTGCCATCAAACTCCCCTCCAAGAAAACAGAAGAGTGAAGCAGGTGAGGAGCCATTCACCAGGAACCAGGTGACAAAAAGGTTATTCATCAGACACCTCTTTGAGAAGCAGACATGTACCTTCAGCATGCAGACAGTGTGGGGTTGTCACTGACATCCCCACCGAGTGGCAGGGAGGAGAATCTCTTGTCCAGAACTGATGTCACACACCACCATTCTTCTGTCCCTGCACTTTGAGTCAGTTGAACAAAAGAGCTCTAAATTTTCTGGTTGCAATCTTCAGTCCATGACTGCTTGTCATCAGCTGGCACATTTTTGTGTGCAAGCATCCAACTCCATGCCTTTCCACATGCAAATGAGACAATTATTATACCAAAGATTTGGTGCAAATGACTGTGCATGGGCAAATCAAATATTTTTAAAAAACAATAAAATTAAATAATAATAATAAAAAAGAAACAATCAAAGCCAAGAGTCCTCTTCCAGGACAGATGTTTCTCTCTCTTTTTCCATACCGTGTGCCACTCAGTGTTTATATATTGTCACACAGTTCTTTGAATCAAGGCAACAACCCCTCTTGTCCTGCCTTTTGTGACATTAATAGTTTCAACCCCTTTTTGCCTGTTGGGACAGGCAACAACCCCATCCTTTCAGCAAGCCATCACACCAAGCATACACCTTTCTCTTTTTCCAAAGTGCAGAATTTCTCTCCCCACCACATGTCCATAACCCAGGCATGCCTGAAGCATGAACTACAACTAACCCTGGACAAAAACCCCCCACCTTTCATACCGGTGAAAATGGAACTGTGATAAAATCCAAAGCTGTTCTTAGTCCTGTGAAGAAACCCAGAAATTTAACCTATTGGGAATGGGTGTTTTCACAGACACTCCCAGCAGAGTGGTGAGAGCCACAGATTTACAGTGTAATTAAAATTGTATTTTTCCATTTTATTTTCCACTATATGGCTTCTTTTTTTTTCCTCTGCTGTAGTATTCTGTGGGCCTTAAAGCAGTGCCTCTGTATCTTAGTACACTGAGGTCTTGGGATATTACTTGAAAACAGTACACCAAGAGGAAATTGTGCAATCAATTCCATGAGAATGCCTCCCTCAGCAATAAACACTGCCTGTGCCAAATAAATGGGTGATGTGCGTCATAAATTTCCTTTTCCTGTCAAAGCAGCCACAAGAAATGGATGAAGTTATGCACATTTGTATAAAAATAAAAACGTGTTATTTGCTCTAGCACGCGGTGCGGACGGGACACCGGGAGCTGCACCGTGCCTGCCCGGGCCCCCAGCGCCACACAGCCCCGGGCACAGCTCCTCACACACAAAGGAAAGCACAGCCAGTGTTTCTCACAGCCCCACCGTGCCAGTCCCAGCCCAACTGGTCACAAACAATGAAGGAATGCAGGATTTTTCTGCCTTCAACTCAAGCCCCTGTCAGAGAGCGCTTGCTAAAGGAGAGGTGTTTACCCCTCGCTGCAGGTCAGACCTGGGCACACAGGCTTGGCTGAACAGCCCGAGTTTGCCAGTCCAAAACCACTGGCTGCTGGACTGTAAAGTCAGGATCTTGGCTTCCTTTTTTCTAGGTTGTATTTTTTCCACTGTCTGAGCCTACAGAGTGAGAAACTTGCCTTGTATTTACATCCCAGCCACCTCACCCACCGCCCTTACGCAAAGTCAGCCCCTCATTTGGTACAGATACACACAAGACACCAATTTAATGCAACCCAGAAACCTCACTCCAAGTGGGGATTCAGCAGCAACATGATTTTGGACTATTTTATTTATTTTAGTATTCTTTCTTGTACCCCATTCCAGTGATATTCCCAAGTGCAGAAGTGTCACACACTGCAGCCCCTCAGGGGCTGGGCAGTGACACCATCCACATCCCCCTCACTCAGACTGTTCCTGCCCAGGACACACACTGACACTAATCAGTATCAATTGTGCCTCTCCATCACCTCTGCTCATGTTCCTCCTCATCTCTTCTTTACCAGCCACTTCTATAAGATTCCTGGGTCAACTGGAGGAAAGAGAGAGCTGTCAACACTGATATATTAGAAATACAACTCAAGCAGCTGCTATTTGTGTTTTATTTTTAGATGACTTTATTTTTTTCCCCTCAGATTCTATAATATTATTCTTTCTCCTGGGTCAAACAACATCTGTCGTATAAAAAGTAAACTCATTTGGATTATCAAGTTTGCATCTTTCCATTTATATTTTACTCTAGTTGCCTCACTAGGAATTGTCCTCCGCTGCCCTCTGATATTTCACGAACAAACAGGTCCATAGGAAAGTCTTGGCATGACTTTAGCATCCATAACCACACCACAGGCCTTAACATGATAAACTGCAACTGCTCCACAGCAGGATTTACATGTCCATGCTGCCCTGAGAAGCAGCAAGGAGTGCAACCCCTCTTCCCAGCTTTGCTGCCTGCTCCATAGGTGCAAGGGGCTGCATCAACAACCTCCTGCACTGATGCTGCTGAGGGCTTGCCCTGGCCACAGAAAAGTCACCAGTGACTGCCTTTAACAGTCCGTGCAGGCATGACTATAATCTGTCAAAAAACATAGAGAGAAAAATGTCAGCAACTGTAACCTGGCTGGAGTCTCCAAGGTTTGAGGTCACCTACACCAGCTGGGCATCTGGCCCTGGGCTGGCTGCAGGGCCCACCAAGCACGGACATTCTGTCCTGTCAGGGCTCACAAACAGGGAACCAAACCAACCCTGAAAGTGAAAATCAAGTTCCTACATTCAAAGCTGATTTAGTCCAGCAAGAGTAAAGCTGCTCAAACTCATGGAGGGCTTTGCAGCTCTGGCTCTGACCCCTGTGCCTGAGGACCACTGGCAGCACTCAATGCCTTTGTTTCATTTTTCTTCTTCTCAAAGAATAGAGCTAGAGAAAAAAAAAAATTAAAAGGAAAAATCCCAACTCTTTGGAGACACAAGATTAAATCAATGTTATTGATTTGATCCCAGCTGGCATTTCATACACTGAAATGCTAAACTCTCCCCCTCCAAGTCAAGAGTTAGGGCAAGGAGGACAGACAAAGATGACAGATGTGATCCTCACAAGCAAAGTTGTCATTCTCATGTTTGATTACAGCTGAGAAGAGTTTGTTCAGCCATCAGAGGACACAGCCATGCAGGAGCCAATGAAGAAAGGATTGTCTTGCCTGGAAGGGCAGGGAGGAACCTCAGGAAGCCAAAGAAAACTCTGATGAGGCCACAGCATTTTTCCTGTGGCTCATACCTGACCTTTAGTGCTTACTTTCCTCTTCTGTTGCTATCTCTGTTTTCCAGCAGTAGTGAGGATCACAGCTGTAATAGTTTCCATCACGTCTTTCATTTAAAAAACCTCGACTTTTCCATAAGGCTTTGCTCTAAGAAAATGACAATTTACAAACATGAAAATCTTTGCTGGTACTTCTTAAGGTTAAGAGCAAAAAAAAAAAAAAAGGCTATTTCCATATGTTTGCATTTGTTCTTTTAGGTAAGTAAGTATGTTCCCTCCAATTCCTCTAAATTGCTAGGACAGAATGGATTTCCACAGCAGATTTTCTCCTCCTGAAGACAGTACAGTGAGCCCACAATGTGAGCACCATATGTAGAGCTGATTTTCACTCTGGTCTGAACCTTCAGGATATTTGTGAACAGCAGCAAAACCTTTGCTGCTGACCATGCCAGCACTAATTTTGCCATCACAGGACACAGGAACATCCCCCCAGCTTTAAGGATGCAACCCTAGAGGAGCACAAGAAGAACTCTACATTCCCTCCTCATCCCAGCCACAGCTCAGGTAGGAACACGAAGCAGTCTAGAGGCAACATGAAGGACATTTTTGTTCTCCTCACAACCAGATTCCCTTTGGGAAACCAAGCTGAGGTGTGTCCCCTGGGTGAGGGTGCAGCCTGCCTGCCATCCCACTGCAGCACAGGAGGCTTGGTGGGAGCATGGGGGCAGCTGCACCATCTCTCATGCTCAAGGGTTGTTGCCAAAGCCACTGAGGGGCTTTACACTCAGGCAGGTAAAGTCTTGCAGTCCTTCAGCCAACACACAAAGACCAGATATTTACAGAAATCTTCCCAACATCTCTTTCAAGCAGGTTTTCTTGTTGAACCTTGACAGGGAACAGGCACTTTTGCTGCAGCAGTAAAAATCAGCTTCCTGTGCTAAACACTTGCCCCTTTTCTCTGCTCCAGCCCATGGCAAGGGAAGAACCTCCAGACTCTGTTGTGTCCAAAGTCTCCCTCTGCCAAGACACCCAAGAAATCAAGGGGAACATTCTGGAGGGAGATTGTGGACTTGCATCTACAGCCTAGAATTACAGTGCTCCTTGTCTAGAAAAAAAACTGCTGGGAATTGCAAAAGAGCAGGATTTTGTACAATGGTTTGAATAGTTGATGGTTCCAGTCCAGTCAAAAAGCCTCACAAGAAGGGCCTGACTTTGCAGCCTGCAGTATTTCTGTTCCCAAGGGGCATGGGGGGTATGGGGAATCGTGACACAGTTTTTATGGTTAACTGAATATTTCTGTTCAATCTCTGAAGGGCTTGGGGTTTGTTTGAATTGTGAATGATGGCTCCTGTCCCAGCTCTGTGTGTGACATACTCCTCTAGTGACAGAGTTCACACACTGAGCCTCAGTCAAGAATCCACACATACCCTGAAAGTTGCTGGTACCCACAGTGTATAATTAAGATCATATGAGACTCAGCATTTCTTTCCCTTGCCCAGCTACAACCAAGAAAAGGGCCAAACAAATCTCTTTGCCCTTAAGATTTGGAAGGTAAATCCTATAATTTGACTTTTCCTTACGTGCCTTCATTTCTAGCTGTAATTTCTATTTAAATGTTTCTTTACACTCTCCACAACTGTCGTGGCACACTATAGGATGTCCATTTCCTGCAAGTTAGCAAGGCAGTATTTTAAAAAGCAGCTAAAATCATTAAAAGAACAAGTTCCCAGTCAAAGTCTTTCTGGGATGAATGGTTCTATGAGGAGGGAGGTTACAGGAGCAGTGCAATATGACTCCTCACCTCAGTGGTGCCAAGAGATTATTTTGGCAAGTTACTCTACAGACCTGAATGTAAAGGGATAAAAGGTTGGTTTGGCAAGCTGAAAGAGCAAGGATAATTCCACATATTTTACAGCAATAGCCAGTCCTTCTTCAGGGCATTTAAAAAGCAAGAATAATAGATTTCCCTTTTCTTACTAGAGGCCTATTTTATCATTTTGTGCATCAGTCTGTTGATTGATGTATCAGTCAATGAAGAGGAAAAAAAGCACTATTTTTGAGAAATACTAATTGCTGGCATTTAGTGTGTTGTCAGGATTGTGACTTATAACTTCCAGCTTAATGTAAATACAAGCCTAAAATGGTTAAGCCTTCTTTCAGTGGTCAGGGCTGGTTAAGAGTGGGGCAGAGGAAATGAGCATTTTGACAGTTTGAAATGCCAGACATTTCTTACCTGGCACAGCTGTGTTGTATGGACTGGCCCTGAGCTTTGATTGACATGCTTACCATAATCCAAGGGAAAGCAAAATAAGATTGCCTCTTGTACAGCTCAAATGAAATCAGCTGTCTTCTGTAGCTGGGTAAATTCAGAGCAACTTGCTGAACTTGCTCTGAATACACACCAGGGGGAAAAAA
>VXBB01012036.1:120043-162561 GCA_013399915.1 Illadopsis cleaveri
AAAAAAAAAAGGAAGGATTTTAGTACTGAATTTTTATGATTTGAAACAGCCATCACATTGTGAACTCCTTTGAGTGTGGAAGGAAAGCCACATCTGAGAGCTTCAATGGTCAGTTTGTGTAATATTCCATGCCCTGCCTTCAGTTTGATTGCTGAGCTTTTCCTCTTCTGCAGCAACAACTTTGATTTCTTTTCATACAAATCTATGTGGAAAAAAAGTATTATTCATCCTGCTGCCCAGCCTGCAAGAAACAAGCCCTTCACTGGAGATGTGGCTTCCTCAGGACCCAGAAGCAAGTTGACTGAATAGCCTCTCTTCCCAGGCAGGGGTGGAGGAGAAACAATGTGTTAGAGAACAATAAATCAACCCTCAGCTGGGGAGAGGAGAGAAAAGAAGGAAGAAAAGAGGACAACTGAAAAGAAAAGAAGAAATGGATGGAAGAGAGCAAGAGAAAGGCAGAGAGAAATATAATATAGAATATACAGAATATAGAATATATAGAATATATACAACATATAATTGTATAAAATATATCATAAAATTGTAGAAAAATATCATTGACTTCAAAACTCCTAGCCTCTGTTAAAGGGAAACCCTTTGTGCTCCTCAGCTTTCCTCTTTAGATGACAAACGTGTGGAGTAGGAAAAAGCCTGCAGAGGAAAACCCAGCCCTCTCACCTTTGTGCACAGGTTCTGCAGGGCTGCTCTTGGCTGCCTTATGCTACAACACACTGGTGCAGTGACCAGCACTGCTGAGAATATTCCAGGTGGGATCCAATGCCTTTGCCAGCAACAGACACCTTGCCTCTTTCGTTTTTTTTATCCTGTCCCTTCATTAATGCAGCCTTGTCTCTTGCTTGCCCTTTTGCCACAGATGCAATCTAGGCAGACACTCTAGACAGATGCATTCCAGGCAGAAAAACCTCCAACCATGGTTTCAAGGGTTTTTTTCCAAAGGAAACTAACCCTCCAACACATCAAATCCCTTTCTTTGTCCCTCTGCTGAATGTTTGCTCTGTTAAGGCATATTCCTCAGACTGATTCCCCCATTCAAAATTAATTACTCTATATACCTCCACATTGAACTCCATTTTACCATTTGCTAGCAGAGCCATTGAAGAGATTTTGGCCCTGGTGAATCTGCTTAGGCTGTGCCCAGTCATGGGGAGAGCTTACACCAAATCATCCCTTCCCTGGGCCCACTGCAAAGCTGGAGTCACTCCTCAGACACCAGCAGGGCACATGCACACTGTTCCTGAGCAGCAGGCTGGCTCTTTACAGGGTCCAGCAGACACACACTGCTCTGAAACACGTGGCAGTACCTGGGGCTGGCAGCCCCTTACACAGCCCCAGAGGCACCCGTGACTCCTTGTAGAGAATTTTCCGAGGGAATGAGCTGCCCAGACCTGAGTTACCCCAGCTGAGGCCTGACCTGAGGCCTGTTGAAGCCTGTGACGCAGTTAAAATTACTTAGCCAAGTTGTGGCGCAGTTAGAAATTATGTTAAGGTGTCACAGAAAGATAATGGGGTTTTTGAAGGTCACTGCACAGAATTGTTAGTATGTGTTTGTTAGCTGCCTTAAAAATAAGTTCAACAATGTCTGTTTGCAGTCTTCTCTCTGCTGTGTGCCAATGAAAGAGCTATCTGATTTGTAAACTATATAGAAATGTATATAAGCTGCCATTTTAGATCGAATAAACCAGAAACGACTCCTGAGCTTGCTGACAAATGTTCCCATCCAGAGGAGACATGAAAGAACTCTGGGCTGGTGGGGCTGGGAAGTCAGCAGGGGGTCTTGCCAGGATGCTTTGCTGCTGGTGGTGTCAAATCTGGGCTGCCTTAGAGACATGAGCATGGTGGGGCACCTTTGTGCTGTCAGGATTACGCATCACAGGGATCCTGAAACAAGTCCCAAGAACAGCCTTCTGCCAGCTTGAAAAGTTTTCATCTGTGCTTATTGTCTCATACCTGCCCTCGAGCTGATTTTGATCCAACAGCCTCTATTACCTCCTCTTCCTTTACCTTTTGCCTTAGCTATTAATCTCTGATGTGGAACTTTGTGAAATGCTCTTTGAAACTCTAAGCACACTGCTGAATTCCCCTCATCTAGCCTGGCAGTAATATCTTCAAAGAACTCCAGGAGGTTAGTTAAGTATGACCTCCTCTAGCTTCAAGCTCAGCTTCCCAGCAAGCCCTTCACTCCTTTGCCAGAGATGAGAGGAAGAGGACAGGGAACTCTGGGACAAAGAGGCACATCAGTGTTACAATGCCGCCAGCGGCAGACACAGCACCACTCCTGCTGCCCAGCACATTTTTAAATTACCTTGGCGACACCAAGCTCTCTGACTGCACCTTCTGTTCTGCCAGGACCCAATGCAAATCATGTCTCAAAGGCAAGCTGCCACCGGGGAGAATCTCCAGAAGGGCACCAGGGATTTCTGAAATGAAGCTGAGGACCCAGCTGCACATTCTGCACCTTTGGGTAGTGCCTCAAGTCCCTTTAATTTCTGCCTATTGTTCTCATCTTTCATGCCCTCCAACCATGGTGCCATTTCAGACTTAGGTAATGCTACAGCAAATGTTTTCACCATGAAGTTGCCCAAGCACTAGAACAAGGCTTCCAAGAGAGGTATCTCCATCCTTGGAGAAAACAGAAAATCAGACAAAGTCCTCAGTAAACTGCCTAACTTCAAAGCCAACCCTGATTTGAGCAGAGAGGTGGACCACAGGATATATCAGAATATATCCCCTTTATTGGGGATTTTTATCTTCCCTTTGGACCCAGGTACCACCTTCCAGCTCTTGAGTAGGAAGCCCAAGCCTAATTATAATCCAGCCACTGCCCTGCCAGAACCTTGGGTGGGGTTACATATAACTTGGTGAGTTCTCTCCCTTCTGCACCAGCCCAAGCAGTATTTATCTCTACAATGAAGTGAGTCCAAGGTTTCATTTCACCTCCCCTTGAAATGTGCAGAATTTCCCCTTGCACTGTGCTTCCTGTTCCCTCAGAGCACCTTGCTGTGTTTCCATTCACACATCATCTCTTGCTGGTTTCTCATTTACATCATAATACTGGAGTTGCTGTTTACACTGAGCTGCACAAAGGTATGTTTTACATCTTACTGTGGTGTGATCATTAACATCACACTGCTGGCCCCAGGGAGTTTCATGACTGGATTCAGATCCATCTGTCCTGTGTTCCCAACAGGGGTTCCCGCTGCAGGCCTGAATATTTTGGCAGGAGACAATTCAAAATGTGCAAAACACTACATGTCAGGAAGAATGTGTTACCTTAAATGATGATCTATAATATGAATGCTCTTGTTGTTTTGTATCTCTCTTTAAAGAGCAGCCTCTTCAGAAATCATGGTGCAGTCTATGCTCCATCACAATAAAAGTGCTAGGTACACCTGCAGGGAGGTAAACTCCCTTAACATTCTCAACCTATAGATAAAATCCCCACAAAAGAATAAAAAATACATGAGATACCATTCCTTATTTACAACTGATACCAGGTTACAAGATTTCCGTGTATTCCCTTTATGGGTGTGCATCTCAAAGGTGTATATATAAAGTTCCTGCCACATGGATCTGCATAGCTTGTCTGGAAACTCAAATACAGACATGCATGGCAGTGCTGCAGGTTTCATCCCCAGAGCCACAGACTGATACAGCTCTGAGCATTTATCATGGGGGGAGCCAGGTGTTTGAGGGTGCCAGCAGCCACACTGTCCACAGGCAGTGGGATCCAGGCTGGGGAAAGGAGGTATCTGCTTTGGATGTAAACACCCACCTGGCAACATGAGCTACAGAGAAAAATGAGATGGTGAACATGTTGAACACCTTTTAGAAGGTCCTGTAGAGGTTCTGTCACTTTGAGAGTTGGCTTCAGTAGGACACTGTCCTTTTTTATTTCTTTTCAGCTGCATTTACACCTAGAGCTTACTGCAGCTGCCCTTGAACTCCCTCCCACCACGTCCATCTACTGTTTGCTCAAGTCCACTACAAAAGATACCTCAAGATTAGATTTTAAGGAACCTGTGTGGATGGACAAATTCTGGCAACTATTTATCTTCAAGTGCGAGAACAGAATTTAGTTCACTTTCTGCCCTCTTCTCGTCTGTATCCTTGGAGGGAAGCGACACTTTCATCTGCATTGGTGGGAAATGTCTCCTCAGCATTGAGGACAAAAAGTCATTCCTGACACTTGGCACAGAGTAGGCTCAGAACTACAGACTGAAAGTGACTGGGTTCTCTGAAGAAAATATGAAAAAAAAAAATTACTAACTGAATAATAAATATGACAGAACTTATCCTAAACAACAGCAATCTCTGTAGGCTTCTCAGAAGTTGCAAGGCACGCATTTGCAAACAGAGGTGCCCTCAGGAGAGATCTACAACACAAACTGGGCCCCTAGGCTGGCTTTGGGCTGCATCCTTTCATCTGTAATACACAGCTCAGGCTGACCTTTAACTAGGAAAAATAAAAAAGGGAGGTGACTCTTACTGAGTCACAGAGAGGGGAAAGAAATAAGGTGTGAATTACGATGGGGACGAATGGAGAATATTCAGAAAATCCTAGGAGGCAGAGTATTTTGAAAAGGCTTCTGGATGAGCAGACACACTGGCAGCACTGGGTTTGCAGTAGTTGCTTTGGTGCAGGTTTGCCGGCAGGTTTCCTTAGGTTTTCTCAGGATAGATCCCTGAAGTCTGAGATTTCAAAATCCACAGTCACTTCTGAAAATCTTGGTATATATTATATACCCACAAGACATTATATTATAGTCCCACAATGCCCCAGTAATTGTGTAGCCTTGAATTTCCATAGCAATAAGTGCTACTACAAGAGTCAAGACAGGCATTGTTGAGTCCAGACCTGGCAGATTCAGCCCCAGGATAAGAGAGGGAAACTCCATCTAACCCTCTCTCCCTCACTGCAAGTAACAAGCCCAAAGAAAAGGAGAATCCTCAGCATTTGTCCAATGCTCACAGATGAAAAGGTAGCAAAAAAGATCGATCTTTTTTCTTCAGTGTAGGACTACAAAGTCAATAGAATCGTGTTGCATGGGCACCCAACCTGACTTTAAACAAGCTGTGGTACAGCCAGCATCACAGCGATGATGGAAGCACATTATCCACCAGGGACTGGATAATAATCACCACCAATTGATCAGCTTTCTTGGGAGAGCTTTGCAGCAGTGGTGGCCACTGTCTATCTTTCACTTCTCTGCCCACCCTACACAGGGCACGTGGTTTGAAGTGAGTTAAACCATGCTTATATCTACTCATGGCTACAGGAGGAGCAGAAAGACCCTCTCAGCTGACTTATCTCCACATGGCCAACTCAGACAAGGCTCCAGGATCCCTGACCTCACCAACCAGCCCAAAGCTGCCTTTACTTGGGCCAGCAGGGGAAAGCCCAAAGACTGTGCCTGCTGCTATGTAACTTCATGCCGCTCAGAAGAGTCTCGTGGAGGAAGATAGAGAAAAAAAAAAAATCACTGAGAATTAATCAAGCCATCATCAGTGGCTCCAGGTGCAATAGCTGTACAAGAAAAACAAATAAATCAACCCATGGTTAAAAATAGCCTTTTTGATTACTGTCTTCAGTCTTCATCTAAAGACAGAGTAACAACATAACGTTCTCTCAGGAACTAACCCCTGGCCAATATTTTACGGCTCCTTCCCTTAGAGCAAGTCAATATGTGCAGAGGACAGAGAGGTGGATTAATGAGAGGTAAAAGATACCTGTAGTGCACTGTACACATTTCCTCCTGCTGGGCCCAGGGCACTGCCCACGGGGGCACAGGAGAAAGGTCCAGCACCTTGATGGCCAAAAAGCCACGTCAAGGGAGTCGAGCCATCGGCCAAAGGCTGTGAGTGCTCACTTTGGGCCACTGACCTCTTAGGAAATGTTTGTATCGATATCTGTGTCTCACAGCAGGGGCTGCAGCACCTCTGGGCACTCTCCTGGGCCTGCAAGGTCACACCTTCCCTCAGGCCAGGGCTGTCCCTCCCTCCGTCCCTCTGGGCAGCCCTCAGTCCCGGTGGCCTCTGCTGGCAATCGGGTCCTAACCGTGTACATAAAATGGGAGCTACATCAAAGACACAAAGCAAGAGTACAAGTAACGCAGGGTTCACTTTAACTCCATTATATTAATTGTTAAATGTCACCCTCAATAGAAAAGCCAACAGAAAACCCACTGTCACCAGCGCTGGCGTTTGCAGCGGGTTCTCACTGAGGGTTCTATGGCCGCAACTGAAAATCCGGGTTCAAATCTGAACAGGGAACCAGCCCACTCTCGGGATCGGCTCTGCGGCTCCCGGGATCGCACCCCGCGGCTCCCGGCGGCTCCCGGGATCGGCCCCGCGGCTCCCGGCCGTTCGGGGGATCGGCCCCGCAGCTNGTCTGTGGCTAACACCGCAGGGTCTGTGTCCGGCACCGCAGGATCTGTGTCTGCCACCGCAGGGTCTGTGGGGTCTGTGGCTGACACCGCAGGGGCTGTGACTGGCACTGCCAGTGGCCTCGGCTCAGCTCAACTGTGGCGTCTTTCCCTGTAACCAGCACCTGTATCCCTCTGGATAGCCCCTGTTTTGACACAGTCCCCGTTATATTTCCTTTCTTGATCATCTCAGTTAATAGTCATGGAATCATAGAATATCCTGAGCTGGAAAAGATTGACAGGGATAATCAAGTCTGACTCCTGGCTCTGCACAGCACAGCCCCAAGAATCCCACTGTACGCACTGTCCAAACGCCTCTTGAACTCTTTCAGGCTGTGACCACTTTCCTGGGGAGCCTGTTCCAGTGCCCAGACACACTGTGGGTGAAGAATCTTTTCCTAATATCCAACCCCAGCCTGCCCTGACACAGCTTCATGCCTTTCCCTCCAGTCCTGTCACTGGGCACCAGAGAGATCAGTGGCTGGCCACTGGTCTCTCCTTATGAGACCATGACAAGGTTTCTCCTCAGTCTCTTCAACTGGCCCTGACTTTTCAGTCTCTCCTCACACAAAAGTTTTCTCCTGAGCTTCTATTTAAAGAGGGAAAATCACTCTGATTATGCTCCTTGCTTGCTGGTTTGTGTTTGGTTGCTCTGGCATTCATCTGCAGCTCAGTGTTTACATGGGATACACGACCTGTAAGTCTAAGATTTAATTATATAGAAAGATGTCCCAGGAACGTTACACATAAATACATGGACTCAGTGTAGTCTGATTCATCCAGATTAATTTTTTCAGACTTCTGATCTCACATCATTTGCCCAAGAATGATCTCATTTGACCAAGAAGCACCAACACTGACAGCAAGAAGTCCTTATCCCATAACCATGGGCCCTCCTGCTGGCATTTGGCTCAAGGAGTCTCTGACAATTTTGAAGAATGAGAGTTGGAGCACTTCTGAGCCTGCAGGGAGACAGTACGTGGCCCTGACTGGAAAACCCTGAAAACTGGGTAGCTTTTCTGAAATCATACTCCAAAATAGGTCTTCTGACTCACTACATAGTGAGTCACTGACCTGGCTCCACATGAGGAGCCACAATCCCACACTGTTCAAAACTTCTTCACTGGATCAACACACCACAGGCACCCAACATCAGCAGCAACATCCAGCCAGAAACTCACTGCCCAAAACCCTCAGGATCTGTGCAGTGCAGTGTCCTCCCTTAGACCAGGTTATGGATGGTGTTGTGCTTTCTCCCATCCTCTGTCCCATCGAGGACAGTCTCCTGGCAAACGTGCCAAATTCAATGTGAGGATAATGGGAAAAAAATAAGTAACATTTAGATATTTCCACCACACAACAATCAATAGTGATTGTGTATCTCAGCCATCTTGCAAACAAACTGCAATAAACCTGAGCATGTCAAGAAAGTCCTGTCTCTGGTTACTTCTTGCTTTTTAATCTATGCAGGTTGATAGAACCCACCTCTGCTGTAAAAATCCACCAGGATGGCACATCCATCTAGCCGTTTGTGGGACTGGCATGTCTACACACTTCTACGGTTGAAATAAAGACAGGAAAGAAGGACATTTGGAAACATGTCTCAAATCTTAAACATAATTTGACAACTAGTGGGCAAAAGACAACAGGATGACATTTCTAGGAATTTATACGTGATGCAGGTTTATATGAGTCAAACCAGAAAAGGGACATGGCTCAGATCTTTTGTGTTCTCCTGGAGGACTTTGATGTCATTTAATGGGTCACCCACAAACCCATTTTCATAAGCCTTTCATATTTTGTATATTTTAAATTCTGACTTAGGCCATCATGAAAGACCCGAGTGGTGCACAGACTGAGGCCCCATCACCTCTTCATTTCTGGGGGCAAATGACTCAGAGGTGACCTGCACAGAACAGCCCCACTGGGCTTTGCCAAGTCAGATGCATGTCTTGCAGCAGCCTTCCCTGGCCTGGCTCTTCTGCTACAGCTGCAGCAACACACTGCCTTGCAAAAGGCTGGTTAAACCCCATTATCTGCTAAGGATAGCTGATGTATTTTGCTGGGAAGGTCTTAGACTCCAGAGTTTTTATGTAGTCACTGGTGCAGCTATGCACCACCTGGAATTTGTGAAAGTATCAAGGAAGCTGTTAGAAAAAAGAATATACATCTCTTCTCAGTGACTGCGCTCTCCAATGGTAAAAACCAGAAAGGCTTCCTTCCACCTTACAAGGCTGCTGGGAAGAGAAATTTACTGAAATCTCTGATGCCATGGTAATGATTTTTGGCTACTTCCTTCATCAATGGGTTTATTACTGTAAAAAAATTTAAAAGGAAAAGAAAATACAAGTATTTATAAGTGTGTTCCATTAAAAATTCAGAATATTCAGAATATTTTTAGCTATGTTAAAAACAGCATATATTTCAGAGAGGGATCACTTATCCATCTTTGTTAATGATTCCCTATTGTGAGCAAGAGGAGTATCATTTTCCTTACACCTTTAGGGAACAAACAATTTTCCCATTTTCTACGACACTAATACACTTTTAATGGCTGTAAATTGTGCACACATAAGAAGTGAAAGATTCCTATCATTTCAATCTACATGAAAATTTCAGCTGCAGCATTTACCTTATTCTGACTCACTGATTTTAAAATTACACGAATGCCCCCACAGATCTTTTGAATTAAAATAAGATGCAGCTTCTGGTTTAGAGTGTGAAGTTAGCCTCCTGAGGTAGGCAAAGTAATTCTGCACAAATCCCGATTCTAGCATTTTTTTCCACATCAAAATGAGCATTTCTTGAGAAAATTTGACTGGTACTCACCCACAGCCCAAAGGTATCAAATGCCCTGATCTGGAGCAGAACATTGATTCATCACCACGTCAGGAAACAAATTTCCTTGGGCCACTCCAGCAGCAAAGGTAGCTGAAACAGAGTCTGCTGGATGAACCTATCAACCAGTAGAAGGAGAAAGCAGCAGCTGTGAGGAGATTCAAGGCTACACCAGTTTCTCTTAAGATGTTGCAAAATAAAATCCACACTTTTCATCAGCATTTATATTGCAGTCAGAGGCCAGTTTAGTGTTAGCTTATGACAGTGGATGTGCTGCTGCAGTCCACAATCCACCATTAGCACATTTCTCTCCTCGCTGGCTTTCTGCAACCTAATCCTGAGACACTGACTGTTACTAATCAAATTATTAGTAGCTGAAATAAATGCACAGCAGTGGCCCATCCTAAACCCTTTCTGTTAGAGAGACCTTGTTGAAGATGAGAACAGGCAGCTGTGTGAGCAATTACAACAGCGTGGACAAAGTGTCACAACTGAGTCTCAAACTTAGGGTTTCCAAAGCTTCTCCTAACACCCTCTTTCAGCCTCCACGTTGTGGAGTAACAGGCACCCAAGGTGTAGGAAGCAGGAATGGGCTATTTGCACTCAGTGCTCGAGGAATGTGCCTCCAACAGTGAACCTGTGACCTTTTATTAAAGGTCATTCGTCAGGTGCAATGTCAAAACACAACTTGTCTTCCAAACCGGTGGTACAAAATGTCTCAGAGGTACCGGTGAAACCTCCCAGTAGCTGGGGAGAGAGAGCACATTCCATTTTGGGGGTTGGGGAGAGGAGGAAGAGAGAGAGAGAGACAGAGCCAGATGTCACCACAGGGCAGATAAACTCAGAAGGTGCAGCTTCTGGAGGAGAACAACACATTCGTAATACAATTATGGCAGAATGGGAAAAAGACTGATAAACTAAATAGCCTTAACTCACTCCCCAAGTTCTAAGTGGTGATGTGTTCAACTGGTTTAACTTTCCACCAAGATTACAGCTGTGTGACATTGGAGCCTATGAATTTAGATAGCTCATTGGTTGTAGGAGACTAAACACGTACCCATATCAAGTATGTTTTCAGATCCTTCAAACATGAGGAGAATTCAGGTGGAGTATCATGTGCTGCTGCCACCTTGAGTCTCTGACACAACTCTGAATTTCTATTACAGCTTTTATACATAACTTTCAGACTTCATTAATTCTGGCGGAATTATGATTCGTCTTTCACTTTTTTTAAGGTTATGTGTGACAAAAAAATTATGCTTTCAATTTGTAAAACCAAATACCTACGTGGGACCTGTCGCCACCAACAGAAGCTCCAAACAATCATGCTTATGGGGTTAATTGGCATTTTAAAATAAATCACTGCCTCCAGATTGATTTATTTCCCCCCATCTCTTTACACAACATTACAGCATTTCTCTATAATTATTCAATGCTAAGTTCATGGGTTTGAGGCAGACAACTGCAGACTTAGGAAATGGTGTTTTATTTGTTGCCATGGAAACATCTTGCTGTAGATGTACTCTAATCCCATGACAACTCTGTCTCTCAAGAACCATTTTTTCTGACATAATAAAAATCTGATCAAGGTCAGATTTAATAACAATCTCAGTTCCCAGACTTTATTTCGTAAAGCTTTAGCAGGAGGGATTTTTTTCTGAAGGGATTTTTTTGGAAACTTTGTTTATTTTCTCAGCCAGACTGGAATTTATGCCCTAAAATACATAAACCTGGTGTGGTGTCATGTTAATTTACGGTGCACCTTTTGTTATGGTTTAATTGCACCATTAAAAGAAAGTTACTTATAATTGTTTATATTGTCTTGACAGATGTTAACATTTTACCTGACATTGTTCCCGCTAATACATACATTTGGGATATCAATAATGCTTGTCGTTTCCTGACAACTGCTGTTTACATAGTAGCAAATGCCAATGTAGCTTAACTTTTTGTTGAGCTACACTTTTCATACTATAACATTTTTTTTTAACTGTTTATCATAGGCACATTCAGACCTGTGGGACTGGAGACAAGCACCAATGCTTTATGTGTTCCACCAAAAAATAAAACCAACATACATGCAGGAGAGTCATATTAACATGAAAAAAGAAAGTGACTTGGCAGAGGGGAACTTATCAAGAACTCAGGCATGAGTTTGGGAATTTTCCCCCCCCCTTGGCACAACTGTATTTGTCCTTTGGCAGTTGGGTACCGCTGACACCTTTGAAGTCCTTGGGAAGAGAGACTCAGCTAAAGCAGCTCAGCCTCACACTCAAAGCTGGGCTTTCAAAAGACAGCACCTGGAAAAGCTGAGAGACAAGGATGTCTCACAAACACCTTTTCATCATCTCCAGTCCAGACCCTGAGCAACTGAGTGCTGAGAATTATTACATGGTCCCTACAGGTGAGGGAGGAACCAAACTTGGATTGCCAGTGTGGACTTCTCCTTCCATGCTGCTTGTCCAGTGTGACTTTATAGCCTCTAGAGAGAAAGATTTTTTTACATGTTCATCTCACCCTAAAGTGCACATCAAAAAGAATCAAAGCATTGTCTGCAAACCAGGTCTGAGACAGTGAAGAGAAGTTTTAGAACGAATTCATCCTTCCTACGGCAAAAATTTATTCTCTCATGTCTGTGTAGTCTTAACACCTATCAATGGTTCTACCAAAGAAAATTTATAATTCACTTCACTCTGTCAATGTGAATAGAGATCCTGGAATTCCTTAATACAATGCATCATAGTATTTTGCATCACATATCTTTTCTTATTTGCCCAAGCACAGCTTCACACGTATAGATGCCTTTTATTGTTCTTTTTCACCATCCAACAGTGGACTGTTTGATCTGCTCTGGAAATCAGAATCACATCCCTGTGACAGGCATTCACCAGCCTGTGTTACAGTCCTGCTTTGGATCCACAGTGGAATATACAAGGTACTCTACAAGATACATCACAGAAGGTCCAGCAAAAACAAGATGGGTAATGGTCTCTGCCAAGTGTGGTCTCTGGAAATTAAGTTCAACCAGTGATCAGTATTGTGGCAAAGACAATTTCTGGGACCAATGTAAAAATGTAAGGAGTTTGTTCAGAAAAGTTTTATATAGTCATGCACTACCACCACAAAGATACACGAAACCACAGAAACCATCATTTAACATAAGGATTGTAACCAATTTTGTGCATTATTAACTTGCTCAAAACCAGCAGCTTTTCCATATTGATTTTCAAGTGTGGCACCACAGGAAGGATATAAACCCTTCTTATAGCCCAGGAAAGACTGAGCTACATCTGTTCTTTGACATTACAGGTGATAAAGCATCACTTTGATGGCTCAGCTGAGATCAGAGCATCTCCTAGGTACCACATAGGCACACACTAAGATACAGCATCTGCCCTGCAGAGCTTTCATTTTAAGTACTGCAAGACACAGTGAAAAAGGCATTATTCATATTCCTGTTCTATAGGTCAGAAAGCTGAACTTTGGGCTTTATGTACAAGATTGTCCTTCTTTTTTGCATTATCAGGGTAAGCAAGGATTATTGTCAGTATTATTGTGACCACATAAGAAAATCTGAGGCAGCTTCAGTGAAGATTATATTGTGGCATACAAACCATTTAAAGCATTCATGCCTGCACAGAGACAGAAAACACTGATCACAGAGACAGAAAACACTGATGTTACTGCTGTCAGGCTTTAAGGTGCTGATCACAAACCCCGTGCCCTTGCTGCCGACGTTGTAAACACGCAGACATTTACACACACCAAAAGATGGTTTGTGCTCTGGAAAGCAATGGGTCCTGTGAGGGCAGAGCTGCAAGGTGTGTGTGTGTCAGTAAACACAGCAGCACCAGGCTGTCCCTCTCAGCGTTCAATCTGCAGGTGAAAATGCAATGTAACAGAAAAGGCCACGTAGCAGGACAAGGCAGGCAGGCACTCTGCAGCAAAGGGAAGAGCAAATCTCACTCACCCAGGCTGCCCTGCCACCCTCTTCAACACAGACAGCTAAAGGATTTGTGCTCTTCTCCATGCTTACCTTCAAGCCTAAAAAAAGAGGTTTTTAGTGACTTATCCCAGTGAGTGGACCAAGATTGTACAAGAGCTCAGTGGTGTGCAAACACAGAACAAAAGGATACTGTTGAAACTAAAGAGCTCAGAAGTTGCTTCTACATTAAAGATTATCAATGTCTATTTTTCTTCTCCACATACTCCAAGCAGGATCCCCAATCCACCCTGTTAAACACTAGACCTTAATCACTAAGCACCAAGAACAAGTTACAGACAGAAGTATCAATTCCAAATATTGGCTGATTTTTCATTATTTCCTCTTGGAAAGGATGTCAATTCTCAGCTATTTTTACCCAAGGTTTTTCTATGGAAAAATAGAAATTATCTAAAGAAATCTGTGTGGGCTGTTTTTTGGGTTTGGGTTGGGTCTGGGGGGGAGGTTTTGGGGTGGGGGAAGAGGGGGAGGTGCAGGGAAGGAAGGGATTTCAGAGCCCATATTTGGAGCTCTCATAAAAGCAAAGTTGCCTTGACAACTGTAGCCATCTTTACATAGTAATTCTCTTTGAAGAGTAGAAGGCTGTTTTAACTCCTCGTTTTTCCTCTCTTGTCTACAAGGAGCTCCCCTCCCACTCCCAGGTAAGATTCTGTTGTCATACACTAGTTTTACTTCAGTGCATACCCAGAGTACAGCCTGTTCTCGTTTACTAAATCTGGAGCTTTAATAGATGTTATTTGACTTTTAAAAGCATTTCATATTAAGATTTTCAGATTTAATTGACAGATATTCAATTTCAAAGTCCTACTCTCCTCTTCATAAATTGCTAATAGTATTTTATCCTAAACAGAGCTAACCTAATAAACAGATGAAACTTTGTTGTCATTTCAGCTGCTTGGGGCTCTGGGCTGTATATAATTGCTCTCTTCATTTTACAGTTTTTCTGCTTCAGATTAAACTTTTTTTCAGGATGTTGCAATGCCAAAACACACGTTCTGACAGGAAACTAGCATCAAAGGCAAAGGGCTCACAGACATCTTTGCTGCTTTGAAACTGTAGAGGAAGAGAAGTAAGTGCTTAATTTACAACAGTTATTGCAGGGGAACAGAGGAGGGGGAGAAACAAAACTCTGTGGCTGAGGGACTCAAAGACACTCAGAACTGGGACATTAGTGCCACATGAGCAGGCACAGGGTGCCAGGAGAGGTGCTGGATGCCCCCCCATCCATGGGAACATTGAAAGTCAGGTGGGACAGGAATCTGAGCACCATGATCTACATGAAGGTGTTGTAGATGGCCTTTGAAATGTCCCTTCCAGCCCCAGCTGTTGTGTGATTCTCCCCGTGGTATTCTGAGTATTGCTCAGATTGAAATAAACCAGTTAGGCAGGGGAATTCTTTTCTGCAACAAAATAAAGATAAGCCAAATAAAGTAATTCATCATGATAAAAATTGCTCCATGCTGGGGGCTGGGAGGGGTATGAGTGTGTGGCTTCCAATGAAGAATTTGAATTTTTCAAGGGGAACAGACATTTTTCACCAAGCCTTCGATGCAATTTTCCACCCACTAAAAAAAACCACTTCTCACAGATTGTCTTTAAATAGCTCTAGTTATAACAACAGCACCCACACATCTTCATGCTCACCTTTACAGGAGTGGAGGTATAAATTTATAACAGAGGAATAGTGGAGATGTATGTTCAATCATGCAGCCTCAACCCTTCCTGCAGCCCCTCCAAGGAATGAGCAATGGCCTGAGAACAGCAACTCTTGTTACACACACACAGGTCCCTCAAACACAGAGCCAGGGGCTGCATTTTGGGATGTGGGTTCACATTTCCTTCACCTCCACCTCCAACACACAGGGGCAGCACTGTCAGAACAGACTCATCCTAAACCTGGCCCTTTTCACCTCAATATGCACAAGTGCAACTTCTGTTGGAAGGCTCAAGGCAGATCTTTGTGGGTTAGTCAAGGGAATTAGGTGGCAAATATGGTTAAGAAGGGATATTCCTACCACTGGCACCTGCAGCCAAACTCACCCCGTGGGGCACGGCTGAATCCCCACCTATTACTAGAAAAAAGTGCAGCACCAGTTCAGAATGAAGCCAAAGTAGATTTATGTGTGTGTGTGCACATGCATAAACATGGACAGAAAAGCAAACATAATGATCAAGCACATGAACTTGAGATATAATTCTAAAATGCTCAAGAAGAACTGTAGAATATCCTGGTTAAATACCATTTATGTTGAATGAAGCATTTTGTTGCCATTAGGTTTTTGATAAGCAGAAAATTATTTATGACTCTTTTTTTTCTCCACAGTTAAATTCATGGGCAAATATTCCCATTTTTCCATATTCAAAAATATGGACTCTATTTTAATTGAAATCTCTATTCTTGGTGAATATACAAAAGTATGTTTATANTACAAAAGTATGTTTATATTTTGATAATCATTTTTCACCACACTTTAAAAATATGGACTCTATTTTAATTGAAATCACTATTCTTGGTGAATAATATACAAAAGTATGTTTATATTTTGATAATCATTTTTAACCACACTTTAAAATGCTTGAATGAAGAATGATCCCTAATGAACTGGAAACCAATTTTTTTTTAAAATTGGCTTTTTTCTAGGATCAATTCTTTGGTCAAGTGACAGGGAAATCTTTGGATGACATTGTGATCCAGTGGGGCTTTGACTTGGACATGTTGAATAACTACTACAAGACCCCAATCACTGTGAGCCTCAGTTTCCTTGGTTGTAAAAGGCTACAAGGCCTCTGTCTTTAAAAAGCACTCTGAGGGCTGCAGATGAAGCAAACCATAGGATAATTGCCATCAATCAGAGCAGCATCCAAGCAATCAGCAGCGAAATGTGGCTCATCTCCCAGATTAGTATCTGGATAAACAAAGATAGAAACAAATAATTAGACAGGAGAAACCTGTTTTCATAGGAATCACATGTAATAATAAGGATATTTATTGGACTTTTGGGAGGATGGAAAGAAATAAAGATGAGTGGACACACACATCCAGCTTCTCTTATAGAGTTGTATCTTGTTTGTAAAATCAGCTGGCCCCTATTCCTCCTACTCAGAGGCATCTTTGATAATTCACATGTGAAATTAAAGGCATCTTATTTATTCAGTTATTTATTATTCTCTGTAAAATTAGTTAGGAATTTGTCCCTGTGAATAATGCTGGCCATAATAGTTAATTTACTCCTATTCATTGGCAGTAATAAAAATGTACAAGGGGATGCAGAAACATTATTATTTCTTGCTTGAAGTGCAATTTCATGTGGTGAGAAAAACATGCTAATATGCTGCAAAGTGCTACAGGAATTTAGTTCTCAAAGGAATGGTGGTATTAAATGTATTCTGACAAGAAGGGGCTTTGGAAGGGAAACATTTATCTTCATAGAGTCATTAAATTTACTGAGCAGCACCGCATTCTTACTGCAATCTGCTCACTCCATTAAAGGCAGAGCTGTGGAACAGTCTCTTCTGTATTAGGAACATTTAGGAAATATCTACATTTTTGAAAATTGTAATAATGGAGGGAAAGAAGACTCAAGGAGGAAAGGAGGAGGAAATAATATGTCCTTCTTTAAAAAAACGTTCTGCATTAAAAAAAAAAAAAAAACAACAAAACCAAAACAACAAAAATAAATCCCAAATACAAAAAAAACCTACAAACCCATGAAAAGCCTCAGAAATCGACACTCAAAAAGAACAAATTTCACTGCCTGCCTCTGGAAAGAAACATATTATAGGAGTACTTTGAAAGATAAGATTTTAAAACACTGCAATGAGGGCTCATGGCTTTCAAGGCACTGGCAGCACATAACTGGCACGTGAGGGATGCTCAGAATAAAGGGATGGGAAGAGCAGCTTTGCACATTCATATTTGGCCTGTGACTACCTGCTCATGTCCACACTTATGGCAGGGAAATGGAACTGGAGCAAGCAGACAACTCCTGAAACTGGAAAGTGACATTTCCCATGCAGTTGGTTACTTTATTTCTCTTTGTCTTGCATAGTTAGAGGTATTTTAAGCAAAAAGATAAAATCCCTGTGTGTATTGCAGTGCCTCTTTGACATTTTGGCTGAAGCACAAAGTTCAGACAACCCAATCCAAAAGCTTGGGTCAAAGGCACACCATAATAATCTGCATAATTGAATAAGCAAGTCCTTCCTCCACAGAAAGCAGGAGATTTTATCTGGAGAGGAGAAATCTAGAAATTTAGAGAGATCTTAACACGCTAACTCCAAAATGAACACAGCCCTGAAATTAGCTGTGCCTCAGGTGTGGAAATGGTTGCATAAAAGGCACCAGCACCAGGACACAAATATTATTCTTTTCTAGTTCCCTCATAACCTCATTAATGACCTCTAATGCACCCACTGAATAAGGAAACTACCTGTGCATGCTCTGACTATGGCAAACATCAGGAACAGAAAGTTAATTAAATACCAGTCAAATATGACAGTAATTCTGCAAAACCATATTTCTGAACAACAGCCAGAGCCATCAATATCATTACTGCAGGCTTCCTGCATCAATATCACAGAGTGCCAAAGCTCTCTGGGAATTCATTCAGAAACAAAGCAGCACAAAGCCATAACATAAACACAAACCCACCTGCCCTCCTAACCACAAAAGGACATGGCACAGATAAAAACCTCCACAAGAACAAATGCACCAGCATCAGAACAAGAACCTCATGCTCAGTGTAACTGAACCGAACTAAAACCAAGGATTTCAACATTCTTAATGCCTTTACTCACTGCAGTGGGGATTATCATATCTCCCTTAACTGATTTTGTTATTATCACACCCACAGATTCGCTCAAAAACCTCAGAAATGTTTTTGCCTTGCTTGTGAAAGCAAACCAAGATGTTGACAGAACCAATCAATCCCCTTTTCACAGAGATTGAATGCAAAGGGTTTCAAGTGGTTTATGTGAACTTCCCTTCAAACTTTTCGTTTGTGAGCAGACAATCATGATCAGGGCCCAGAAGTCTAAGCAGTAACTTATTTCTGGATGTAGTAGGTCTGAAGGATGACTTTCTAATGGCTTTACACCACACTTCTGCAGATTAGTATTCTTCCACACTTAACAACATCTGGGTTAAAGGTTTGAACCTCCTGGCTTTGTTCTGTCTCTAAATGGGCCAGATAAATATAGTGGGCAGAAGTCAGATAGCCTGCAGAATAATTGTACAACCATACCAATTTCTAATATACTTCCAGCCAGTTGCAACCTTGCTGTAGCACAGAAGGGGGAAAAAAAAAACTACCTCAGGAAACCACAGACTTCCCTAATGGGTTACAGTGCATAATTGAGTATAAAGAATAGTTATTGCCTGAACTACAGTTGAACTGAGATTTCCAGCTTCCCCAGCAAATGTTCTGCTGCTGCTGCTAAGCTCTAGCAATCATTTCTAATTGTGTGGGTTTTAAGTGAAAAGAGCAAGAAATGCTGTTCGATTGGTTACAGTAAACTATCCCTGCCAACAGCACCAGGTCATTGGAACAGGCCCTGGAAATCAGAGAGGTTTTTTACCTAAATAACAGGAGCAGAAGCTGGGAACTAATGAAGCAGTGCTGCAGCAGCATCACGCCCGTTACATGATTAGAGGGACAGCGTTGGGCACCACGAGATTGTCACACACCTTGCTAATGAAGCATGTTTTACACACATTTAATTAATTAATTATGGCTGAAGTCATTCACTGCTAGCCAGCAACTGCTTTATTATACACAAACCTGAGCACCTTACCCGAGTGCTAATGAGCTATTAAGTGGGACTGCACGTTACCAGCAATTTTGTGGGAAATCAAGTAATAAGAGATCAAATATCAAATAAAAAGCTTTTAATCCAAGTGAGATAATTAATTGCACCTCCTGTCTCACAGCTTTCCTAGTACTTTACAAGAAAAAAGAGCTTTCTCATCAAGTTAATTTGATCCTATTGCCAAAAACTCTTTTTTTTTAAATTATGAGTGCCATTTAGCAAGTATGACAGGAATTATTATTATTTGCATAGCAGTTTCTCCTTGGGATTCCAATATAATCCACAGACATCACTCCAACACACATGGAAAGAAGTTCAGCAAACCCCAAGAACTGAAGAGGTGGGTGAGGAAGCAAAGAAGGGAAGGTTAGAGCTTCTGCATGGGAACTCATAATTCACTCCTTTCCCAGAACTCATTCATTTCTCAGCCATCCACCTGCTCCTCAAAGCCAGGGAGAATATAAGGGTGCAAAGAACTTGCAGTGCACTCTGCCAAAGGCCAGGAAGAGCTGCAGTCCCCACAAGTGAGGCAGCCCCCAAGGGCAAGGCAGGGGAGCAGGGTCAGAGCCTCCTCCAGCAGTGGGGCTGGGTGGCTCGGCAGCCACCTCTGTGTCCTCCCCAGGCCCCTGCATATTCCATCCTGGAACAACAAGGCATTTAAGAATGCATTTCCTTAGGCACCAGTTGGGTTTAAACAAAAAAAAAGCAAAAAAAAAACACCCCCAAAAAACAACAACAACAACTAAAAAAAAATAAAACAGCAACTCCCTCCAAAAAAAAAATTTAAAATAAAATAAAACCACTCTCAACAGCTCCCAAATTTATTTTGGGTGCTCCCAGTTTAATAAAGAATGAATTCTGCTCCTACTTCATTTTTCCCTTTATCATAAGTGTCATAAGACAGTATGGAAGGTGATCAGGACATTTGAAGAGGTTTAAAGCAAGCTGGTTTTTTGGAGTCTGAGAAATCAACAACCAAGAAGGCCCCAGCTCAGGTTTGGAGCCTAAATAGCATTCTCCTTGGGTTTATATGTGCAAATGTGTTATAAATCCCTCAACAGAGCTCTTTTCCTGCAGTTTCAGTCAAATATCAGTTGGCCATGACTTCTGCAACACCCAGAAACTGTCAAAAGCAATGTGATGAAAGCATAATTTACTTGTCCCTGGATCCAAAATTAAATGTTCACTGTGCTTAAAAGTGTTATTAGGTTTTAATCCACTGGCTCATACCATCATCTCTGTTATCCATTTCCTTTCTACATCTTGGGGTTTTTTTTCCCATTACACCTTCTAGTCTTTCAGCATTCCACACCCCTTGGTTAGTTAATTCCTGTTGAATTTTACCATTTGTACTGTCCCTAATTGGTTTGTCACATTCCTGTTTCCTTCTCAACCCCTTCCCATCTCTCTGCATTCCAGCTTCCTCATACTTATTTTCCTCCTGCACAAACAATGATATTTATTGATGCTGAATTCAGCCTGCAGGCCAAAAATAATAGTCAGTCCAAAACCGAGTGGTCACAGCTCTTCAGTTTTTCACATATTAATTTCAGAAAAGAGGTTCGATTTGGCTGAATTCCCTCTTCTATATTTCTAGCTACTGAAGAAGCTGCACATACAATAAATATTTAATAGGAAATCCCCTCCAGCTGAATTCAGGCCCCACAGCATCTCATTACCATGTCTTGGAATAGCATCCTCATTGTCACTTGCTTAATTATGCTAAGAAAGAGTTGAATTGTGTGGCTGTTAGGATCAGAAAGTGATTAAATTCACTTGGCAAGACTTTGGATATCTCATTATGGTCCTCATTTAGCATTTCTAATTGAGTCCATTTTTAATTTTTTTATTTTTTTTTTAGTTTTCTAGAATCACAAATTGGAAAAAAAAATATTCCCAACGCCAGCAAATATTTCCTTAATTTTTCCTTGTTTAATACAAATTTCTGCCATGAAGAAGAATCATGTAAAGATGAAAAGCAATTTGCTGGCCTACTGCATCACTAATCCTTTTGAGAGACTCTTACCCCTGCTGAAAAGGGGACTGAAACTCCCCAGAGCAGACACCTACTTTCAGATGGAGTTCTCCTTCCCACACATTTACACTTGCTGAGGATCTTGCCCTCTAGAAATGATCACAAATGACAGCTTGCTCCCAAGCAACCCCCCTGACCTCCACTCCTCAGCAGTTTTTGGAGAGCTTGTCTCCTTGTTTCAGGTGGGAGCATCAGCACTGTGAGGGTGAAGATGAGGATGCTCCTGGGAAGGAGATGATTTCTGTGTGAGAGGTGCTGCCCAGCCTGCAGGAAATTCAATTCTTTGAAGTAAACCAGTAGAAGTATTAGGTATCATTTCAATCACAATTAACATGTCAAAAGGCAGCTCAAGTGATGCACAAGTGGCAGATATCTGCACAGGGGGTTAATTTCATCCTAAGAAGTGGGATGACAAGAGAGTGCTCTATTAAAATCAACACACATACAGATTACCAGCAGAGAGACAGTTCCCATATTAGTGTTGGAAAGCCTCTTCACAGCATCATAAAAAACATTCTCATTGCAATTGTTATATACAGTCAGAAATGGGTTGTTCACAAACAAATATACACATACAAAACAAATTTGGATGAAACTTTCCAAGATCAGCATCAGGAAAGCACATTTTTTGCAGGTAATGTCTGTGCTGAGTCCTGTCTGAGTGCAGAAACACTGATGAAAATCTCTCCTCCACAGTGAGATATAAACACCATACCTATAACCTCTGAAATTAACCATAATCAAAGAATAAAAGACTTTAAAAGTCAAGAATATGGACTGGGTATCTTAGGCCTTCTCCCACAAAAAGAAAGCAAAAGAAATAAGCAAACATCCATAGCAGTCTTTACAACCAACAGCCATTGGTGTTCAGCTATGGTTGCTACAACTTCATTTTGCAGAGATGTAGGCAACAAACAAACAAACAAACAACNGTGGTTGCTGCAACTTCATTTTGCAGAGGTGTAGGCAACAACAACAACAACAACAACAACAACAACAAAAAGGAAGAGACTTTAAGAAACCCTGGAGCAATTCTTCTGCAAGAATGACAAAAATAAGTGATACAAATGAAACATATCAGCATCCAGCAAGGCTTGCCCATGACATTTCCATTTTGTACATGCATGTAGTGGTTTCAAGCTCTGCTTCTGCACAGCACCATGGCTTTTCATCTGCTCCAAAACCTGCTGTGCCAAAACAGCCAACTCCCCACTCCCAAGCCTCAACCAGAGAATTACACAGAGCAGGCTACTTAATTTTCCAAGACCTAATAATTTCTTTTTTTCTTATCCCTGTAGAAAAACTTTGGTTTGTTTGGTTTGGTTTGGTTTGGTTGGTTGGTTCTTATTTTTTTTTTTCTTTTTTTTTCAGAATATCCCAAGCACATGGTCCCCTTTTCAACAAAAACAAGAAACTTTACAGTTTCCTTCTTTGTGGGTGTGAACTTATCCCAAGGGGGTCAATGTCTGTCCAGCATATCTGGGGATTTGACCTTTTAGTTCCAGCACAATTGTCACAGAAATGTTTCTCTTCTGCAGTACCCTAACAGTGTCCTAAAGACATCCTTAGCTGCTGCAAAGCCTGGATTTGGGTAGTCTTACCTAGTTTTTTGAACTATGAAATATTTACCAGGCATAAACCTCTCTTCTACCAGATCTTTAAAGCCTATTCAGAGAAACAAAGGAAGAAAAAGAAATGGCAGAGGAAAACTCAAAGCCTCAAGGCCACCATCAGCCCAAGGATTTGTGGTTCTCCAGAGTGCATTTTTTTAGTCTCTCTTCAAGCTGGTACAGGAGATTGACTTTTAAGGTTGATGGTATTGATCTAATTCACAGCCCTATACTCATTTATCATGATTCTTTAATCAATAGCCCAGCTACTTAAGATACTGGGAGTTCTGGTCCTTATTTATCTGGATGACATTTTGATAGCACCTATCTCCTCGGGGGCTCTTGTCTTTTAGGTCAGTGCTTCATTACACCTCATCTTTGCCCAAGGTGTGTGAGCAGTGGGCAGACATTAATGTCTCTCACCCCAGCCCGTGTTTGGGTGTGGCAGGACCACGTTTTGGACCCCTCAGCAGGTTTTGTCATTGTAAGAGCAGATGGATCAGGTGCTGAGCTGGTCAAAGCTGGCATTGTTTTAGCAGAGTCATTCTGATTTTCACCAGTCTGAGCTCTCTGTCTCACAATTCACACAGGTGCCTTTACTTCTCACACAGAAGGAGCTGTTGGAGTTTAACCAAAAGATGCTCCCAGGTACAGCAGGTCTCGTTGCTTCATCTCTTCACCTTTTCCTCCCTCAGCATCAAGAGCAAACTTCAAGAGAGAGCTCACTGTCAGACTCTTCAGTGAGAGCCCCAGTTCTCCAGAATGAAGCAGCCTGTCTAGAGCACTCCATTGTTCCTGCTTTACACAGATCCTCTCCACCATGAAGTTCTACCAAAATACATGCTGGCAGTAAGATCACAACAAAACCACACTTGTTTATTTAAGCACAAGTTCCTGGTTCAGTTATTCATTTTAAAGATCATTGCTATGTTGATGTTTTTTGTTAGGATGGAGGATTTTTGCTTTTCTTCCAGGAGGAGGCGAAGGTTATTTGGCTTTCATTGTAAAAGCAACGCACCTGAAACTGCAAAAAGACAGCTGAACACTTCAGTGAAAGCAAGCTGAGAATAAACAGAAACCTTCTGGTCCTTCATGCTGAGAAATAAACCCTCTCAAGCTCTGAGTCTTCGAGGAGTTGTGTGCTGCAGCTCAGTCCCAGTGTCCAGCACTGCATCTTCAGCCTGTGGGAAAGCAGGGGAGCTGGTGCAGTTTCAGAGAACGTCTGGTTCCTGCAAAGAAGGGTTTGCATGCCCCTGGCTGAACCTCCTTCAGCTCCTGCAGCATGCAAGGCAAAAAGCACAAGGAATAGAAGTTTGAGCCTTGAATGGGGCTGTGTCATGAGCCCCCTCCAAATTTGCCCATTTCAAAACTGAATTTAAGCGTGCACATCTCAGACTAATGAAGCCACAAATATCCTGCAACATTTTCCCCAGCTCAGGCCAGCCTCACCAACTGCTACCTAAGCAATTCTCTGACTGATTTCATGCAGACCAGTGTCAACACTTCCTGGTCTCCAAACCCTTCCAAGATCAGTTGGGAGCAGAACTGCTTTCCCCCAGAAGCAGGCTTCACAGATTTCCAAGACATGGAAAAAATTCTGTGAGTTGCACAGGAAGGTTTCTGAAGAGAAGGCAAGAGAGCAGAGACAATGAGTTTTCACAACTCTAAGAAATTTGCCTTTATAAGCTTTTACTATGGTTCATGAGAAACCATTGCTCCACAAAAGAACCCCAAACTCCTGAAAGCTTCCTTTGATTGGATAAGTGTTAAATAACTCTAACTTACAAATGCAAATGCATACACAAGGATTAAAAAAGCTGTCAGAGGCGCTGCTGTCATTCTGAGCATTGAAATGAATTGATGAAATTAACCCCACATGTTGTGATGGAAGTTCTGGAAGTGATCCCACCTGCTGCAGAGGGGTTCCTCAGACAGCACAGTGTCACTGCAACCCAGAGCTGTGGCATTGCTGCCTCTCCCCTCTCTCTCTCCTGTTACAGACATGTCCCCTCTCCAGTGTGGTGACTGCAGAGTGAGTGTCTGTGTGCCTGGGTGTTCAGTCTGTCACTGCAATGGCTGTGTGCCACCACAAGGCTCACCCAGTGTCCACACTGCTCCCTTGCCACTATGAAGCCTTCCTATCCCATAAACTTCCTTGCTCAGCCTCACTGTTAATTGTAATCTCCCAGCACCAAGGCAGGATTATATCCTGCAGGGTCTGTGAGGTGGCACAGCAGGGTCGTGCTGCATCCAATCCACAGGTACCTATGGACTCCAAGTTGATTGCATCTGAAAAACAGATCTATTGCTTCAGACAGAAAAGCAAATACAGTCACTACCCACTAAGAGAGTTTCCCTAAACTCACCATAATGCTGTGGATGAAATCTAATCCAGGACACAAGGTCTTCACAATCCCTTCCATCTTTTAAATAGGTTTATCTATGAGGGAAGTGGTGCCTGAGCTTCTGTACAGAGGGGTGAATTTCACCAGACTATTTACCCAAAGCCATTGCTTCCCAAATCAGTCTAACAACTACAGCTGCTCCCTGACATGCAGGGAAGTGCTGTCTTTTAGAAGGGCTGCTGCAGCTTGTATCTCAAAGGCAGAATAAGTAATGTGGGGTGACAGATGCTTTCAGAGCTGTTTTTGCATTGTACAACTTACACAGCACATACATAAATATATCCACTACACATGCAAGAAAGACTTTATTTACACAATTCCTCCTTGTCATATTTAATTCATACCCACACACACTCGGTCTGCTGTGTTCCAACTTGGCCAAATCCTTGCCCACCAAACTATCTTCCCTCAGCACTGCAACATCCTAGGGGCACACAACTGAGAGAAGAGGGAAAGCCTATTAAGTGATGAGGATGCAGTGTTTATAAAATTTAAAATGTGAGCTGGGTGTTTGGGAAGGAATGAAAAAAAAAAAAATTCAAGAGCTGCATTGAAGTATGCTGAATAAATTTAAAATATTAAATCAGGGCCTTAATTACTATGTCTCTAATCTCATACAGTCACACTTCACTTTGAGGCAATTTGTGATTAAATAATAATACTTTAAGGCAAATAACAACACTTGGCACTTTTATAGTGCCTTTTGCCTAATTAGTTTGGGATTAGTTCCTTCGCATTGGGTATGGGGCTTTGAAGATATAAAGTGCTAAGTATCATTATGACCTGAGGATCTCAAAGCATTTTACCCTACGCATTAATTAAGCCTCAGAGCACTCCTGTGAGGTAGGTAAGTATTATTGTATCCTTCTGCATTTGGCAGGCCCAGATGGAAAGAGGCTTGGGCAGTGTTTTCAAAGTTGCAGGCACGTTCTGGAAGCATTTCTGTGCCCCAGCTGCTTTCCTGGGCTGGGCACTCCCCAGCCAGAGCAGTGCCCTCATCATCACCCTCACATTTCACTGCAGAGCTCCCACAGCAGACAGTTCTGCAGGGATGGCTGGGCATGCCCAGAGCTGCTGGGAAATCACAGCACATGGGAAAAAAACCATTGGAGTTCATTCCTGCCTGCAGGAAGCCCAGTGAGAATGATATCCTCAATTTCTTGGTCCGAAGGGTGAAGCTGAAATATTGCTACAACTCAAATCCGATGATTTCAGTGGTGGAGTCAGACAAAAAAAGTCAATGTCCCCACTGTAGGTCAGACAGCCCTCAGACCCCCTCAAGAAATGGGTTCCTTTTCTTTTGTTTGTTTCCTCCAAACACCAAAACTCAGAGGCAGCCCAGGGATCACAGGCTGTTACCAAAGCAAAAAAAAAAAGGCAACCTATTTCTTTTTAGTTCACCCATTATGAAAATATAAATCAGCAATAAGAAGCTACAAAATCTTCATTCTATTTATAATTAATATTGTACCTGAAGCAGTCACCTGCAGAAGAAAGAGGTATGAAAGGATTTCAACTTACTTTGATAATTAAGGGTATTTAGTGTCCTTTAAACATAAAGTTTAAAAAAGAGGAAATCCACAATCTGCCTGAATGTTCTTTAGTTCAACAAAGTGTTTGAGTTGACAGCTAATAATTAATTAACAATGAATGGTGTCTTTCAGGCTGTCACGGTGATTGACACTATCATCTTCTGAAAAGTGAAAGATTTGTTAATGTGGCAGACTACAGTCTGGGAAACATTAAACCTTCACAATTCCCACTGCTTTCAGCTAAACGCTTGACATGACAGGTTACCAGCTTGAGAAGAGGAGGAGGTGAAGAGAACAGCAGCAACCTCTGCCGGTGGAAGCTCGGTTTCCCCTCCAAGCACTCATTTTCTTGGAGAGACAGGAGAAATGAGGGGGAAAATCCAACCTGCTGGATCAGCAAGGCTGGGGCGGCGGGCTGGGAAGGAGAAACTCCCCCCTCGCTGTGCTGGTGATGTTCTGGTGCTGCTCAGCAGCCAGGCAGGGCACGGAGGGACCCTGCAGGTTCACTGAAGGGCTGCTCCAAACACCTTCCCTGCACTGGGGTTACTCCTCCAGCCACCAGTGAGACTCCAGATTCATCCCTGTATTCAATAATATAATATTCAATAAACACCAAACAGCTGTCTGGGTTAGTGACTGAGAGCTTGTTTTCAATTACACGTATTTATTGATTTTTTTAATAAAATCCTACTTTTACAGACACTGCCAAAAACTAGGAAATACGTGTTCTAACTTAAAACAATTGATTAATTAAGCAGCAAAGAGGTCCTTAATTTTAGTAAACAGGGAGTCCTGCCATCTCCTCCTCACTGTTGCTGTTGGTTACCTTAAATCCAGCTTTATCATCCACCTTCCTCTGCTGCTGGCTCTTGGCTTTCCTTAAGCTTAACTCAAGGACAGCTTCAGTCCCACTGAGCTGTCTGTGCTCACTGCCAGCATCTCCTCGGTCTCACACCTGCAGGGCTGGCTTGGCCCTCCTGGAGCAGAGCCCTTGTTCTACAATGCCTTTATTGGCACTTTCTCCACCTCTACCCCACTTCATGGCTCTCAGCTTTTCCACAGTTCGATTGTTTCACGTGTTCAGTACACAGGAAAAAAAACTTCTGTTTGCTTTCAGCCTCCTCCTCACTGCCTTCCTTTGCATTTATAAGATCTCTCTCGCTCTTTCTCACTTAAGGAGACCTCATTTGCCAAGGCGTCCGTCCCAGATCACCTCCATTTACACCACATCAGCTCAGTTCACAAAAGAAAGCAGTTCCAGGAGGATCGTGGAGACCAGAATCACCTGCTCCATCAGTTTCTCTGGCATTTCTCTAACAAAGTCTGCTTTTCTGATAAAAATAAATCCACCTCCACTATTTATTTTTTATCCATAGGGGCTTTTGCCAACTTCCTACCACGAAAAAGAAAGGATGACAGGTTTTTAGACATTTGAATATCTTACTCTGTCTTCTCCCTTCTTCCTTTTCTTTTCCCATGAGACAGAGATTACTTTGCTTCTGCCAGCTTTTAGTTCTTCAGGAATTGTTCTCATCCTCATCTCATTTCCTATTTTCCTCTGTGTCTCCTTACACTCAGCATTCCCACATCCAGTTTGTCCCTGCTCAGGAAATCTCCAGAGTGATTCTGCTTGCTTCTCCACCTGTTGGTTCATCCCTGCTCAGTCTTCTTTTTCTGATTATCTCTGCATAATTCTGGGGGGTTTTCCCCTGCTTTTTCACACAGGAATCAGTCAATCCTACTGTCACATCAACATTCTTCTCTCTGGCCTCCCGATGTGATTGTTCCCCAGTACCATTCCCTCCCAAATCGTGTTCCAAATACCTTTTTTTGAGCTCAAGTCGTGCTGGTTTTCCCCTTCCTCCTTCGGCTCTCCCTTCTCTATTATTTATGAATTGCTTGCCTTGAGTTTTAAGGCTGTTCATGATTTACTGACACATCCCATTTCCTCTCATCTGCTCCCAAGATGTCAGTCCTTGCCTCCAATCAGCCCTTGGCATCAAACTTCTCCATTTGCTGCTTTTTAAAATCAGGCCTTTTTTTGGCCTTCTTTTCTTCCTTCCATGTTGTCCCCTCACACAGGAAACAACCTAAAAATTAATTCATTCTGGTTTTCAAAAATTTTCCTTTCCATTAATACCTACAAAAAATATGACAACAATAGATCATTTCTTTGCTCAGATCTCTTCACCTAAAATATTGTTTCCTTATACTATTTACACTGCTGCCTACCAGGAATGGTCAAAATCCCTAAGTGGATCTCCTAGTTGCTATAGAAATAGAAATACTAAATAACAAAAAGGAATTTGGAACTAGACTAGGCAAAGTACACACAATTTATACCAGTTTCTCCTCGCAGAGAAAACTCCAGAGAGCACCTGCAAATAAATTAACAACCCCACATGCCTGGCAGGTTTACATGCCAGTGTTGATGATGGAGATGCCCAAGCCCTATGCATTAGTTTACCATCCTCCTTCAGGTGTTATTTTCTATCTTATTTCCAAGAAAGAAGTGAAGGGGACAGATAGGGGAGAACAAGACACCCCCCCAGCACAGAGCATCTCTGAGGATGAAATTTGGGGAGCCTTGCTTTAAGCACATCCAAACCACTGTGAGCTGACAGATGCACAAGAGCACAACAACTTGACTTCTGTGGGACTCCTGCAAGCACAGTCTGCTTAGCAAAGTCCTTAATTAACAACTTTGCAAAGGACAATGAGATTATAACAATTATTCACTGCAGGCAGCCTGATTTTTTTTTTTCCTCCTCCAGTCTCCAGCATTTGCTTTAGCCTGCATTCCAGATAAATATTTTATTCTGTGCAGGCAGAAGGTTCATTATGTAAGCGACAAAGAGAAAGCATCAATTGCCATGCACACAGATCCTAATGCACCTGGTTAATGTAGTTATAATATGTCACTGCAAAACATCTTGTCAGCATTTTGTAATTAAAAAAGAAAAGCTACTGCAATAATAAAGGCAATGTATTTAACAGAGACAAATACCACGTGTAAAATGATCTTTCAGAGCAAAAATAGACATTTACCAAAGAAAAGCCTTGATAACCTTGCCCTACATACTCCAGTACCCTCGAATGCTCTTTGGCCCATAAAGAACCCTTTTCCTCTCTACAATAGCACTATTCAGATAAGTAACACTGACCAATCTACAGGGCTGCAACATTTTTCAAAGGACAAAAAGCATTTCTTTCCCATTGAGTCAGCAGGATATTTATTTCCTTATAACAAAGAGTTTTCTGAACTGCTGAGAGATTTGTCAAAACGGAATCACAAGTGATACATTAAACAACCAGAGGGGAGAACTTATTATCAGGCATTAAAAGAGGAAGCTGCAAGTTTACAAATAAGAATAGGACTGTGTACTTGACTTTGTAAATTCTCAGTTAATGAGAAATCAAACATGAAAGGCAAACATTTAATCTAGAGTAAATTTAGTCATTTAAATCACAGCCACTCACAATCCTGCTGTCTTACACTTCATAATACACAGCAAAGGGCAACTGGCAGGGCATAAGCACGTGCTTGCTCAGTGCTCTGGAATATGCTGCAGTTATTTAAATATCAGTTATCAAAGCACCAGAATAGACTTTCTAGATTTCTTGTTGTGAAAATGCCATCTCCCTGCACTGCAATCCAGCCCAGGATAAAAGGCAGGCCACAGCAGTGGCATCAGCACTTCCTGCAGCAGGGCAGCACCTTTCCTTTCCCAAGGACACTCCTGCCTCTCCAGGTGGGAAAGTCTCATTCCTTCCCCCAGCAGGATGACCCCTGGGTGCTGATCTGCAAACCCCCAGCCAGCCACAGCACACTCAGTGGAGTTTAAGACATGCTCAAGAAAGAAGAAAAGGTGGGGTTATCTTTTCATATCAAGTCCACACTCCAGACTGCAGCCATGAACAGGGAAAGGCACAACCGAGTTTAGTTTCCTCCATCAGAGTGTCACCACCTGTATTTCAGCAAGGCACAACACGACACAGGTAAGACTTCACTGCTTTGACACTGCTGCTTTCCTGCTGCCACAGCCCCAGAGAAACAGAATTAAGATTTGCTCCTTCTTGAGCTTTTCCCACCTCCCTTCTCAGCCAGCCCTGTATCAGGGTCCTCTGGGGGGCATTAAGCTTTTCCTGCACATGCTAAAGCCCCCAGGAGCCTGCTCAGGATTGCACCCAGGAGCCAGGAGCCTCCTGATTATCCTGACCTTCCTCACAGACAGCACAGCGCTGGGAAAGGCCTCTTGGGTCACAGGCTTTCAAAATCATAGTGCTGGAAGACACCCCAGGAGGCCATTTAGTTCATCTTTCTATTCATGGTGAGATGAACTGTAAATATGGTATTTGCTCTTAAAGGTCTCCAGTGATGCAGACATCACAATTTCCCTGGGAGTCTCTCCCCTTTTCGCTGTCCTTTCCATCAGTGAGGGTTTGTTGTTTTTTTTCCTTAATATCTAGCTTGAAGTTTTAGCCTCAGTTTAAGGGTGTTACTTCTTGCCCTCTCTTCTAGGACAAGAGATATTTTTTTTAAAAAAAATACAAGTTTAGGGACAATAATGCACTTCTTATATAGAGAAAACAGTTTGCTTAAGCAAAAACCATAGACCCACCTTCTTCCAAATTGGACCTATTAGTCTAACACAAATGAAAGAGTTGTTTTAGGATTAAAGCCCCTTTTTGTTTTCAAAACAAGCACTACATGATATGAGAACAGGAAAAGGATCTGAGTGCAGAGAGAGGAAATATAAAGGTGATTCAAGCTTTGTCCTCATATTTCCACATGCCTAGAGATGGCAAGGACACATGCATATCTTAGTGATGGAGAGGAAGATTAGCAATAACACAATGGTTATCATTATTCATTTGAACAGTTTCTTTTATTTAACATTAAAAAGGGACTCACCTCACCAATTCAGAGCTTCTGTCTTTGTAGTTGGACCATGCCCTCGATTATCACCCAGTAACACAATTATCCTGCAGGCAGTCAAATTTAGGCCTTGCTCTCCTCTCCTGTTCATTCTCATGTTTATCCAGGGTATTCCTCTCTAATTTGGTACCCCCCAGCATAAGCAGATCTTCATTACTGCAATCAAAGCTGGAGGATAAAAAAAAGAGAAAAAACCAATACCAGAGCTTGAGAAGCAGTGCCATGAACATGTATTGAATGACAATACAAGGAGTGTATTGGTATTTATTGCAATCTGTCCACGGCCAGAACAGCTGAATTGTCCCTATTAGATGTATAGTTTAAGTGTTTTATGACTTTAAAAGGGCATTGATCAGGATATATAGGCTATTTCAATCCAGAAAAGATTCATCTAACACAATATTATCGTGTGGCAGTTGGAAACATTTCCCTGCTAGGGACTCCCTCTATCCTAGATGCTGTACCTACTCCAAGAATATTTCCTAAATGGAACAACTGGGGCTTTGTTTTTGGTTTTATTGGGGTTTCTTGTTTTGTTTTGGGTCGGGGTTTTTTGTTGTTGGTTGGGATTTTTTGGACAGGAGCAAATGTTTTGTTTTATTTTTATTTTTGATCCCCGTCATGTCTCCAGAGCAGCAGAAAGTTAATCTTTGCTTGACGAATGCAAAAGCTTAGACAAATCACAAACACACTATTCAGCATGTCAGGCTTACAAAGAAAGTTCTGGTTCTATCAGTTTTCCACACCACATACAGCTGCAACATTGCCTTATATTGCTAATCACTCGCAGTCTTTGTGTCTTGGGTTGTAACAGATGGTGTTTGTGAGGCATGCAAAAGCTTCAGATAGCCAAATGGTACAGCAGTTGAGATAAGGAAAAAAAATCCTCAAAACAAAATACCCATCCCTACTGTGGAGGCAGGAATGTGAGCAGTGTTTAAATTATATCCCTGCTCTCTGCAAGCACAGTGGATTTACAGACTCTTAACCCTAAACAGGACTGGAGTCAATCTTTCATATTTCATTACCCCAGTAAATCCACAGCTCCTAGACACGACACTCAGCAACACAAGCCAGACCACAAACAACACAGCAAAGTTCTGCTCTTGACACTTCCTAGGCCTGGCCTACAGATGCCACCAGTGCAGCTCAGGTGTAGCTCACAGATGTTTTGGTGGCATCTCAGTTCTGATGGCAAAATGCAGCACCCCATAGGCCAGGGCACTTCAAAATTCACCAGGGATGCACTGCTAATTTTAATGCAATCCACTCATCTGCAGAGAGTGTAGTAATCCACTCCACAGTGACCCAGTAAGAATTCTTTCTCAGTGCTGAGCTGTCAGCAGGTAATTTTTGGGGACTTGTATAAGCCTCCACCTCTGGGGAACTATTTTCAGCCATGAGCTTTTTTTGTCTGTGTGCTGACCTGGCTGAAGGGACATGGGATGGATGGAGGACACAAGGCACATCCTCACACCAGCACTCAACTTCTTGATGTCTCAGGAGACCTCTTGGCAGCTTCTCTTGTTTAACAAAGAAAAGAAATGCTAAAGCCCAGGGCAGGTGCCAGTCAAGACCACCTAGGCTTGTTTTGAGATGAAAGAATGGAGAGAACAGAACTAATTTCTGTCAATGCTTCCCTGGATTCAAGGCCTTTCTAATAGCATTCTCAAATAATATGGTTAAAAAATTATGACTGCCTGTTGCCTGGGGTTAATAATCATTCAACAACATAGTATGAGTATTAGATGGGGAATAAAAGCATGCTTCTTAACTAAAAATTGTGGCTGATACTGGATCTTTTTGGACAACAAAAAAGCCCTCCCCCAATTTTTTTATTTTTCATTCTTTATCTTTCTTTTACACCAAAAATATAGCAACAAGACAAAGATTAGGGGTTTTTTTCATTCAATAAATGAGAATGCTTCTAAAAATAATTTGGAAGAAAAGTTCTTTTTTCTAAATAAAACTTTTAGAAGATACTCTGACCGCTGCTCAATGCCATTATGCACAATTGACTCACATTACATTGAACACAGCTGGGATCACTTCTTTCTCTATTTCTGAGGGGTTTGAGCACTGAAAAACCAACCTGCATTGCTTTTAGAATTCTTCCAACATACAGCCTTCAGATTCTCTCACCACTGGCTAGTGGGCTTAATTTTATGGTGATATTCATGCTGTCTTTGCTTTTAGAGCTGCCTAGTTTTGTTTAAATGATGACAGTATTTAAGCACAATGCCAGCCTGAACAGCCCTTACTACAGGTTTTTATGACCTTGACATGCAGCAGCACTGACATTTATTATCAGTGACACCTGGATGATGCTTTTGATGTCTCACTATCAAATTTGGAACCACTGAAGAGAAAAAGATCTTCCTGTTACACTTAATTGAAGCAGGACTTGTTCCACAGAGGGATGCCCAAGAACATCACTACAGAATCTTGTTACTGCAGAACTCAAAAGCACAGAAAATTAATATAGTATTAAAATACAGAAAAATGTGCCTGAGTGGGACACTTCAGATGACGCAGGGCTGGAAGTGGAGCACAACATTCAGCAAAGATTCATTTGAGCACCCAAAACCCACCTTATCTCTGTGGGTCACCTGCCCAGACAATCAGCACTTGCTTTTCTTTCTCTGCATGTCAGGCCCACAAAGCAATCAGTCATTTGATGCTTCTCTGAGGGCTTTCAAAGCACCTGGTCCTGAAAGCAACAACGTCCCCTCTCTGACAGGCCAGAGCAGATAAACCTCAGCACTGCACAGGCTGCTACATGATATAGCTCTATTTGCTTCTGCTGTGCCACAAAATAGTGGAGGAAGTCCATGCCAGTGGGAAAAAAAAGGCATTTGACAGCAGCTATTCGTCCCTTCATTGTACAGAAACCTGTCACAACATGGGGAAAACGTTTACTTTCTCAATGGGGATTAAAATAGAAGTAGATTTTTAATTGAAGTCATTTACTATATTTAGGTCTGAGTTATGTTTTAGTATTCTGTTAATATTAAGATTTATTTCTGTGTGGTTTAGTTTAAGTGTAGTTTAGTTTAAGTTCCAGCCCACAGGGGGGCTCTCAGTAAAGCCAGTGCCTACTCCTACAACAGCCAGAATACTCAGGCAACACTTCTGTCACTCATGTCCTCCACTGCTACTGTCAGTGACTGAGTGGGCATACAAAATTTGGGTTGCAAATCTCTCTGCTTGTGGAGCTGAATGTGGAAATAACCTTTTGCCATAGAAATAGACCAAATATCAGCCAGAGGTTGTTGGCAGATCTGAGCTGGAGGCTTTGCTACATGGCAGGATCTTGCAACAGACATATCAGCATCTTGGGAGTACCAAGCACTAGAGATGGAAGATCACATGCTATGGGAACACAAGCTACATTCTTAGTATTATTAGGCAAAATCCTGGGTAATTTGATCTCTGTTAATGGTTAAAGAAGGAAACAGCTTCTCAAAGAGGCAATCAGTCTTGCTAAAGTACATGAGCATGAACTGAATCAGAGCCTCAGAAACTCACTTTACATTTTATGTAAAAATAGAAAAAAGTAATATATGCAACAGAGCCATTAAAATGCATGTGCATTTGTGTGCAAGTTCTCTTTCTTCTCTTCCTTTCCTCCCCAGCTTGATAACTATATTGTTGATAGGAATAAAATATCAGCCTTTACTTGTACACATACCCGAGATCTTGTAAGTCATTACAACGTGTTTTTGAGATTTGCCACTTCACTGCTCTATAAAAAGCTTCCTGAGAAAGTATTAACAGATGGCCTCTTACTCTCCGAGACTGTTCGCAATACACCAGATGGCAACCTGAAAGAGAAAATCCAACTTACATTCTCAAAACTGAAAGAAATGTGACAATATCCTCACAATAAATATCCAGCACGAAGGTAGCAATAAATGATCCGTTTGAAGCGAACTGGCTTTCTTTATTTAAGCAGTGAATCCAGCCCTCACTTAAAAACATATTGCAGAACGCTTCATATCCAATGCTGGAAGTAATTTCTGATGCAAGCAGAAAGTTTTGCTTTAAATGAGCAACAGATTTATGAGAGGCAAGGTTATTTGAAAGAGTGAAAAAATGGCCCAATAGCCTTGGGCATTAAGACTTTCTTTACTGGATCTCTGGTATCTGGTTTGTGTCCCAGAACTAGTCTGTAAATTGCAGCAGTTTTGCTATTAATGTTAGAAGTATTAAACCCAACTTACCAGTCAGGGTCTTGTTAGGGGAAGCCAGCAACTCTTCCAGATCCTTACTGCTTTCAAGCTTTCCAATTCACCTGCCAGACAGCAGCTTAGCTCAGCTCACAAGACCTGGAGAGCTCTGCTAAATACAATCAGCCTTTCTCACTGTCAGGGGCTGTTCTCTGGGGCTGAGATGAATTCTAAATTCACTTAGATGAATCAGGGTATCCTCCAGAGAAAGACAGTAATTCCTTCCTCACAGCAAATCCCACTAAAACACAGGGACCACTGATGGGGTTACACGTCTTCCAGCACCCATCAGGAAACCATAAAAAAGAGTTTTTTGTACTTCCACAGTATCAGCATGATGTGGCTTCTTTTTGGGATAAACTTTTGAGTTGCTGCTACAATTTCATTAATGTTGATCCAAGTTGTGATCTAATTCCTAATGCCAAAGTCACAAGGTATTCTGAAGAGATTAAAACAATTCTCAGGAGGAAGGCAGGTAACTTTCCAGCTCTCTCACACTGTGGATCATTGTAATTGTTCCTAGAAAGTTCACCTTTCACGTGCAGGACACACCTGGAAATCCCTGATTTCTTCCTCCAAACCTCTCCAGGGACAGAGGAACCCAGGGATCTGGCAGTGGAAACACAAATGCCTACACCTGCCTTCATGGAAATGGAGTGATTGGTTTTAGGCAGAATTCCCTACTGAAGTCAACATGCCATAAGCACAAAATTGCCTGTAGGACAAATTATAAAACTACAAGCTAGACAGCTGTCCCACCATTGCCCATAAAAGGGAACCAATTCCATAAAACTGCTATTTATTATTAATAATATAAAATATTTATCATTATACCAGATGTATGAAAATTGTCACAGAGAGAGTTCTGCTCTTTGCTTTCACATTGGCAATAAGCCTGTTTTCAGAAGCTATAAACAATAACAAAATTAGTCTATGGAGAAAAGACAATTATAGGACTAAAGCTGGGCTTTCTGAAACAGTGTATTACCACAGAGCTGAAGGACCTTCTTTGTTAATCCAAGACAGTGGACAGTAAGAGCAGATTGTGGAGTTTCAGGGACAAGAAGAAGAAATTTCCAACCTACAGATTCCACTTGGAGCTGGAACAACTCATTCACCCTAAAGCAAACATTGGCTTAGTTGTCTGCTAGTATTGTACATCTTCATCATTTTCTCATTAGACTATAGATCCATAATGGCAAAAACCATACTGTACGAAAATTAATCTTCAGAACAACACAGGGTAAAGCAACATCCCAACGGGAATATTATTAATTTTTTTTCAGTTGTTTTCCAAGCCACCAGTAACATGCTAAAGCAGCAGTGTTTAAATGGTCTTTCATACCCGACAAAAAAGTCTGGTTTTGGATCTTGACACTGCCCACTTTGGAAAGTGATAGTATCACTATATGAATATATGAATATCACAATATATCACTATATGAATACATAGTATCACTGTATGAATCTCACTCAGTGCCCACCTGGTGCTCATCCCCTCCTGAAATTTGGCCAGGCTACCACCTTCACCCTGGCAACAAAATACTCCTGCACATCCCTAACTGCACTGCTGCCTCCATACAACCACCACTGGAAAAGTTCAGACATGTTACTAGGAAAGGGAAGGGAAGGCAATTGCATTGCTTTGATCCATCTTTTGCACATAGGTGCCAAGGTCTGCGTGGCATTAGAATTGAATGATTCCACTCACTCCTTCCTGCTCTGCCTCTGGTCCTGCTCTGACTTCCTGGTGAGCTAAATCTACAGGAGGAAGGGGAAGAAAGAAGTGTTTCTTGGGGGGTTATCAAGCTGAACTGGTTTCCAGGGAATCAGACATGCACAAAAACAGGGCAGAGCCAGGCAGCTGTGAACAGCAGCTGAGGTGGGACAGTCCCTGCTGCTGGCAGCTGGCTCAGCCACAGCTCAAGGCTCCCCCCTCGATGGTTTGTGCAGTGTCTGGCACTGAAAACAGGAGATCTGAAACACTAAATGTTTTCTAGGAAAAAAACCAAACCAGAGCACCACTTAAACTAGAAATCCGCCTTTGTCATTTGAGTGAAACAATGCAAATCTGCTAATCCCAGTGCCTTTCATGCAGTCACACAAGCAGAGAACTTGATTTACTTTATGAAAGAGGCTAAAAAAAGCCCAGTTCCCGTTATATTTCATTTCCCCAACTCATTCAGTGATCAAACACATGAGAGTCCTCGGCTGTATCCCACCAGCTCAGGTTTCCATTTTAAAGCTGATGGAATGACAGGGTAGAACAGATGATGACAGCCTGTCACCATTCACTCTGGAGCTGGCAGGCTGGAGGGAGCGCCCTGCCAATGTGCAAGCTCAAGAAACAGAGATGCCAGACCTGAAGAGATGATTGCCCTGGGCTTTTAAAAGCATTTAAACCATTCAGCCCTCAGTCAGTGACTGCTGGCTGTGAAAATCTTTTTGGTTTGCTGGTGTTAAATAGGGAGATGTTGGTATTGCACCAAGTGGGTCAGGGTTACTGACCAGGATACAGAGATCATGAAAGTGCAAGGTGGCCACAGCAGTGAAGCTGCTGTGCAGCCCAAAGACTGCCTGAGAAGAGAAATGAAGAAAAGGACACATCTGTACAGCCTGATCCCCATTCCAAATGTAACTATTATTAATAACATCCTTAGAAAGCTAAATACCATCCCTCAAACTCATCTCCATGTCCTGCAGGTAACATTTCCAAGGCACAATAATTTCTTAAAAACAGACACTTTCAGACTAATGTATTTTGCTGCTTCAGCCCAAGAGGTACCTGTGTTTTCAGTCAGCAACAAAAGCCCCACTCACCTGGTTTTATTTCTTTAAATTTTCAGTTCAAGATACACTGGGAGTCCTTTAATGCAAACATGACTTTATATTCTCACTATTCCAGAGGCTCCCTATGAGCTTATGTGTACAGATAGTACTTTTTTTGGAATACTACGTTTGCTTCCACTCTTACCAACTGTGGCATAAATCATAATGTATCATGCAAGTGTAAAAGTGGCGTGAGGGGAGGAAATAGTAACAAGTCTTGAGTAACAAGACTATCAAAATGCCTCGGTCTAGGTTTCTGTCCACAGGGAAAAAATACCAACTGACACAAACATGCTGGAAACAGAGATGTCTCCTTCACAAAGACTTGGAGCACATCTCTTAGGGGTGCAGTATTCAAACAGCAATCAGCATTTTAGCTGGAGACAAATGCACTGATCACGGTCATGAACACAGCTGAACTAAATGCCTCAGCAAAACCACTCAGTAATGGCATTAGTCATGATAAAGGAAATGAGTATTTTCAGGATAGGACACACTCAAAGAATACAAACAGAATCCTTTGTGCCTGCTTTTATGAAGAAATAATTCAGAGGGTGTGTTTGACCAACTTGCCATTAAAATGGCAGCACAGCTGAAGACATCCTTTGAAGGAATGTGTCTGGATGAGAAAGAGATACTCCACAAATTGCTTTTAATTGTTCAGATAACTGATTCCTCTACCACTGAGTAGAAACAGTTCAGCAGGGGAAAAAAATTAGAATTGAATGATTACAGAACAATAAAGGTTATTTTTAAAGTAAATTGAATCAAACCTTTTACCTTTATGCATTCCTAAACCTGCCCTTTATTATATAGTGACTGATCTATTCTACATTCAAAGCTGTAAAGACACAACAAATAGGACTCTGAGCCTATCTATAATCTACTTTTACCCAGCTCTGTTTCAGACAATGATTTTCTCTTCCAGGCTAATTAGCTAGCCCTGTCAGGAGAAAATGCCAATGCAGCTGAAGTGACCACATAAAGAATTAGTGGTAAAAATTTCTGAAAATCAGATTTACTTTCTAAACTACACATCAAGTCAAAATGTCCAGCTTACTACCTAAGACCAAGTGATGTTAAAAGGATGATCATTTTTCTTATTGTTTAAAATTTGAAAGCACTACTTACAACATGTTTCTAATACCAAAAAAAAAAAAGAATTTAAAAAATAGAGAACAGAAGCGCACCACTCCTCTTATCCCATAGCTGCATGACTTATAGCTGCTGCTGATTAACCAAATCACAAGTCTTTATTTCAAATGCAGAAGGAAATGTGGAGTGGCAGCTGATATCCCCGAGTTTCTGGTGCTCAGGCTCCCGTTCTTTGATGTGTTACTGACCTCTAGTCGAGGAGCTCTGGAATTACAGAGCAGAGCCGCTCCCACACTGCAGATGGCATGGGAAGAACTCGTCGAAAATCCTAACAAAGCAGGGCAAAGGCAGAGGAATCCTGTCTCCTGGCAGCTGTGCTGTCGAGGAAGAGGAGATGCACTGTCTGTAGGCTCGGGAAGGTTTACACCCGGTTTGTGAGCAAGGCTTTACCTAGAACATCGAATTTCTTCGTTTTTAGTGTCTTGTGACTCATTTAAACCTCTCAGGAAAAGTGAAGTGCTGTTGATCTGTAATCAAGGATACAAGTAATTTTGAGAAATCCAGACCTGGCTCTTCTTTTAAACTAAAAACTACGAGAAAGTTCGGCGGGAGAGGTGCAAGAGAGATGTGGGAGCCTCATAAAGCCTAACTAGCACAGAAATCCCACCCTGGGCTCCCAAAACCTTGCCACGTTTAGCCAAGAAGTGAACAACAGACCTTAAAACACAGAGCACCAAGATAGATTTTTTGTTTTTCTTGCAGAAATGAAATCCTGCTGATGAACACTCAGTCCCCAACTCTGGCAGGTCCCTGCTGGTTCTTTGGTGGCACCAGCACTGGGATGGTTGTGCCACAGACTTCGTGCCTGGACTCATCAGAGCATTTTAAACACAAAATGCTAACACATTTCAGTGTTCACTGACTAGGAATGTACTTAAGTGCATGGCTTAATGCTTTACTAGGTCAGGCCCTCACTGTATTTGATAACCTTCATTTGTAAATGAAGGTTAGCACTTATTCCTTTCACAAAGTGAATCTTAGAAGAATCCTTGGACAAACCATCCCTTATTAAGGCAGTGAAAAATTCACATCTCGTTTGCATGGCTTTATGTCAGAAAGAACATTGTTGCTTTAACTGAGCAAAAATGGAACAAATGCAGAAGATACTTGGGGGTTTCCACCAAGTATTTTCCTGGAAAAGAGGAATTGCAGGCAAGAGTAGCAGTTATAGACACAAACAGCCCTCAAAAGAAATGAGGGTTTGCAAATTCTTAAAATATGAAGATCCTTTTAAAGAAAAACACATCACAGCTTCCCTGACCAGAATGCTATACCTCCAAAATAAATAGCTTTAATCTCTGCTAATCTTATTTCAGCAAAAAAAAGATAAAGCTGGAGACAAGAAAATGATTATTCCATCAAGTTCAATAAATCAATCTATTTTTAACATCCCTGATCTTGATTTTGTTTAGTAAAACAAGGTGTCCAAGTTTTCCAGCAGAGCAGATAAAGGAAAAAGATGAGTATCCCACAGCTGCACGTAATGAGGGCTCCTGGAGTAATGGATCACATCCTTCTTACTGTGAAATATTCAAGAGGGCTCAAGAAAAGAGAATCATTTCCTTCAGCACAAGATCAAACTCACTTTGAAAGCAGGAAAATGTGGGAAGTATTAGGCTAGGCTGTAGGTTCAGTCAAGGATAGGTATTATACACTTCATACCTGCCAAGATTTGTCTTCTAGGAATTATGTCCTAATGCTGTTACCAGGAAAACGTTTCAGAAAAGGCTCTGTTCTTGAAAGCTGGAATAGCAGACACAGAGATCAAAAACAAACTTTTTCCAGACATGCGATTAATATTTGCCCTCTTATTAGGCAATTTGTTGGGGAAAAAAACAGAAAAAAAAAAAAGAAAAAAAAAAGAAAGAAAAAAAAAGAAAAAGAAAGAAGCCCTGCTTAAAAGTCACCACAGATCTCTTGCCAGGAGAAGCATTCTTTGGCTGTGCAGAGGCTGTGTAGCCTGGCTTTCCTGGAAGCAGGAGAAGTATCTGACAGCAGCAGGGGTGAGCTGTGAGGCAGGGCAGCAGAGCTTGACAGTGGCAGGGGAATGAGAACAAAAAGCTGCTGCTCCATTCCTCAGAGAAGAAGGAGAAACATCCAAGCCCTGAGCTGGAAGGAACCCACAAGGACCATCCAATCCAACCCTTCCTAGAGCACTGCAAACAGAAATGGGCTAAACCCAATTCCACCCCTCAGCACTCTGCTAGTGTGAATAATTATTTGTGAAGCCAGATTAGAATTGGCATTTTAATGCCATAAGGAGATGCATGAATTGGGATTTTCCATCACTTGCTTGCTGCCAAAATTTCCAAGTTTTCCCACAAGACAAAAATTACAAAAAAAAAAAATCTGGTTCAGAAACTTGAATTGACACTTGTGAAGTAAATGGCTTCATTCTGATGCAGATGAACACTCTCCTTCAGAGATCAAAATTTTTTGGTTTGCCTTTATTATTCTTACAAAGTAATTGCATTCTCATTTGTTATAATACCCTTTTAAATTATGTCAAAATTATGCAATATAATAAAAATTGAAATAAAATTGAAGCGAAGGTCCCTGATCTTATCAAAGCAAAACTTTTCAATATAGCTGTCACCAAAGCAATATCTCTACATAAGACAGTCTGATTTAATCAAATCAACACTGCCCTGACCAAAAAAAAAAAAAAAAAAAAAAAGGCGGACGAAAAAAA
>VXBB01012036.1:164408-176053 GCA_013399915.1 Illadopsis cleaveri
TTTTACTTTCCTTCAAAAAGTTTGATTTTAGGGTTCTGTGCATCTACACACTTGAAAAAACACCGTGAGTTATGATTGACTGATGTGCAGCTGGGACCAAAATCTTAATTCCATTGCTTAATGACTGCTGTACATTAGCTTATTAACAGAGGGCTGTTTATTGACTCTGCTCTGAGCCAAGTGCTTACGGCGGCTCCTCTGCAGTCCCCGCGGAGGGTCTCCACACACGTACCTCAGGTAACAATTCCTGCTGAGGCAGCACCATGCTGTTCTTCCAGCTGTTCTGGTGCCATCCTGAGAAACAGGGTCACCACTGGCATCTCATTTATTTCCTGATGCTTGGCTTGCAACCTCTTCCCTCTAGGGACAGCGCTGCTCACAAGAGCACTTTACTTTTATTGCTCCTTTTAAGCTCTTTTGTTCTTCAGTGGAGGCTGCTCAGCCCAGCAAGAGCCACGGCTCGGGCTCTCCAGGAGAAGCAGTGTCTTGGTTTGATTGAGAAAATGGGCCTTCTCTGTTTGTCACTGCTGGATGTGCACCTCACTCACCCAGTGTGGGAATTGACAGTGCTCAGCAAATAGACCTTAGACTCCAGGCAGTGACTTGCTGGCCTGGGAAATCGTGAGGAGGAACCCGAAACAATCCCCATAAACAATCCCTGTAGATCCTGACACCTGGTGTTTGTCCAGCTTGTTTACTGGTAGAGATGTTTACAAAAAGGTGGTGCCCTAAAGGACCAATCCTATCCATTGTACCCAAACACTGCATAAAAATCTGTCTTTCAATAAACTTTGCTATGAGCCCCCTGAAGAAATCAGAGTTCTGTGTGTTGTTACATGAGCCGTCCTGAATGGTAACGATAACCCAGTTCCACAACAAAACCAACACGGCACTGGCAAGAGCAGAGAATTTTTTACACCCCCAGAAAGTGCCCCAGCTCAGCAGCAGGCAGAAGGGCCCAGCTCTCCAGGTGCACTGCAGAACCCTGCTCAGGGACTTCTGCAATTTCTCAGGAACGTCCTTGCCCTGAGCTTGCAGATACATCTTGATTCACTGGCTGTCAGAGACAATTCTGTTTCATGTCTCCCCAAAAGATTACTGGATTTTGATTAAGAAAGGTCAAGGGCAGCTTTTCCCTTTCAATATAAAGAGAATGACTTGAGGAAAAAAATACTCATCACCTAGCACCAGGACTTTTATCTCCACTTGAAAAATTAAATTGCCTGAAGTGATGGAAGGCTTAGGGCAGACTATGCACAGAAATGTTTCCATGCAAATAAAATCCTAAATAATTTATCTACATGCTATAATTTTACATCTCCCAAAAACTGTGGGAGGTTTTTTTGCAGATGTTTTAGCAGGAAAACAAAACACAAAGCTCAAGTAGCCAAGTACCAGATAATGCCCAATTGCCAGAACAATTTTAAATGCACATTGTATTACTGAGCCAGCATACCAGAGATTTAGATTAATCCTTAATGCTTCAATACATTCCCCAAAATAACTTCCCCAATATATGATTTTCCTTTGAAGGAAAGTGTGTCAGAGATATAATTAGCTCTAGCTGCAGACTCCCAATCTCTGCCTGGCACTGCTCTCAGTAAAACACACCTTCAGCCAGTGTGAAATTGGTACAGCTACATTGAATCTGCTACATACAACTGAAGTACTTCACACCAGCTGAGGATCTAAGTACATAGGCATAAATGAGGGAAAAATACATTTTTACCTGGAATAATAATGCTGTAGAACACACAGGATCTCGGGCTGAGTAAAACAAATGACAAGTTCATAAGAAATACATTCTTGTAATTGAGTTTAAGGCACTAAATAACCAAATAACTAAATAAATTCTCTCTAACAGAGAATCAGATCCATGGTGGCTATCCCTACATTAATTAAGACTGTCACATCTATGAAGATGAAATAAAGTTATTTCTATGGCTTCTCCAGGATATTAAAGTCAATTTATCTGAGGAAGACAAGTAATGGCTGGCTTTTTGTAGGAATTGGAGCAGTTCATTAAGGAAGGTAGCAGGAGTTTACAGCATCTGAAAGAGCTCTTATTTTTCAAGGTACAAATTCTGAGACTCTGGATTACCAAGACAGAACTGCAGAAATCCAGCTGGCTGATAGAAAACAACACAAATTACTGCCCTCACACTAAAGCACCACGTACCTTGTGGCTGTGAGCACAAAGTACAGACTGCACTTAAATAAAACACTCAGCAAAACCATTTTTCTCAGATACAAGCTCCCAAACATATTTACCTTAATGCATTTGGCCATCTGGCCATTACCTACAGCACAGCTTAGGACAACTAATGCTCCACATCCTGTGTTGCTAAATGCCACACTAAAAATTTAAATGGGAGGCTTTTAGCTCTCCTAGTCCAGAACAGAGAATGCCAAGCCCATTAGCACCTAGGAGGCAAATATGCAGGTCTCTGTCACTGGATGTGACAAGCCTCAAGTGCACTGAGCAGTTCTGCAACCAGCCAGCTCCAAAAGTTGAAGGTTTTCATCTCCTCTCACCTGTGGAGACTCATTAGACCAATCCTCAGGAAAATCCACAGAAGAGCATATTGGTGTTACTTAGACCCCCCAGCCTTATTTAGTGTTTCAGTGATGAAAGTGCTCACTCCACACACATTAACTAATTAAAAATTCGGATTCTCCTGCTGTATCATGGATGAATTCCAAATTAAAGTTTTTATTTAAAAGAATTAAATTTTGGATAAAACACATGAAGTTTCTCTTTGGGCTCTAGTAAGAGGTAAGGCTAATGAGAGCAAATACTTCAGCCTTTCCCACTATCAAATGTCTGCTTAATCACTCCAGCCCCAAGTCTCCTGGGTGGAGGGGACAGGACCTGTGTCATGAATTACATTCTCTGCACAGGCACTCAAACATGTAAGTTTCTGGTTTTCCACCTCTCACACCAACAGTTTCAGCACAGATAATGAAATTTAATTCTTCACTTGGTACAGAAGAGCACTGAGATGTTTCACAGTATGGGCCTGATGCTCTGTGTGGCCTTTTCAGAAGTGTTACAAGTTTCTGTTTGAAAATACAGTTCCCTCTGACTACCTCGGCGCAGTAAGGGCTGTAACAAGACAAAAGCAAGGGCTAGTTTTGATACAAGAAGGATTTTTATTCAATCCAAATGTTTTCTGTACAACAGAAAGGTTTTATACAAAAGAAGGAAGCATCCATTCAGTTGCAAGAACAAGCATAAAGCACTTTCTGTACCCTAGTGCTTTAGAAAGTCAAGAAGTTTTTTGAAGAACCAACCATGTGAAGTATTGTTATAGATGTTATAATCCTGGTTTGGGTCATTCTCCATCATGTACAGCTCTCCTGCATGGACATGCTGGAAGTCAGCAGTGAAGTTGTTGGGATCAAACTGAACCCACAGAGTGTACCTGTAGTCAGTGGTACGCAGGGAATAGCCCATGATCCTGATGTCCTTCAGCTTTGGTCTGTCAGAGTCCCACTGGGGAGTGTCTGCAGGCCGGGGGTATTGGCTGAGAGCAGCAGGCTCTTCATTAAAACACCTCTCAGTGTTATCACACCCTTCCTGCCCCTTTCCTTCAGAGACATTGAAATAGTGCACAATGCTGGTCCCCTCCGTGCACAGCTCAACACCAAACGACGTCTCTGGGCATGCAGGAGGAACCTGCAGGCCAGCAAGTTCTGCAAGGGTTGGAAACAGAGACACCAGCTCCACCACTTTCTTACTTTGCCCTGGAAGAAGTAATATCAAAATATAAGTTATGGAACAGGGTGGTTGGACAACAACTTTTTCTAATAATTCAGTTGTTTTATTCCAAGTGCTCTGTACAGGGTTTTTGTGGGTACCAAAATCAAGGCAATTAAGGAGTGGCAGCTATGAAGATGTCAGTCCATGCACTTATGATGTACTTTTAACAATTTAAAACATTTATGTTTTCCCAATGGCCTTAGAGATAATCATATCCATTACTTTGAACAAGAGCTCTTCAGAAACATTCAGTAAATTCTCAGGGTGCCTGGGGACACATCACCCCCTCTATGTACCCACTGCAAACAAAAAACAAGCACTGGAAATTTACCTTGAGGTGCTGAGCCTCCAGTATGGCTAAAAGGGTCAAGGTAGGGGAAGAGCCTTGCTCCTTGACTGCCAGGGGAAGTTGTCATTCCTGGGACATAAAACATCAGTGGCACTCGGGTAGCAACATCAAAATTGCTGTATTTTGCCCATTCACCATGTTCTCCCAGGGACCACCCTAGGTGACAAAGGACACAACTCTCAGCAGATGCTGGTTTGTAATCTAGTAGTCATTTCTTCTTCATTGTAAATTGACTCTGTTGAGGCCACTAGTCTGTTATAAAGGTTGTATTAAAAGGTAAATAATCTGTATTTAGATGTAACAAGTCTTTTTTCCCTAATGTGGAAGCTATTTCAACAGCCACCTAAATCTTGCAACTTGATACACTTTTATAAAGGAAATGATTACACCTTTCCTTACTTCTAGATTCTCAAGAATAGAACTAGGAAATTAGCATTAAAACAGCAGAGAAGAGGAATTGGGGTGTGTCACAGTGCCTGCAAGAGTCTGCAGATCAATTCCACAAGGCATTCATTTAAGTTTTGGGCAGATGCCAGCTCTCCAATACCCCTGTAAGACTGTAGCTGAACATCCCTTGGAGCCAAAGCTGCTCTGTGTGCCAGACTGCCATATCAGGACACTACCCCTGAGGAAGAAATAGAGATAAAACTTTTCAGCTCTCCTCTTCCTCTTGAAAGAGATGCCAACGTGACTTCCTTCCAGGCAGACACACTGCCAATTTCACTGTGGGGGAAGACAAAGGAGCCCTGTGACAGCTGTGTTAACACATGTTTTTTCTTGATCACTTTGCCAGCCACGGGACTGGAAACACCAACTGCTTACAGTTATCCAAAGCAAAGAAAAGAAAAATTCAGTTTACAAACAAGTCAGAAGGAACATCTAGAGTCACTTTAGTACCAAAAGTATCAATCCCATTGCTCTGCAACTTGTATATACACACATGCTCACAGAAGTCAACCCAGATTAACTATATATGTGACTTTAAATTGATGTAGTTAATTCACATCCTAACTGGTTTAAATCAGGCAAGCCATCCCACAATTAAATGGATCATGACAGGGTTATTTAAATGAATATTAGAGTATTGAAACATGCATTAAATGCTTGAGGTATTTGTCCCACAGTTCAAATTAAGTTTTTTACCACCAAGATCCAGAGTGTGCAGGATCTCAGTTATGAGAGGGAACCATACCCCTTATCAGTTTAGATGCTCTGCAAGCAGCAATGACAAGTGTAAGAAAACACACTTGAGCAGTTAATGAGAAAGCCTGTTACCCACTGTACCAGATGGCTTTCTACAAATGGTAAGGGGGGAGGAATGGTGGCTTGTACTTTTAGAGCACAGCTCCCAGCAAGAGTCACTCCTTGGGTAGGGGGTGGGAATACATCAAGCTCAGCCCCATGTCCTGGCAGGCAGCATCATCCCTCACCAGCACATCCTCATCCTGTGCCTGTGGGGACAGAACTGTGCAGCCACAGAAGCCAGTGCCAGTCCCCTCAACCTGGCTGAGACAAGCCACAGGTACAAGGTATGACATCTCTGCTTGACCTTATAGAAAAACACACTGGAAACACACAACGAAGTTCTTAAGAGTAAGCTCAAGAAAAGACTTAAATGCTTACCATGATCAGCAGTAAAAACTACTATTGTGTTATTTGAGAGTCCTACATTATCCAAAGCATTCAGAAGCAGCCCAACCTGCACATCCAGGTAAGAAACTGCTGCGTAATAACTCTGACGGATCTGTCGCTGCAAGTTAAGAAAACAGGAGAGAAAAAAAAATGTTTCTCCCCAGACACATACAGCAGAACCGGGGGGGGCTGTGTAAAAGAACTAAAGGACTCTGCTTGTAAAGCTTTAATTTTAATTGTCTGTAGCCCAATTAATGCTCCAGAAAAATTAATCTGGGATGGGGCAGTTAGAAAATTCAACCTCCCAGAAGTGCTTTCAAGCAAAACACTGCAAACCAATCCATTCTTCAACCCTTGGTCTAACCAGTGCATCTAATTTTGGCATAAGCATTGGAGAGTCAAGGAAAATCTTGCAAAAGAAGATACACTGGGTGCCAGCTTGAAACAGATACACAGACTCAGATAATGAACACAAATGCAGCATTGGTAGGAGCTACATACATTCCCTCACGTGCAAACTGAACTGCAGTGACAGTGAAGGTTTGCCTACAGAGCTAGAGGTGACAGTGTACAAGGCAGGGAAGCCCACAGCTTCTAGGGTCAGTTGCTGACTAACTGGGAGCATCTAAGAGCAGCTGACTCCTCCCTTGCATTTGAACAAGTGAAGGCAGTTTGACTTCAGAGCACTGTGTTGACAGCTTACCTGGAAATCATCTGGAAGTGGTCCATAAGGGAAACTAACATTTAATGCCTCCACATCATCCCTCTGTCTGATATCCATCCAGGGGTTGTATGCCACAGAAGGTAGTTTCTTAGGCACCCAGGGATCTGGGGCCAATGTGATATTTTCCAAGGGGTACAACTTGAGAAATTCCTTTACAACACAAAACACATATAAAAACTGTCCTCACCTCCAACATACACTGTGTATTTTGTGTTTAAACAGCAACAATTTTCCCTTGCAGGACCCTTTAATGTTACATTTACAAGGCTTCATTCCCCTTCCTCCAGAGAGTGAAACACAGCAATACCAGACATCCCCAACCAATTCCTGAAAAATACTGAGTTAGTAAATACCTAAACCCAGCCTCCTGCATCTCAAAACAACACTGCAATGAAAGGTCCAACACCACTTTGAAACCAGCAGGAGTTTTGCCACCAAGTCAACCAGAGAATGAAACACAAGGTTCTGTAAGGCCTCACTGTGTCACACTCCATCAAGCTCCATGCAGCAGCAGTCACCATTATGGTGGCAGAGGCCTGGCTTTTGGCTCAGGAGTCACAATTCATTCTCATTAAACCTTCTGAAATACTTCACAGGTGACTCCTGAAGTTACACCAAATCAAGGCTGGTTTCCAACTTGCTTTCCAGAAACGGCAATAAAGCTCAATTGGTGTGAACAGCTTTTAAAAACAAAAGCCACATTCATCTCAGTTCCTGCAGGTTCCATTCTCCTCACCTGTGGGTACCTCAGTGGGATATGTGGCTTGTGGTAACCAACAGCCAGGAAGAACTTTTGCCTCTTGGTTTTCATGACCTTCAGTAAGTGTATGGCCTCCTCAGTGCTCTGAATATCAGGCAGAGTCCCCCCAGGCATTTCTGTCACATTCACTGGGCACACCAAGTTTGCATAAAGTTTTCCATCTTTTCCCCTACAAGTCTTCATGAAAAAAAAAATAATTAGTTCAGTAACTTCTGTTAAATACAAAGATGAAATCCTCTGTTCTGTAACTTTAAAGCCAATTTGTTTCTACCAACAAAAGAATGCAACTTTCACACTTATGAAAATGCAGAAATCCTCTGTAAAGCTGGGCAGAAGATTAAATGCAGTCACATGGGTGAAAAAGCCCACAGCTTCTATGATGAATAGAATCTCTGATCTAATGGAGATGCAGCAGCATTTGGTTATCCTACATATACGTATATATTTTCATTCCTTCTGATCCCAAGAGTTCATAGAAAGCTGCCTGGAAGCTACTGACTTGTTTTCTGAGCAAATGACAGCAGTGGCTGATATGTAATCAATGAAGGAGGATAAATTAGACTAAACAGTAGCCAGGGAAAGGTGGCCTCAGCAGGGTGTTTGGGAGGGTTGCTAAATGAATACTCTTCTTTCTGTCATGGAGGCAAATGTTGCTGTGGTTAAAACTAGTCTTTTTCCAGCACTAAACCCAAGACCAAAGCACTGCCAAGGCTGTCTATACCCTCATGACTCCTGCTGGGCAGTGTACAGACTCCAACAAAGGATGCTAATGCAATGGCTGCATAAAGATAAACCACATTATTTTGTGTCACACCTAACAGTAACAAACATTCTAGAAAACTGGATCAGAGTATAAAGTTTCAGATTATTTAAACATTATTTTAATTATGGCTCCTGCTCACTCAATCCTGAGCTCTTTATCAGTTTTCCAAGACTACTGACAATGTTTTGTCACTAACTAAAGCAAAGCCAGATCAGTATCAGTTGCAGATGCAAAATGACAACCACACTTTTCAGATAAAGGAATTCATGACCCAGACACAAATAAGGATCATTCTTGCTTACATCTCAGTAACTGAAGTTTCCAAACACCAATTCAGAAATACTTAAAACATCTGCAGGATGGACACACTGATTAACAAAACACACATCTGATAATCTAGGCCTTCTTTTGGAAAGCACAGAAACAAAGCATTGAAGTGGTTAGTTGTTTTCCTACAAAAGGGTGCAGCCTCAAAACTCAGAGAGCACAGCCTGTCCTTGATACAAAGAACCTGGTTATATCCTGAACATCCTTCTCTGTTAGAGTGCCACAAATCACACTTACCTTATCATTCTCATGCTTCTCAGCTGAAGGATGAAAGGGTGGAATGGACCAACTGTAGGGATAGTCGTCACTGTAATTGGATGAAACCCCTGGATAAAGATATTAAATATATTTTAGTAGTTTACCGAATCAAGAAGAGCTCAGACAAAAGTTTAACTTGTCTTCAATTGTTTGGGTTTTTTTCAAATATGCTAAATGAAGAAACATTTCAAATGAATCTTTGACAACTGAGGAAAAGACAACCAAGAAATAAAAGTCAAAATGTTTAAGACAGATATTTTTCCCTGAAATACATTTACTAGTGAGGGAGACTCAAGCCCGTTGAAGAGCCTTTCTTCAGGGAACACCAACAAAAAAACCCCAAAAAACCAAAACCAAACCAAAAATTAAAAAAAAAAAAAAAATCACAAAACACCCAGGATTAATAACAGTCTTCATGCATATCCTTGATTTACTATAAACTGAAACACATACTGAAACTATCCACACAAGTTTAGTTATAGGATAAGGAATTGCCAACAAGAGGCTCAGTATTACAACATTTTTCAGCTCAGTAGTGTCACTGCTTTTTAACTAGTGAACTAATTTCCTACTGAACTTGAAGCATTAGTCATACATTCTACATGTCCTGATCCAGACTCACAGCTTCTTAGGAAACATGAAGCATGTACAGGCAGAATTAAGCCAATAAGTAATTTCATTTTCAGCAGACACCTAACTTCCAGATGTATTTTCAGAATGTCAGACATTTATTCCCACAATTCCCAGACAAGATGTGAAAACACCCATTAGATAAAAGTCATCTAATCCATTCATCTCTAATGCCTTAAGACTTAATGACAACCACTGTAAAACCTGACTTATAATTATGATTTAGGTTCTTAATCTAGACAAGAACCACACATCAATACTTCTGTAAGTTTGTGAGACTATACACATCAAGCATTTCTGTGTTAATGAATGACAACTCAAACCATACCAGGATGAAAAACTTTCCCCACAGACAGGGTCATGTAGCCATGTTCCTTGAAATACTGGGGCATGGTGGAATAGTTTCCTGCATGAACTCTCCAGTAGGAGTAGAAGTCGTAGAGCCGGGTGGTGTCAGGCCTGCGGCCAGTCAGAAATGACACTCTGCTGGGAGCACACACGGCTTGCTGAGGAGAAAGGCAGCCAAAGAGAGAAATTCAGAATAAAAACCCAAAACACACGTATGAACTAACCTGGGCATAGTGATGCCTTAAGTTTTAGCTCTCATATTTTCCAGATTCTGTATATTAGTATATAACTCTGAACTTCATATAGAGTGTTAGCAAGTTCTCCTCACAGTGTAGTCAGACAAAACAATCTTTTGCCAGCCTGAGAACCAAGGACACCATTGCAGCTTCAAGCCCAAAAAGTATAAACAACAGAGAATTGAGGAGAGCAATCTGGGACTTCTCTTGAATCTTCATGACCTGAAGCCATAATTAGACAATTAACCCAAATATGTAAATGGACCAAAACTTATAAAAGTGTGAAAATGTGTGGCCCGTCATCCATCTTGGGTGGAGCCTTGGCCAGGCTCTTGTACTGCCCAAGGTGTATCCTGTGAAGGCCTTTTCAATAAATACCTACTTCATTCCTTTAACACTGGCTAGCCTCTCTTCTAGGTAGGCTCTCAAGGCATCAGTAGTTGGGCCATAACCATCTGAAAACTCAGGAACCACAGGGAATGAGTTTCACATCACTTCAGGCTGGAATGAACAGTATCCTTATTAAGCACATCAATTCCAAACTGCAAGCTTTTAAAAAAGCAAGTCAGGTCCCATAAAGGCAGAGCTTTTGAAATCTGGTTGTTCACATCACACAGAAGTAAGCAGCAGTGGCAGATGGACTGTGCTGATAAAAGCCAAAAGTCTAGTTGATCTAGACTGCCTTGAGAATAAAGAAAGGATGAACACAAAAGGTCAGGGTTATGGTCCAGAGGTCTGACCAATTCTGCTTCAGACTGACAAAACCCAAGAGTAATTGCTTTGAAATCCTATTCCCTAGTTGGAATTATACACAAATACCATAATTTAAATGCCCTGTTTTCATTTTTTTCACCTTAGTAAAGACAGGTTCACACACTACTGTTCAGGCCAATCATTTATTTTCTACTGAAAACACTTCAAGTTAATAAATTCTTGCTTTTTCCATTGGCCTGCCTAACACCTACTGTGATAAAACCAGTAATTATTTTGCATAGAGAAAACATGTTTAAGTCACTTATCTCACCTGGGCATATGCATTGCTGAACACCATACTTTGAGAAGCAAGCTGATCAATGTTGGGAGATTTCACAAGCTTATCTCCGTAACAGCCCAACACAGGACGCAGATCATCCACAATTATAAACAAGACATTCATGCCATCTATGAAGGAACAGAATTAGAAATAAATTAACCTCAGCACCATTTATCAGAGGTCACTTTATGCCGATTTATCAGTTTTTAACCCTTAAGCACATTTGAGGACAAAAATAAAATGAATAAAACGAGCAAAAATATCTTTGTAAGAGAATGTAAATAATGGGATTAATTCTTCAAAGACAGAAATTCTTATTTGGCCAAGACAGAAATACTGCGGTTTTCATTTCCCTTCTTATTTCATTGTTTGCACCCATGGTAGTTTCTCCAGGAAGACGGCATCTCCTTGCATCTGTCTTAAGTAGGGTGGTGCAAAATAAGGAGGTATTTTATAGGTCTACATACTACCGAATTCTACAGCCTGCAAGCTTTGAGAAGGGTGTTAAACCACAGGTGAACAACACTGTAGTCCCGTATAATTCTGCTCCCAGCAGATAAAACTATTTTTCTTCATTACACACGTCTTTTTAAAACGCCCTCTCAAAGCGGCGGACTGTACTGGGGGGTCGACCGGCTCGCCGCCGGCGAGTGAAGCAGCAGTTTCCCCAGGGACACACCGATCCCTCGGGGCACAGCGAGCCCTCGGGACACACCGAGCCCTCGGAACACACCGAGCCCGTCAGGGCACAGTGACCCCTCGGGACACACCGATCTCTCGGCCCCGGGCTCCCGCCGACCGCTGCCCCCAGCCCAGCCCCCG
>VXBB01012036.1:183961-198732 GCA_013399915.1 Illadopsis cleaveri
GCCATGAGCGCCTGGTAGAGGGGCCGCGATGAACCTGCGCGGCTTCTTCCAGGACTTCAACCCCAGGTGAGCGCGGCACGGGCAGCGCCGGCCTGGCCGGGTTAGCCCGGGGGCCCGGCCGGCAGCAGCGCTGGGTGCGGGACCCGTCAGCTTTGGAGCGGAGCGCGGCCTCGGGTGGCCCTTCCGCACCGCGAGCTCGGGCGGCGTTTGGAACACGCCGTTCCTGGCCGGTTTCCTGCCAGAATCACTGAATCAGCCAGGGTGGAAAGGACCTGTGAGATCATGGAATCCAACCTTCCCAGCGCCCCGCGTGTCGGTGCGGGCTCTCCGCGGCTGGTTCGCGGTCAGGGGCTGGGAACGCGAGCGCTCCACATCTGCTTTCCAGCCCCACTTCCACTCATCTGCTTTGTTATAGCGCAACTTTCTCACATTACTCCCAGGCTCTTTCTGGTGTTTGAATGTTTCACCGTTTGGGGTGCGGAGGCTCCGCACGGCCCCGAGCAGGCTCGGACCATGTCCGCGGGTGTGAACAACCCTGGGCTAAAATTATTAGCCCCTTAAAATTAACAGTGTGATGGTCCCTGCAGTCTGGGGTTCTGCTGGCTCTCCAAGCAAGGACATGGAACTTTTAAAAAACTGAGGGAATGAGGTAAATTTTACCGGGTTTTGCCAGATATTTTAAGACCACAGACTAAGGGCCTGCGAGTTAACTTGTGCAAGGTGGTTTGAGATGCTGAGAGTCTTACAAAAACCTGGCATGTGAAAGAGCCCTTACATGATGCCAGTGAGAGCAGGCTGTGCTCGGTCAGTTGTTGAGACAAACAAAACGGTAACCAGAGCTCCAGGAAACGCATTGTTACAGAGGCTGAAATAAACAATTGAAATTTGTGCGGTCGGATGAATGGAAAAGTAAGAGCAGAAGTCCTGGAAGCTTGTGAAGTTTTGTTACCGCAGAGCGATGCTTGCAGCTTATTTGGGTGCCGAGTGGTGAATGAACAAGCCGAATGTTGCACTTTTGCGGGTGTGAATGTTGCACTTTTTCAGGTGTCTTCGTGTTTTGATGCCCCTGGAACACCCGGGGAGCAGTGGTATTTCACTGTTGTGTTTATGGAGGAGCCAGGGAAAGTACGAATTACACAAATATTGAAATGTCACAAAAGGATGACTAGCCGAGGAGCTGACACATCTCTTCGTTGCTGTGAAGTGTGACTGGTTTGGATCATCCTATCCCGAAGTAGTTTCAGGGAGATGCTGACACAGTCAATCTGTTTTTCGTTATTAAGGTGCAGATGAGACACTCGTTCTGAGTAGAGACAAAACAGCTTGATATCAAACGTAGCAGTCCTGGTCTGATGATTGTTTTTGTATTTGATGTGAGTGAAGGTGGATAGTTTGAGTTGTGCACTTGGAGGAATGGTGGTTTCCTGTTGCTGCATTATTCTGTTCCTTAGGTTATCCATGGTTTAAAATACATACAAATTACTTCACTGAAACAGTGTTGAAACCTAATTATGTGTTTTATAAAGCAGTCCCTGAGTTCCTGGTGGATGGGTGGGAGACTTTTCCCTTCCTGTCCTTTGAGGAAATAGCCTACTGTGTAATTATTTTGGTGGTACAAGCAGTTGCTGTGCCACTGCTCAAGTATTCCAGATGGGTTTATTCATTCTTAAATCGACTCTGTTATAAACTCTGTCAGTGTAGCTATTTTAAATTTGTAAGCATCATCTTCAATATTCCAGTGAGAAACTTCAGGGTATCATAGGTAACTTTGCTAAAAGTGCAACCTGTTGGGTTTTTCTTTTCTATAATATTGGTTTTTTAACTGAATGTGAATATTAAGAAAAAAAATCTCTGAAGTTTGCCCTATTGCAATTAATAATTAAGTGGTGTGGATAAAATTCCACAAATTATGTAACTCAGATTTGAATATCAAAAGCTGCTTCATTTGATTTGTATGACAGAACACATTTTTAAAAACCATGTACAGCTGGTATATTTGTGAGCTTCTAATAATCCAGCTCCTGACTGGATCCTTGTGGAAGTGAACTATTTATCTCAGTCCATTCACTGAGATTGTTATGCAGAAATGCTTTTGATGTGTTTCCTTGAAGCCTTGGTTTTATAAGTGAAAAATACAGCATATGCTGTGTCTGTGATGAAATATTTGATTCTTTGCAAAGGAGCTTGACATGTTTTCCATTAGGAAGTATCCCAGTGAAATTCCAGCTGCAACTGATTTTGTTCTCCTCTACAAAGTTAACGTGAAGTTGCCTGGTTTTAGTCCTGACTGATTTTTATGTTTGTTTGTTTGTCCAATAGCAAATTCCTTATTTATGCCTGCCTGCTGCTCTTCTCTGTGCTGCTCTCCCTACGTCTGGATGACAAAATCCAGTGGAGTTACTGGGCTGTGTTTGCTCCAATATGGCTGTGGAAGTTAATGGTGATTGTTGGTGCCTCAGTGGGAACAGGAGTGTGGGCCAGAAACCCGCAGTATCGGTAAGTCCCTGGTGTTTGTTGGGCAAAAAGAGGGAATGTCGTGTCTTGTCAGTCCAGGACAAAATAACTTGCACATTTTAAATACATCAATTTTGAGGTTTTTTGGTAATTTGAGTAGAATGTGAATTTGAAGATCCCAGGGCAAAAGAAAAATGACCTTGTATGAAACGCAATAGGTGTATTTTCTGTCTGTGGTGAATATTAAATGAAGAATTTTGGTGCACAGATCTCCTGATACACCCACATTTTGTGTGGTTCAGGTCTTGTTTGCCCCTTCTAGTAATGCTCTAATGGTGTAGGGTGAAGCTGTGTGCTCTCATTTTACAGGCATTTTACTTTTAGTAATAGAAAATATCTCTTGCAATACTCTGGCTTAGGTAAATAAAGAAATTCTGAGGAAAGATGTTGATTCAGTGAATGCTGGTGCAGAAATCAAACAGATCATTTAAAATTTAGCTTATTTTCTAACAGCCTGCATGATAGCTGACTGTTGATATACTAGCAAAGAAATCCTATTTTATCTGCCCAGCTATGGAATCCTTAAAAATTTTTCAAACTGTAAAAATCCCTCTGCACCCTTTAAGTAAAATACTTCCAATGTGCAGCTTTTTGGGCAAGAAATCCTATTAGGTCATCAGGAGTGGAGTTTATTTGGTATAATGTGTATGTTTATTAAAAACAAGTGTTAATATCTGAAGCTGAAGCAAATGTCCTGGGATATTTGCTGGGCAATGTGCTTTTTTTACAGGCAAATAAATTCTTCCTTATCCTCTCTTCAGAGCAGAAGGAGAAACCTGTGTGGAGTTCAAAGCTATGTTAATTGCAGTAGGCATCCACCTGCTCCTGCTGATGTTTGAAGTGCTGGTGTGTGACAGGATTGAGAGAGGAACCCATTTCTGGCTTCTGGTCTTCATGCCACTGTTCTTCGTGTCCCCGGTGTCAGTGGCAGCCTGTGTGTGGGGATTCCGACACGACAGGTCTCTGGAGGTGAGAGAATGCATCCCATTCCTCTGGGATGCACAAAACTCATGGCACTGCAGGGCTTGGGATCACTTCTGTGGCACTTTGTCTCTCAGGAAAGCACAGTACACAAGACTGCATCACTCCAATTAATTGCACTCACCAATTAATTGCACTCACCTGCAAATGCACTCACCTGCAAACGGAAGTGAAATCACGATCAGGAATAATATAACTTTTTCTAGTATCTTCTGGTTTTTTCCACTACCAAGTTGCAGCATGTTTTGAACCTGCTTTTTTTATTATTTTGTGTTAAAATAACTCGTCAGCAACTCTGCAGTATAGATTAATATCAGACACTTACATGGAAACAACAGGAAAAAATTCCGCTGATTGCAAGCGCTGTCTCTAGGCAGAACTGAATTTTTAGAGCCCCACATAATCAGAGCTGAAAATGCCTTAATATCACAATCTGTGTGTTCAGTATTTAATTTGGGAATGTGAATGGTAGGCAGTAACATTAGGGTTTTATTTTCTGCCTCTCTCTTCTCTCTAACTCCCTTTGGTTTTGGAAGAACCTTGGAAGGATTCTCAAGGTGCTCCCACAACTGTGACATTTTGCAATAAACTAAGAATTCATATTGAATTTTTTTAAGGAGTTTTTAGTTTTGCTATGTCCTCAAACTACCCCATGACAATTAAAAATCTGATTTTTAAATGAGGCTCAGCTTTTTCAGGTATTTTAATTTCAAGAGGCTATTTCTCTAACATTAGCATAAGATGAGTTTTTCATTAGAGAGAAACAGTTTTGGTAAGTGATTGTTATGATGGCTGGTAAAGTGATATCCTAAGTTCACTTTGGAACATTTGCCAATAGAATTTTATTTTGCAGGGCTCTATTACCAGTTAACCAATGCTAAAAGTAAAATTTGTGTGGAAGTGCTTGCCATCTACTGGATGATGCTTGATTGCCCATTGATTTACAGATGACTGCACAGCTGCTAAGTACTGGCAGAAGAAAGTGGAATCCATAAAAGGCAACAGCTGTCTCAACTCATTTTTATTAGTGTTTTTTTTTACTCTTAGTCATCTTCACTTAGTGCTGTTCTACTTTCCCTTCTTTTTATTCTGTGAAGATTTCATTATTTCCCTTTCATTTGCTAGAAACATGAGGGGTCTGCCTTTAATCCAGGACATCAATTTTTGACTTGAGTAATCAAAGCAGTTGTTAATCTATTATTTTCATAAGTATTTAATCTAAACTACATTATCTGCTCATTCCTGTTCTGCATCTGATTAGGTGATCAGTAAGTACGTGCTGGGGTTTTTGTCTCTCTATCATGGTGGGCTCAGAAAAAGCTTCCTTTAACATGTTACACTATTTTACAGTCAGTAAAGCATTATTTATTTAAAGCATGTTGAATTCATTAAGTTGTAAACCTCTGCAAATTGGTATGCACTTGCCATATAGATCTCATGTATTAACTTGATTCTAAAAATCATTTACAGCAATTGATCCTCTGATTTTTAGATTTTTCTCTCTCTCTTTGCTCTTGTAGCTTTCTGGTTGCTTGGTCTTACATGATTTGATTGGGATCACACCTACACAAATTTCGGGATGTTTAGTAATAGAAAATGTAAATGCAAATGAATTTTCATATTTCAGTGATAAGAATGGGGTCAGAGAAGTGCTTTGACATGTTCATTGACTATCCTGGAAGTAAGTTTATCATACTTAGAGTTAACTAATGTTTTTTTTCTTTCTCTAGCTGGAAATCTTGTGTTCAGTCAACATTCTACAGTTCATATTTATTGCACTCAGACTAGATGAGATCATCAGATGGCCATGGCTTGTATGTAACCAGTAATTTCTTCTTCTTCTCTTTGTTTAAATGCTGAATTTCATAGAGAGATTTATTCTAGGGAACAGTTAGCACATGATCAGTCCATGATCCCATTTTTGCTATCCTGCAGTGGAGGTCTGGGATTTCATTCAGTGGTCATGGCAATCAGAGGCTGATCTTCCTCTGAGGGAGAGGAATGTGCCATCAACTGCAGTTAATCTCTGAGCAGCAGTTGAAAGAGAAATCCTCACCCAAGGTTCCCAGTGGGAACACTAGAGCCATGGAAATGACTAGTGAGTTAGAGAATGTGTTGGTAAATACAGTCTGGTAAATAACTGGTTTTATTTGTGTTACCATGAATGTAAATCCACTTACTGTGCAAGTAGTCACTGTTTTTCCTGTGAGATGTCCTGTCCCAACAGCCTTTAGGATACAAAAGCACTGTTTCTGTGTCGGGGTTTTTGGAAACTACCATAAAACTGACAATCTGAAAACCTTGAGAAAGGATTGAAACCCTTTAAAGTAAGGTATCCACTGCTAAAAATCAATTTCAAGTACAGTTTGAGCCCATGCAAAATCACAGAAGTCTTACCAAAGTTGAACTACACTGGGTTAAATTATTTCAACTTGATGGAGTTTGGAAAGCTGAGGAACCCCTGAACTGATACATCTCGAAACCACACATGAGTGTGATGCCCTTCTGTTAGACAGTGTATTAGCTAAAGACTTAATTTTCTTGTTTAGGCTTAATATGTAGACTCACTTTATTTAAAAATACAAGTGAAACAAACCAAATGTGTCTTTCTTTCAGGTTGTCTGTGTTCCACTGTGGATCCTGATGTCCTTCCTGTGCCTGGTTGTGCTCTATTACATCGTGTGGTCTGTGCTGTTCCTGCGCTCCATGGACGTGATCGCTGAGCAGAGGAGGACACACATCACCATGGCTGTCAGCTGGATGACAATTGTGGTCCCACTGCTCACCTTTGAGGTAGGAAAAGCCATCTGGAGTTTGAGGTGTCTCTTTTGGGTTTTTTTTTCATGATTTTTGAACTTACTGAAATGAGCATGCCGCTCTTTGTTTTGGAATAAAATATTAACAGAAAATATGAAACACAAACGAGAATTCTGTGTTCTTTAAAGTTCCTTAAAGTGCCTTAAAGTTTCTTAAAGTTCCTTAAAGTTTCTTAAAGTTCCTTTAAAGAGTAAAATCTGTATCACATTAGAACTACAACTACATGCTTCTGTGAAGGCCATTTTTTTCCTCACAGATGTGTGAAGTTAAAGATTTCAGATCAGCATATGCTTTAAGCAGTTTGAAAGTGAGTACTGCAATTAAACTGACATTGTATAATTTTTTTTTTTTTTTTTTCCATTTAGGTCTTGCTAGTACACAGACTGGATGGGCATAATTCTTTTTCTTTCATACCCATATTTGTTCCTCTCTGGCTTTCACTGATAACATTAATGGCAACAACATTTGGACAAAAAGGAGGCAATCACTGTAAGTATTTCAGAATCCTGGAAACAGATAAAAAATCAATGCGTTTTATTAAGATTTTTATTTTCAAAAAGGGCTTTTCTGTTCCTACTGTTTTCAGGCAGTTGTAGTAAGGTTTCAGTGCTTACAGTGTCCTCCCCTGTGGCACTATTTACTTTGGTTGAGGTGCAAAGTCTTTTGTGTCCCTTCTCTGTACTGATGTGACCCGACACTGTGTAATGTGTGAAACAAAATGGTTTCCTGCTGGGGTGGTGTAGCTGTAATTTCTGCAGGTGGATATACACACGGCATGTGCAGACATGGAACTGTGCAAATGCTTGGCCAGGCTGTCTGTGTGTATCTAACCTGAGTTGTAATGTTATGATAGGTGTAAGAAACACTGAGAAGCAGCATTAACAAATCTTATTTATATGCAAACAATCGAGAGACCTTAAATAGTCTGTCTGCTTAATTAAGTGTTCATTCTATTAATAATGTAAAACGATTTGATTTCTTTTAGGGTGGTTTGGAATTCGCAAAGACTTTTGCCAGTTCCTGCTTGAAATCTTCCCGTTTTTGCGAGAATATGGAAATATCTCTTATGATCTTCACCACGAAGACAATGAGGAGACAGAGGAAACACCACTGCCTGAACCACCAAAAATTGCACCAATGTTTCGAAAAAAGACTGGAGTGGTCATTACACAGAGCCCTGGGAAATATGTGATTCCACCTCCCAAGCTAAACATTGATATGCCAGATTAAGATGACAGTAGCAAATTAAACTTGAACTGGTCATCAGCAGACAGATGTATTTCATCTCATGCCTTGTCCCAATTCCTTTAAAATAGGTATTGCTGAATCAGTGGCTTGGATTACACAAATCAGAAACCTTGAAGATAATCTGAGTGCTTTTCCAGAAATATGTGGTTGTCTACTTTGTGAACCTTCCTAACAGGTTGGTTGCACGCTTGCCTGTATAGTATTTATATGAACATTTTTAGCAGTGTAATATATTGTTTAAAAGTCCTGTTGTGTACAGTATAAGTATTATCTAAAAGTATTTTTTTAAAAACCCTGTATGAAATGCCTATGCTATTCCAGGTGTCTTTTAGGTCCTAAATATACACTTGATTTTTGTGTCTCTCTTAAATGCTTTGGGATGCCTTAGCATAGTACCTCTTTTACTTCTTCCTCTGTTCAGCCACAATCATTGTCTCAACCACAGAGGCACAAGAGTGTTGCACTTCTGAGGCAACAGTGGAAAACTTTTTTTTGGGGGGGAGGAAAGTAGAATGTATGGTGACTTACAAGCTTTTGAGTTAGCTATGTAAATTTTCATGTAAGTATTTCAACTTTTGTGCTGGCTTGGGAGTTACATGTTGTTTTTGTTGCTTTTCCAGTTTCATGTTTTGATTCTTGTTGAGCAGCATGTACCATTCTCCCATTAGACTGGCTGTTTAATAAGCTGTTCTCCTTGCATTGTGTGGGTCTATGCCAGAAACATTTGTGGTAGGTTTCACAGCTGTTGGTTAGCTGGTATAAATATCATAGCTTGGGCTTCATTACCAACTTTGTGTTGGTCAGTGTAAATGATTAAACTTTTCAAGATAGGACCTTGTTGGTGTTGGCATAGCATTTTGTCTGAAGAAAGACCTGCTTTGAAAGTGTGCCTTGGACTTACAGGTGCTCTGGAGAAATGCAGGCTATGAAATGTGCAGTCCTGTAGTTTATAAAAACACGTCTCATATTCCCAAACCTTGCAGCTGCTCTCTGTGTTTAGGTAACCCACAGTTTAGATAGCTTAAATACCATGGGTCTCATTTCTCTAATGTTAGCATGACAGTATGAGCAGGGAGTGCGTGGACATTTCTGCATGTGTTCAAGGTGTATGCCTGAAAAACTTGGATGCAGCACTTCCATTTCTGATGCTCCAGAGCCTGTGGACCAGCTGCTGCCTGAAACTCAACCTAGCACTATCCCAACCCTACAGTTTTATTATATATATTTTTTTTTCAATGTATGTATATTTTATTATACTATGGTTAAAAAACATCAGCGGGATTGTTACTGGACATGGATTTTTCTGGCACAGCGCCATGGAGAAGAAAACCAGAGGCTGAGCTTGCCTGAGAAATCACTTCCCAGGAGGAGAGCAGTCCATGCACAGCAGTCCCAAGGGAGAAGAGGCACAGCTCTGCACTGCCAAACACAATGCCAGGACAGATCCTTGAGGCTGCAGTGCCTGTACAGCTCCATGTGCTGCTGCTCAGACACGCAGGAGCTCCAGCCTCTGCTCCTTCAGCCAGGGCACAGCAGGGCCTGGCTGGGGCCAGGGAGCTGCTCTGCTTCACCCAGCCCTGCCCTGCAGTGAGTTCTCACCCCTCCAGCTGTGCTGGCAGCAGCTCAGTCTGTGCAGAGCTCATGGCACAGCTCCATGTGTGGATCTGCACCCAGCACTGGGGATGTGAGGTACCTTCTGCTCTGGCAGGAGTGGTATAGTCCAAGGGAACAGTTTCCCAAGTGCTCCAAAAGTGTCTAAATACAAAGGCTCTGCCACTTGTCCTGTTCTTAGAGCCATGCCTAGGTGTGGCCTTGCTCCAGAAAATCAAAAGGATTTTCACTGTAATGTGAATTTTGGAAAACTCTTGAGAGTGCCAAAATGTAGTGACTATTATTTGTAATTCTTCACGCTTGTCTTGAATATATGTTAGATTTTCAAAGAGAACTTGTATTTTTCATCTTAAATAAGAGGAAAAAAAATGTAATACTTGCTCAATTTTGTACAAGCACCTTCTCATAATGGCCTTTCTGCAATGTCTGTCAGGTCACAGAGCTAAATCCATCATAGGCCATCTTGTGTGCCTGAAGTGTGAATGAAAAGAATCCATCCTTAAGGCAGGACAAGGAATGGTCTGGGACAGATATCCTATTAACTGTGGCAGCCTGCTTTTAAGCACCATTTTCCTATAATCAGAGATCAGGTATCAAAAAATCATTTTAATTTACATTTGTATTGGCACACAATCCATAACTATACATTAAAAAATGGCATTTACTTAGTTGTTTATACAGGAAAAGTCTAGAAAAACATTAATACTTGGTTGTTTTGCCTCAAAAAAGCAGTTCTTCAAATGTATTTGCCATTTCAAATAGTTTTGTAATAGAATCCTAAACAAGATGCTGATGTAATTCACAAGTCCATATCTTAAATATAAGTCTGCATTTAGGCAGGAAAAATGATAGTAAGGGGCAACACCTACAATTCTGAAGGGATCAGTTCTTCAGGGATGTCCACCTGCCACACCCCTGTTCTCCCTCTGGCAGGAATTGGTTCCAGGAGCCATCTGGGATTTGAAACAACAGTCAAGTATTTCTGTTCTAGATTACTGAGGACAGCTTTGTTTTCCAGCTCCAGAATCTCTTCAGGAGGCAGGTTTTCTGGATATAGTGATGTCTCTCCAACGTCAATTAATCCTGTATTTTACAATTAAAATACAAAATTAGTTGCCAGTTTGATCTCCTAGAGAAAGGTTTTCCAGAAACCAAGAAGAGCACAGTCAGAGGGAGGCACAGCTCCCACCCCTGCTGTTTGTGCAAAAGTCCATGTGACTCAGCTCAGGTGGGTGAAGAAAAGGAGGAGGGCACAGTTAAAATCACCAGAACCCAGGGATGCAGAACTCCTTAAAAAGCAGCCTACATCTACAGAGACACAGCTGCTAGCAAAATTCCTGAGCTACATTAACCTTGGACCAGCTTCAGTAAAGCATAAAACACTCTGCTCCTCTCAAGTCACTATTCTATTAACATTTTTAAATCATTAAACTCTTTCAAAATTCCTACCTACTCCACAGTTAAGTATGCAATATGTTAAGGCTGCAAATCTACATATTATGTAGGACCTACAGTTTTCAGCACTGTAGAAGCACAATGACATTCAGTGTCCATGACAGAATAGCTCAAAGTATTCGAATGACAAGGAAAGATGGTGTAACAAACACCTACAACAAAACAGTACAAAATGAGCACTGGATAAAAACTTTCTAAGTGTACAGTGTGCAACATCTGCTATAAATCACAATTTATGCAGTGATGTTTCACTGCCTCTGCATTGTCTGTTACAGAAACAAACTCCTTCACTGCCCAAATACCAAAATTGACAGAGTAAGTTTGTGAAACTGAAATAGGATTTATTTATGTAATTATTAATGTATACTCTAAAATGACATGCAAAGCGCTGCAACATCATGAATTTGCTTGACACGAGTACTGCAAAATGGTTTCAGCAAGAGTTTCTTAAGCTCAGAGTGCAAGAAGTGTGGAATTGACATGTATTATGCTGAAACAGGAATTGAAACAGACCGCCCCCCCATCACAACTCATGCTCCACTCCTTTAAAGTGTTAAAGAAATGTCATAATGAGTGCAAACACATAAAGCAGATGTGTATTTGAGTGATTTAAGGGACTGAAAGTTTGCTTAAAAACNGGCTCCTGCGGGTTCTCGGCCGTCCCGGGAGGAGGGATGGGGTTAGGGCCTGGTTGGATCCCGAGTAGCGGGGGCCCGGCGGTGGGTGCTGGAGGCAGGACGGAGCTCTGTGTGCCCCGCCCGGTGCGGCACCGCCAGGCTCGGGCCATGGGCTCCGTGCCCTCCTGCCCCGTGTCCGCCACCTCGGCGGTGTCCGTCCGGTTCTGCACGGCTTCCGCGCCTCTGGGCAGAACTAAACGTCATTTAACACAAGAAAACTCAGTGCCTTTTTCACCTCCTCGCTTTCTTTGGCCGCTAGTTTGTTTGGGACAAAATTTCCCAAAGCGCTGTCATCCAGCCGTACTCTCTGAGGACAGTCATACCTGGATCCTGTCGCGTTCAAATGTGTGTTTTGCATCAAGGCTTTGCCCTTCTAACACAAGCGTTTTGAACAAGGCAGTTACTGTTTGACAACAGGTTTTGTGTGTGCTGGTCCCGCTGTGACCCCTGGCAACAGGGAGCAACGTGTGGGGGCCTAATGAACACAGTAAAATTCAGACCTTACAGGAAAAGATAATTTGGAAAAGGAGGGGTTAGAATAGTTGTATAATCCCACTATATGTGTTCAGTTTTAATGGGCAGCCTATATGTATTTTATATCAGTGAACATGTGTTTGTGCATGGTGATTTCCAAGGTATACAAATGAAAGTGACCTCATTTAGTGATACTAAAAATGGATACTGACGCTACAAGTTGAAGGGTTGAGTCCTGCCTGAGTTTCCGCAGGTACAGAAGATAAAAATCTGCAAATGTATCTGTGTCCAAATAAAAATCACAGGAGATTCATGTCCCCTGTAAAGCCGTATCTTTCAGAGGGTGGATAACAAGTATTTGGGGAGCTTTGCCATGCACGCAGCATTTGAGAGAAAGAAAGGGAGGAGAGAATGTTGACCGAAAGGAGTCAGTTAGGAGAGAAAGACAAGAAGAAAAAGTGTTGGAGAAGGAAAAGAAAAAATGGTAGTATTTACAAAGGGGAAAAGTAATGATGGCCTTCCTTTTGTCTTTTGCTCTGTTGAACCACATTTGGTAACCATGAGAAATCTCAAAGCTGCTTTAACAATTTCAGGAACTCACAGGCGGAAAGAGTGAAGTGATCTTCTGGAATTACACTGGAAAGAAGAGGTGGGCAGACCCTACGCTTCGAAGGGCAGAGGAGTTTCACATAGCAAAAGGTAAGATTAATGATGGGGTTTTTTGTTCGAGTTTCTGACTTTGTGAATAATGGATATTTATTGGTAAAACCTTACAAATAACCTTAGTATTCTGTAACTGCAGGGTTAAGTGATTCTTTTCTGGTGATAAGCCCTTCACATAACTTTTATGAGAGCCAGTTTTGGCATGTGCTTTAAGTATACCTACAGTGAACGTTGTGTATTCTGAAGTGTTTTATGGCTGATAGAATTTAACTGTTGAGACCTAGCTTTTCTTATTACCATTTTCTGAAATTTCTGCTTCATTATCCTGTTTTCCCCTGGATATTTCCAATATCTTGTTCAAAATTTTCCAGATGGAGTCATTCTGGTCCTTTATATAACATCATAATAACAAGAGAAATTAATAGATGACGTGAATTTAAATTCATTGTAGTTTTTACAGGGTTATTACTTTTTTTTTGCTTTAAGCTGTTTCCATCTTACTAGATGTGCATGGTTAGTACAAGAACCTGTTGAATCTGTTTAGAGTTGTGACTAATGAACTTTCATGGGGGTTTTGGTATTGCTTTAGGTATTTTTCCACTGTATATAATTGTATTTTATGTGGAGGTTATTTATTTTGGAGAAAATATAGGCAGGAACGTTTTCATGTTGTGTAAGCAGCTTTGTTTTCATTCATGTACCTTGTAGCACAATTTTGTATCATGTGTTTCATCACATAAATAAAATAGTTTGTTTTTGTTTTTTTTTAATCTAAGGAAAAATCTCCAGGGTATTTAAAATCTCTAACAAGTCTAACAGCTCTAAATAAAAGATAAATAGCAGAAGATACGTGTGCTACTACCAAAGGTGAATAAATATGTTGAAAATCTCTCACACAACTCTCTTGGTTTGTGGAAATTTTGTCCCATATATTGGAACACACACCAGAAGATTTAATTTCTAGCAGGATGTAAATAAGGCTCTGTAATTAGCAATCCTTGTGTATTGTTTAGCCTTTTGTGTGATGACTGGTAAAGGGACTTTAGTAGGTTTTCTCAGGATGGAAGATAATGATTCAACGTGTATGGCAGCGAATATGAGAAAGAAAATTCATTCTGATCTTAGCACATGATCTGCTTGTGCTTGGCATCTTAGGTGCACTTTATTGTTTTGTGGTCACTGTGGCTCTCAAGTGCTAACACCAATCCCAAATTATCTCCTCTTGGTGCAGTACCTCACATATTATCAACACCAACAGGAAATTCTGCAACTTTGTGCTCCCTGTACTTCATTTCAGTGCCTCTATATCAGCTTTTCTTGGGGTGTCCCTAAGTTTAATTTTGGTAGAACAACGACTACATAATTCCCATTACAGAATGTGGTGCAGCTTTCTGGGGAGCTAAAACAATGCCTAGTGCATCATTTATAAGGACTCAGCTCTGATCTCATCTGAGATAGGCCAGCATTGCTGTGTTCCTTGTCACATCCACTTAGCAGCTGATTTTACAGGGTTCAGTACACAGCAACAGGGGCTGGGATATCTTGTGTCAAAATCAGGTCAAGGGACTTGATCAGCCACAGTTCATTTCCAAAGTGGGGACAGATGTGGTGCAGTGTGTTCCAGGAAACTGAGGGTCAAAACTGAAATTTCAGCTGTTAATAACCCATGGAATACAATTCAGTACAATTATTTGTATTGAATGGTCACTGTTTAATAGTTGGCATTCATGAGGATCTGTACTGTGCTGACATTTGAACATACATTGCATTTTACTGTATTTTAGAACATCAAGTGATGTGAAATGTGATGCTGCAAATGTATTCTTTTGGCAGTAATTCCATCAAAAGGACTTCCACCAGCCTTCTACATTTTGCCCCATTTGTCTTAGTTTTACTCAGTCTGTGATTGTAACATTATAGTTAAAATAATACTTATATTTTGCCATGCTGATTTGTATTTCTTTATACTTGCCATAAGAAATTGTGACTGTCTTAAGCTTGGTTCAGTAAACATTTCACCAGTTTTTTAGATGATTCTTTTATTACCAGATTTGTTGCAACACTGTGTTTTCTGAACAAGTCTCTGAAAATTTGAATCTTTGGCTCTTTTTTTTTGTTTTTACACACACCTTGCCCCCCACACCCTGCAGGTAGAGCATATTTCTGGTTTGTAACACAGCACTGATATCACTTGCCTTTTCAAAACTTTGGGCATTATAAACAGTCGTAGTCATAGATTGTTGGTGACTTAAAGCAAAGTTTCCTTGTGTCTGAGAAATATTTTAAAGAGATATTTTACATTTCAATAATTTTAAATATTTAAATAAATAA
>VXBB01012036.1:198744-212936 GCA_013399915.1 Illadopsis cleaveri
GTAGTCATAGATTGTTGGTGACTTAAAGCAAAGTTTCCTTGTGTCTGAGAAATATTTTAAAGAGATATTTTACATTTCAATAATTTAAAATATTTAAATAAATAAATAATTTAAATAAATAATTTTAAATACATAAAATATTTTGAAGAAATATACAACAGGCCAAAGCATTAAGTGTTCCTCTCAGTATTCTACAATGTGTTAGACACTCCTAGACCCTTACTGTCCCCCACACATGCAATGTCCTGCCTTGTCCTTTTCCCATTGCATCTTGCTGCTGAATTTTCCACGTGTTTGCACTGGGCATCAGTTGTGTGAGCATGAGACAGGTCAGGTCTGCTGGTGGCTTTTATCTGCTGAGTGATTTATTTCTAAACTTGTAGATGGCTAATATTTAGAGACCATCCTGGTCCTTCTGCTTTTCTGAAGGTGAAAAGAAGGTTGCAGCTGTAGGCTGAGCCCCGAGCTGGCTGATTTAGAAACATCTTGTGTAGCTCTCCATAGCAATCTTTTTTTGATTGAGATACGTGGCTTCATGCTGAGGTAATCTGCAGGGGAAGGAGAGCTTGTACTAATGAGCTCTCCTTCCCCTGCTGGTTATTATGTCCAATCCACAGGCAGCTCTGCTCTACGTGGCTGCATAAAACATTTTAAAAGATCAGTCTGGTCAACACCTTTGTATGGTCCTGAGTCCTCAGCCAGGGTTCATGCCCTCTGAAATGCTGAAAACTTTTTTAAAATTAATCTGCACTCCTGCTATAAAGGGAGGAGGTATCTTCATCTAATTGATGCTGTCTGTCTAGCTTTATAATTATTTGGGGTTTTAATCTGTTTTCAGAAGCAAGATGTTACTGCAAGTTTTAAAAAAATCATAAAGAGCTACTTCTAAGAGATAAGTAATAGAATGTTGCACTACTAAACTAAAATATTGATGACTTCCTTTGTTTCCTTAGTAAAATCTACTTTGTATGACAGTTAAAATGCTTTTCTGACTTTATTGATACGTGCATTTTTTTTCCATTCAAGGCCTTTAGAATGTATTTCCTGTATTAAGCATATTTAATTTGGAGAATTTGTGGGAGGAAAGTGCAATGAATAAATTTTTTGGAGATGCATCAGAAGTGTTGGCAGGTTTGAAATAAAGCACACTAGTTTCCTACTGAGATTCATACTTACTATTATGTGATCTGCTGTATTATCTGTAGAGAATGTCTTTGTACATCAGAGAAACAAAAAGATCTTCAGCAGGTTGTTTTATTGAACTGTTAATATATGAGGAATGATAACACCAGCACTTCTGCTACATTGTTGTCATTGAATAATAAATAATTGCTGGAGCTGCACAAGGGGATATGTAGCAATGCTGATGGTGGCAGTCTAGACCTGAGCTGAAGTGGATTATTTTGAAACATACAGCAAAAAGGTAGAGAGAAGGGCCCAGCAGAACAGTTTTGGGGCTAGAACCTGGTGACTAACCACGAGAAAGGAGATAACAGAAACTAGAGCTAACTAAAAAATGATGTTATCTTTCACAGTCCTTAGTTATCCTTCATAACCTAATTATGAAGCTGTCATATAAGCATTAATTAACATATTTTCAACACTCCTATGAGGTCTGAGATGGTCTATCCTAATATACAGATAGAAAGGGAGGGCACTGGAGGACAAGTGGCTTCATTCCAGAAATGATGACCTGCCTTTTATCCCAAGGGAGGTGTGAGTGCACTGGGCTTGGGAAAAGAAGGTTTTAGGGTGCATCTTCCTAATGCAGTGCTTCAGACATGTGAGGTTTTGGGGATTTCAAGCAGGATTTTCCTGTTACATGCATCTTCATGGAAGAAAAGCTGTGCTTTTGTGTTCTGTGCTTGTGCCTTGTTCTTGTCCTGTCTTTGGAACTGAGGTGTGACAGTGGGACACCTTCATGAGGGATCCTGATCAGACACAGAGTCTGGCTCATCTGGCTGCTCAAGTGATGCCCCTTGACACACTGTCAATGCTCTGGCCTGTTGCAAACAACTCATTAAGCAGTGATGTGTTTTGTGTGTAGCATTTGTAACATGAAATGGAGTCTCAAATCATTATTAAAGTTTAACAAATTCTTAGGATTACTTAACAAATTAATAAAAATAATCTGTTCAAAGACTGTAGACTTATCCAAAAACAACAAAAAGAGATTCTGATGAGTCCAGCAGTAAAAAGCTCCAGCAAACATAATTGTTCTGTGAGTTTTGCTGTTTGCTCTGTGTAGGAATCTTCTGTAATGTGCAAATGTTGAATCTGTGAAACTAATTAGCACGTAAAGATCCAGCTGTAATAGTAATCAAAACTTGCTGCTTCAACAGACTAAGTGGAAGGTTTTTTAGGATCTCTCATCCTGCACATATGGCCCACCGTTGAAGGACTGGAGCTGCTCATGGCAGCAAGTTAATGTTAGGGGTTTTATAAGGAAATATTTGTTGGTGGCAGTTGTGGAGTCAACATGTGGTCTAAATCTGACTTGTGCTCCCAGTGCTGTTTGTGTCTGTGAGGGTGAACAGGAAAAAGTGGCTGATACTGCTCTCATTACCCTCATACTGTACGAAAATGAGCTACAGTGTTTTAATAATTTGTTGGCTGAGGTTCTTATTGGAGAGACCTTTTCTTTGGGAGTCTTTGTCTTGGTAAAAACTATGAACCTCTAGTAGTGTTAAGATGGAAGTGGAAGAACTTGTGAAATAATCAGTGTGTAATAATGAGTCTAGATGACATTCCTGATGTGCTGAGAAGCATTTGATCTCCCAGATATATACTTTCAAAATACTAGTCCATAATTTACAGTTGTCTGCCTTATTGATAAATACTTTTTAAATTTCTCCAGTCACTGCACCCTTTGTCTTTGACTCCATAGGTTGAGCAGGAGAGACATTGCAGGAAAGAAATGCGATAAATGTGTAGTTTTCAGTCACAGCTTTAGTCTCACTATTTCTTTCTTACCTGTATTTTTACAAGTTTCCATTTAACAGAGTTGTTTTTAAGGTTTTTACCTTGCCTATGGCAAGATTGAAATGCCACCCTTCCAGCATATGATTTAAGTTGTTCTTCACATTGAACTTCGTTATTATGTTCTCAAAGTTCACTGTTCTTTAACCTCCAGAATGCCTACAGACTCATTTAAGAATGTGTGAAAACTGCTGCAGATAGCATTAAAACTACTAAAAAAATTTCTCTCCAGTTCGTCCTTGACCTACATCCCATGCCTCATTAATTTAAATATGTAACCAGCATTTGCATTCTTAAAAATAAATTATTCCCTCAGGTATAGACAAATGGCATTCACTTATAGAAGGGTTTGCCTGTGGATACTAAAGTGTGATATACAGTCCTAACCATAGGAAATCACTGTAATGTCTTTTTTAGACTACATTGAATCTTAATCTGTATTATTTAATATATCTGAAACTGATGGTTTAATTGACATCCACCCTGGAACAAAAATACTGTAAGAACTGGACCACATCTGCTGGAGTAACTCTTGCTTTCAGTGGCTGCACATCTGAGTAATTGAACAGATATCATTTATACCCAAAATATTAAAGGGTAGGTTGTTATTTTCGGCTTAAATTAATAATTTACTCAGGTTTTACATTGCCTAGTTAATCTTATATATTTGCTTAGTTATTCTCAGAATGGTAAGGAAGTTTTGAGGCTTATAGCTTCTGGAAATGATTTTTAGCTGAATTACTGTTTTAGCTGTTTATATTAGCAAACTCTTTTATCCCAAATGATGAATAAAAAGGGGATATGCAATAATTCCTCTTTTCTCTAAGTTGTTGTTGCCTTCCAACAGAACTCGTGAAAAATCTCATCCTTCCTTCTTATTCAGTGAGGCATTTACTTTTTCTTTGCTGTGACTGCATAATGAGTGCCTGCTGAGACAGTGTGTGTAACACATATTTGTATGCATCAAAACCATGGGAGCTCAGACTTTAATCATAGGTCTCTGTGCACATGGAAAAAAAAAAAGAAGTTATGTGGGTGTTCTGCTTATATGGTATGTGACTCAGTATGAATCTCAGAAGACATCTGACCAATTGAATATATGATTTATAAATACAAAATCATAATCCATCATTCAGGAAAGGATTAATATTCCATTTTTTTTAAACACTTGTTGCTTGATTGTGCTCAAGCTTCTTGTATTTGCTCTTTGGCTTTTAAACAAAAACTTGTGTCTGCTTGATGCTTAGCAGTTCTTCCCAGGCTGTGTGTACAGGTGTGCTGTTCAGATTCTGCCCAGGTGCAGATGACTTCCACATTCTGCAGTTCTTTTGAATTATAGGTTAAACCCAGAAAATTTCAAAATCCCATTCTACCATGATACCTTACTCTTGCTATCTGCACATGCTGCTGCTGTTATGAGTGTTGGGGGCTTTTTCCAGCCTGGTTGGGTGCCAGTGTGTCCAAAGAAGTGACTCTCCACTATTGTATGCTTGGGGCATAATAGTGAGGGACCTCTAGTTTCTCCAAACTGAGAAAGTGAAGAATTTAGATGAAAGTTCAACTTTGTAAGAAAAATGCAGTTGAAAAAAACAAATCTTGAGTGTGTTCAATGCTTATAGCTTCCCTTAGAAATATCAGTAAAGATGTCCTGAGTATCCCTGTCAGCCACCTTGCTTGACCTCACTGATTTCTTTGGTTAACAGGACTTAAAGAAATTAGCAAACCAATAGCCAGAGTTTTGGTTCTTAGCTACATTTCATGCTTTCTAAAGGATGGATTCTGCATTGTTTCTAACTTTTGTCCGTTTGTGGGTTGGTCCTGTTGAGGGGACAGACAGAGCACCCACTCTGGATGACAGCCCCAGCAAATGCTGTGTGAAAAACCCATCAACTTATGGAGTCTGCAGGAAAATAACTACCAGAATCAGCAAGCCTCTCTGACAAGACTTAAATTACTTCAGCTTTTGTAAAAGCTTTTGATTACACAGCAGCTGCCAAGATCTAAACACCCCACCCACTTCAAGGCAGTTTTTCTAGTTACACACTTGGCAATGTTTGTAATTTTTCATCCACCCCCCTCAGCATAATAGAAGGGTTTGCAATCTTTTTTTTTTTGGTGGGAAGAGAAGGGAAATAGTGATATTTAATTGAGAGATACCTCTCACAGGACAGCTTCAAAAACTGTGTGTGCAGATAAAGAAAATTCCCTTTTCTTTGCATGCTGTGACAAGCAACTATTTTGATCATCTGGTGCCATCTATTTGGGAGCTGACTGCCTTATAAATGTTGAGCAGGTACAAGCAATGTGGTGAATTAGTGCTTGTCTCACTAATATTACTTCGTTATTTTACTGTTTTATAACCCAACTACATTTTCACAGAAAGATAGGTACATATTATATTAAGGGATGAAAGATTTATATTTGGTAATAATCAGTCCCTAGTTAGACTGTGTGGTAGGAAATTGAAACACCTGTTAGGAAATTTTATTCAGGCGTTGAATTATACCTATATTTTTTATCAGATTTATAGAAGCTTATATTTTCAATGCCTAGAAGTTTGTGAAATTAATACTAATATAGTAATGACAGACAAATACTATGACTCAGTTAACATACAGTGCATTCTGGTGTTACTTTAAATATTAGTGTTATTACAAGAAAGTTACCATTGGACCCCAAGTGCAAGCATTTGCAGCAGATAACAACTTCAGATGTTTATTTATCAAACAAAAGCCAAGCTCTCAGCCAGTCCCTTTCAGAGCAGTCAGGTTTCATTAGCCTGTTTGATATCTCACAGATTCTTGTCTAGCTACAAATGCCTTTATGTTGAAGACAGGAAAGCAGGCGTGGGTTTATTCTCTCAACTGCTTTCACAGGATGAAAGCTGGTGTGTTCTGAGATCCACTGCCTGGAGCAATGCAAGGAGAGGAGTTTAAGCTCATAGAACTGCAATTTGGTTAAAAAAAAAAGGAAAAAGTAACAGCTTTTGAACATATTAAAGATGCATTTATCACTGCTGTGCTTTAGGGATTAAGAGAATGTTATTCTAACTTGTGCACAGGTCTGTGTTTGCTGTGAGAAGCTTGCTTTGTAATTTATGCCCTGGCATTTTTCAGGGGGAGCACTCAATGGTGTTGCAATGTGCAAATATGTTTTGACTACTTTTTAAGGAAAAGAAAATGAAAATGAAGGTGACAGGATTTTTTTCTTAAGCTAACATGTAAATTAATCATCTTTTGAGATGATTCTTTGAAAATTTTAAGCTGTTTTAATGCAAGAACCTTTTCTGACTTAGTACAATGGATGAGTGAACCCACTGTCAAAACTGCATTTACTAAAATATGACATCCTTTTATTGTCTCTGTCATCAAATTAAGAACAAATGCAAAAAGCTAATGAATACATTCAGTACTGAAGTGTATTTTCCAAGGGTAAAGTTTTCATTTCAATGGAAAAAAAATTAGAGATCTGCACTCTAACACTATGTCTCCTCCATTTCTAAAATTCCCTTTCATAAGGAAATACCTTGTGAAATTTGGCAGATTTGTCCTTAACTATGAGATAAAAACTGTACATATCCTGTTGCAGTTGGTACCAAATTAGCTGACTTTTATTGCCACTGAATGGAAATGTGTAGTCTGGCTGCTCACAGAGTTCATGCCTGAAGTTCCAGCAATAACAATATTGAAGCAGACCACTTCACAGGGGGTTATTCATCATCAGAAGGCTTTTTGACTGTTTGCTGACTGTTGATCTTCCCACTCTTCTACATTTGCAGTTTTCTTTGAAATCACAGAAGAGGCACATACTTTGTAAAAGATGTATTTTATGCTTAAAAGGCAGGTGTGCTGACTAAATCATCATTTGGTAATTAAGAATTACTGTTATCCTTAGGTAATATTGATTACTTTAAATGTGAAGGAGGGATGGCTTCTAGTATATAATGAGGAAATATTACAGTAATGCTTCACCTCTTCGTTTATTGATCTGTGTGTCCCATGCAGTGCTTCTTCAGTAAATAGTAACAGAATGATGGATCTAACATCTGTACCAGTGCTGTCTGATAATACCACTTACCACTAAATTCTCAGGACCCTCTGCTAGATAAGTTTATAAGTTGTCATGGTTTAAACTCAGCCCCACAGGGCCAATCACTGGAGAGAATCAGAAGGGTAGAAGTGAGAAAACTGAGTTGGTAATGAAGGACTTATGTGATTATTGTCTCTGTGGAAGTGGCATGCATGGCAGTGACATTACTGTTTTGTGAGTAGATGGAGATGCCTGGAGTCTTCATATTTCTTTCATCCCCATCAGTTCACAGATGATGTAGGCATGGTGCTAAGCACAGCACAGGAATCAATTCCTGTAGGTACTGAGCATGTGTGATTCCCCTTGTACTGCCTCAGTGCTTAAATTAAAATGTCAGTGTCAAGTGTGACAGTGTGTTTTTTTGGAACAGAAGATTGGGGACCAGTCTGTATCAAATTGAAAGTGTGCTGAATATTTAGATACATGAATTATAATAATCAGTCTTGCCAACTTTGTGAGGTACTGGATTTAATATTCCTAGTTTTACAGACTCTGCAAGGGATCCTGAAGGATTTTTTTTCAATAAAGTGTAGGTCGTTAGTTTATTAGCCCGATATCAAGTTCTGAAAGAGTGACTTATTAGAAGAAAGGAAAGCACAGCAATAGTTTTTAATGAAATGTCTTGTAATAACCTTATGGATATTGTATTCATTTTGCTTAGGTGGCAAAATGAACACATTCCTAATTCAGACACATGAGCTTTACATTGCATGTACTTATTCACAAGACTGTTTCAGGAGAAGATGTCAAATGAACATCTTTATTTTTCATACCATCTCTACTTTTACTCTGATACATATTTAATACAAGCAATGATTAAGGTGAAGAGTTAATACTAACTAGATACTGGTTAATATCTTGATGATAGAGAGACCCATTCTTTTGAAGCAGCTGAAGCTAATATAGTTTGCCTTTTCCCCTTACTTTTAGGCAATATTGTAATGGCAATCTTCATGCTGAACTTGGATCTGTATTAAATGAAAAGATGATAATTTCTTCCATTTTAGCAATAATTCCCTCATGCTGTTTTTCCTTTCCTCTTTAGATCATGATGCTTTTCTGCTTTCTGGGGTTTTTAAAATACAGAAATCAAGCGTTTCTAAATTAGATTTTAGTCATTGTGTTTTAAAACCCAGATATTGAGTATTTTTACATAGTGCCCTTGTTTGTCAAGAGCTTATAGTGAATATTAGGAGAGACAGAAGTTAATCTCTCCATTATAAGGATTAAATTTCTATTTTATTCTTTATTTTATTATTTTGATTATGCCCTACTTGGTTAGTCTTAAGATAAAGAATAAACAGACACTGTCACCAGAATTTATCCATCCTTAACATTTTTTCCCTCAGTTACCTTGTGGTGAATACCTACTCTTAATTCTGCTTGCCTTTAAAACCTCTGTTCTAAGGACTTGAGCTTTTACAGATTTCTGTTATTAATATGAGTTTTATTTCCCTGTTTCTGAATTAACCTGCATGGAAATGCTTGTGCACCACTGTGGTACTCAGCATAAAGAATGTGAAATAGGAAAATTGTCCATTGGTTCTGCTGTGCGTTAGAGCATGGATTCCTTACTCAGAGAACACATCTCTCTTTTTTTGAAGCATATGATAAATCTGACTGTGCACTTCATTTGGTCTTTGAAAACAAAGTGGTTTCCTCTAGACGTGAGCAGGTTTCATAATATGGGATGTGAAGCAGTTTGAATAGAGGCTGTTTTTAAACTCTTGCCTCTGTTATTTTAATGTCTCCAAAGCTTCTGTGTCCCTTTCCTCAGCTGTCAATGCCTTGAATCCTCCGGGGTATTATGAGAAATCAATCTACTTTGTTTCCAACACGGCAAGATGCAAGCAAGAAATTAAAAGGTTTCTAAGAGAAAATATTCATGTTGGAGGTCTCTACACTCCAATGGTATATTCTGTTAATATCTGTGTAACTAGTTATCCCAACTTTGATTCAAGGTGCAGTTGGAGAGAGAAGAATTGAATTGAGAAAGAGCATTTAAAATTAAAAACAATCATACCAAAGAAAAGGACAAAATGGTTTTATTTAAATATATTCCTTTATACACATGCATACATAAAACAGTTATGCAGAAAATATCTAGCTGGTTTGATAGTGAAATCTTTTAGAAAAAAAATTATTTTGGAACAGTATTTTCTCATCATCCATTTCTGCTAAAGACAAGGTGCAGGTACATTGAAACTTTTCTTGGTTGTCTTTTTAATTTTTCCTAAATTGTTTTCATTTATTGTTTTGAATAACATATTGATAACCTGCAAAGAGCCAGATGAGATATTTATGTGATTCATAATTCTGGGAAGTAGGAATTCTGTAAGAGAAACTCAGGATTCATTTGTTCCTTTATTTAGTATCTATTTATGAGCTCCTTATGAATAAATGTTTGCCTTAGAACGTTGTTCTCTCTTCAGATACCCTCCACTCTCCTGGGCAAGTCACCAAAGACCAGATTTAGTTTCTGACATTTTTTAGGTAAAAAGTAAAAAAGAAAAAGACCTAAAAACAATGGTTATGACAAGACTAAATCTTTTAATGTATTTTATAATATGAAAGTTGACAAAGTTCATGTTTAAAAGCCTTTTGGAGCTTCATTCTGCTGCTCCACAAAGCCCTGGGACACCCAAAGGACTGAATGGATGTAGCCCTCTGGTTAAGACAGAGCAACCTCTATTTCTTTTGGTGTACGTAAAATTAGACCTGGACATACAGAAGTGTTCCATTTTTGTTTGTTTCTGGGGTGTTTTGACAGCAGATTCTTTGTTCTTTCCTCTGAACTGCTGTCTCATGGAAGTGTCTGTGCTGCCGTGGCTCAGGGAAGCTGAAATGGAGCATTGGCAGCCAAAGAAGGGAACAGCTTTTGCCAGGCCTTCCTCTCTACCAAGGGGCTCTGACAGGGATCAGTTCTCCTTGTGTCCTCCCCCAAGTCTGCTCCTCTTAGCTGAGCACTAATTAAGCAGGGCTCTTCCTTTTTTGTTCCTCCTTTGAAGTCTCTTGTTTGCCTCTGGGAGAGGCTGATTAGGTACCCAACAGCCCATGAGCTCCTTCCAGACTCCTGTAATGGGGTGTACAAACCCTGCATTATGCTGCTGCAAGATCATCCCATTGGGAGCAAAAAGGACAGAAAGGTTATGGAAATCAGACTAATAATCTCCTGCCCCTTTCCAGTATTACACACATCCTCTCATCTGTACAGTCTGTCACTGTGAGCACCCCAGCACCAGCAGGGCACAATCCATCTGTAGTGCCTGATTATTAGAGCTGCTGATCACAGAAGAAATCCCACTGAAGAGTAACTCAGATTAGACTGTGTTGGAGTGAAACTTCACATGAGGAAAGTTTCCATGAATTTTAAGAACGGTTTAAAGTGCTGTAAGTGACTGTTCATTATATCTGAGTTAATGGTATGGCCTTTTTTATGCTTCTCTCCCCTGCTTTATCTGCCCCTTTCAGCTTTGCTGATAATACCAGAATAGAGTTAGTGGGGAGATTTAGGGTAAAGAAGTTTGGAATCATCTTAAGCAGACACCATTGTAATGTATCCAAGTTATTTTATATATGTATTACATGTAGTACTGCCTCTTCTTTACATGTTCCCAAGTGATTAAAATGCAGGGTAAGGGATCTCCTTCGGGGAGGCTCTGGACTACTCACCCTTCTATGTGCTGATTATTCCACTGTCTTGAGAATTCTGCTAAGAAATTAAATTAAAAATGTAGTCACTGTTTGGTTAAGAGTATCTTGTATGCCATGGGATGCTACTGAAGAAAGATCTACAAGCATGATCTTCTCAGCATTTATACTTCTTTCCTTTCCTCTTACAAAATGCCTTTTTCAGCTTACAGTGGCAGATTATTTATTTACAAATATATGACAATCCTTCTCCCAAGGTTTTGGTTTCATTATTGAGACTTTAAGACAAAATTTATACTTTCTTTCTAGGTATACAACATAAGGCCACTCTGAAACTATTTCATTACATCCATCACTTCCTTGAATGCTATTTCTACTGCCTGAAAAATAGACACTGGGAATGAATCTTCAGAACCTGAAGTTGGTAAGCAGTGAACATATTCAGTGTCTTACTTTATATTTTGTCTGTAGGCAGTTGAACTTGGTTTGACTTTGCTGTATTCATTGTATTAATTCCTGATAAATCCACCTAAATTAGCCCAGTATAAGTCCAAATATGAAGAAATAGTGCTTGTGCTGTGAAGCTGACTGTACAGCATGGCTGTGCTGCCACTGACAGTGTCTGCTTAGTGCTCTGCGAGGCCATCCAGCTGGAACAGAAAGGTTTGGGAAGTACTCTGCTAAGAAATAAAAAAAAGTTCAAGTAACAAATTATGACTTAGTTGTTTTCTGAGGAGCGTGTGGCACTGTAGTTGGAGCAGTCAGTAGCAGAGGGTAGACATGCAAGCAGTAAAATAATGCAGAGTTTCTGAATTGTGCTACACAAACCCTCTAAACTGTCATTCAATGTGAGCAGCAATTTGCATTTTTCTGTCTTTCTGCTTAACACTTCAATAGGATGTGACACGATTTTAGAGAACTGGGGAAAGCACAGATTCTGACTGAGAGTGGAGTGCAGAATATTTACAAAACCAGTTTTTTCAACCCCTGGATGAAGATTGTCCAGCCAGATGAGACTAAGTTATGCAGAAAGGAAAGTTTGCTATTTGTTGAAAGGTCTGTTCTCTGCTACCAAGCTTGAATGATGTATGAAAGGAAGAGGCAGAATTTCATTGCACATTCTAAAGTCAGCGTAAGGGATACAACTCTACAAATACTTCTACCAAACAGGAGGCAGTCCACTGCTCTGGATCTGTGTTGTTTTCTCTTCAGTGTAGGAAGATGGTGAATCTTTCCCCCTAGTTTTAATGCCAGCCATTGCCAAATCCTCTGATTTCTTCTCATACAAAAAAATACACTTAGACATTTATGCACTTATTACTTATTTCCCCACGTATATCCTCTGGTGATCTTTTGTTGTGTGTTTGTGCAAGCAGTGGTAAATCTATTCCTCTGCTTACCTTGTAAAGCAGCTTACCTTATGTGCATGGAGTTTCCAGCTGGAAAGAACTTGTTGTCAATGCCTCAGGCTGTTGTTTCTCTTTCTTGCTTCTACAACTATCCCTGTAAACAAGAACTATGTCTACATTTTTATATTTAAATTTTGCCAGAGGGCTTTTGTATTCCAATGGCAAGGATCTGTAGTTGGAACACACCTCTAAATATGTTACATAAATGCAAAGTTATCATATAGGATTCTGTGACTGAGTATTTAATTATTTTATGTTTGGGTTTTTTCCACAGGCAGGTGCTTCTAGTACACTGGATAAATTTTTATTTTTGCTTTTTAAAAATGTTTTATGTTTGAATAACATATCTACTCTTACAATTAATAACAGTGGATTTCAGACTATCTCCTTTGCTGGACTCTTTTATCTGTGCAGGTTGTGGCATACACTGCACTCCTGTCCAAGTGACCATGATTTTAACTGTTCAAAGCATTGGAAGCAGCAGCTCCCCATTCATATCTCAGCCTGCTGTGAGCTGGACAAGCATCCTTGAAGCACAGACCTCAAGGCTGTATTTGGGTATTTTTATTGTATTTGAATAAAATAAAAATTTTATAAATAAACATATTTTATTGTATTGTATTTGGGATCCAGTTTAGCCAGAGGGATCTCATGGAAATGCAGTGTCATGGTGCTTTAGGCTTTGCCAAAATGTGTGTATCCACAGATATCCTGCTGCCTGGAACATGAGTCACACTCAGCTGCACTTCCAAAGTTTCACACTGTAACTGTAAAAGGGGACAAGCAAATTACAGCTGAGCCAGCAGAGGCTTTTGCAGGCTCCAAGGCAGCAGTGGTCACAAGAACAGCTGCTTAGCTGGACATATATTGAACATGTGAAAGTCTGTCTGGAAAAAATGGCAGCAAGGAGATCTTCTGACTGTGTCTCTTAAAGGATAAAAGAGAGGAGGTTTGGGGTATGTGTGTTAACTCTATTTCTGTATCACTAGATTTTGTACTGCTATTCACTCTTCAAAAATCGTTATTTCGATTCTTAGAACTTTTGTAAATGTATTTTCAATATGTGAAAGCAGTTAAATTACATTATAGATCTGCCTTTAATTTTTTTCTGGTTTATTCAAGATGTTATTTTAAAATGAAAAAAAGCTGTATTTTATGGAATATACTGGCTGTGGCTGAATTCCACTTCAGTGATTGAAACATTTTCATTATGTTTAGTTTGTCTCTGGAGCCACTGAGTTAGTTCCAGATCCAGTATTAAATCTTTCTAGTAGTACACTCCCTGGCTAGTCTGAGATATTATCCTAAATATTTATAAGAAAGGGAACTTTTCTAAATCTTAGAAGACTTGAAGGATGATCACAAGATTTAGAGATGAACACAGTTTAATTCTACATTGAGGTTTTGGGGTTTATTTCTAAAGCAGCAACAGAAGTTTTAGAAAATCACAGACCCACAGGATGGTTGAAGTGAGCAGGCACCTCTGGAGAACAACCCGTCCAACCCTGCTCAGAGCAAGGGCAGCTACAGCAGCACGTCCAGGGCTCAGGTGGGTTTTTTTCTTGGAATACTTTTCAGTATTCCAAGAGCAGAGACCACACAGCCTCTCCAGGGCAGCTCTTCCCTTTTCCTAGGTTTAAACTACCTTTTAACAGTGTTGAATGGAATTGACGGAATGATAAAGTTATGGAGCCTTTCACTCTTAAGTACCACTTGGTTTTTATTAACATCTAAATGTCAGTCATGGTCTTGAACAACACTTAATATTCAAATGAAGATTTCTGCCTCTGTTGTGGCTATTCTGAGCATTGATACTGGCCATTGCATCTCCTAGAAGGAAATTGATATAACAATATTTTTTTTTTCTCATGACAATGCATGTTTTTAGTTCTTGATATGCTTAAAAGATTATTAAATCATTAGCATGCTTACAAGGGATTTTAATAATAAAATTTCCATACTTGCAAAGAAAACGATTTTCATGCAGCCATGCAGATCTGCTCAGTATAACACAGGGACTCACCAGCAGATGGGAATGCAACCCCAGTGTCCTGATTACCTCTT
>VXBB01012038.1:0-14843 GCA_013399915.1 Illadopsis cleaveri
TCCTGGCCCTCAAAGGCACACAACACAACCAACACACAACATCCCAGTCTGCTGTCCCTGCAACCCTGGTATCCACTCCATCCATAGGGTCGGGAAGGAAGGAGGAAACTTCATTCCCATAGCATTGGACCCTCTGGATGGCTGTGAAAGCCCAGCTTTGCTTGGAAGGGACATCCTAGGGACATCCTCTGTGGACTTGTGGCAGCAGAATAATGGCAGCAGAGTAATGGCAGCAAAGGAATGGCAGCAGAGTAATGGCAGCAGAGTCCTCTGAGATCACAGAATCCCAGAATGGGTTGGCTTGGAAGTGACCTTAAAGCCCATCTTGTTCCACCCCTCATGCCATGGCCAGGGACACCTTCCACTAAACCAGGTTGCTCCAAGCTCCATCCAACCTGGACTTGGACACTTCTAGGGATGGAGCAGTCACAGCTTCTTTGGGCAACCTGTGCCAGGTCCTCACCACCCTCGTTGTCTGACATTTCTTCCCCATGTCCAACCTGACCCCCCCTCATTCAGTGGCCTTCAAGTTTGGAGGAGCACTTGGAGTTCTGCTGAGGTGCTGGGCTGGCTGCTCTCCAGGCTGATTGCCAACCCACCACCACTGTGCCTTCATTCCCTACATGCCTCCCTGTTCCCTGGGGGATGTGGGTGCTTACTGCACCTTGTGCCTGCTGAGGGTCAGCTGACCGGTTCTGCTGGATGATCCCTCCGGCTTCATCTGCATCAAGAAAACAAGGAGTGAGAAGAGCAGCCGTGTGCTGCTCAGAGGTTAAGTCCAGCCCCAACAGGAAATTACTTCCAGCACAGAGTTTTTTGTAGGGCATTTCAGTGATGCCACTTGGCCCATTTTTCTTCCTGTGTGGTAGTTTTTGGTTGGAAAATCTTCAAAAGAGATTAAGAATGGGAATGCTGCAGCCTTTAAGCAGCTGCCTATTAGCTCCTCTCAGCAAGGAGCAGATGGCATATCTGAGTAGAACCACGGAATCATGAAAGGTTTAGGTTGGAAGGGACCTTTAAAAGACCACCTAGCCCAACCCCTCTGCTATAAGCAGAGATACCTTCCACTTGAACAAATTGCTCAGGGTAGTAGTGATGAGTGGAAGGATGTACAGAGAGAGGACTGAGAGGGAAATAGACCATGGGTGCTCTCACACCACGATGTACAGAGAGAGGATTGAGAGGGAAATAGACCATGGGTGCTCTCACACCACGATGTACAGAGAGAGGATTGAGAGGGAAATAGACCATGGGTGCTCTCAGACCACGATCAAACAGCTGGGAGCTGTTGCTGTGAACCTGCTTTTCAGTGATGAAGGATTCATATGTTCATTCAATCCATAAAGAGTTCCAGAAACCTTCAGAGTGTGAGGGAGCTCATGGCTATGAGAGAACGATGCTCTGTTTAAGAGAAATACCAGCACCCATCTCAGTAAGACCTGTTTCCCTGAGAGCCTCTGGAATTGTGACCTCCATCAGTGGTGTGATGAGGTTTTGGGACTGTTTAGCCACATGCAAGCTTCAGAAAGCATTTTGGTTAGTCACTTGTAAAAAGTCTCTCTGAAGTTTCAGGGCTGTGAATAAACTATAGAAATATATATGGGAAGAGAATACATAAAGGAAGAGAAACAGTCTGTCTAGAAAAAGTTGCCACATACAATCTTGTCAATAACAAAGAAGGTGGAATCACCAAATCTGGTGAAGTTTGGTTAAGATATTAAATTAGAGGAAGGTTTGATCAGGATCCTTTTATTTCCACAAGACTATTTTCCACACCTCCCTTTCTGTGCAGAGGAGAGGGCTCCTGATATTTGGATGAATAGAGTTCAGGGATGTGAGACAGAAAACATATATCAGGAGGAGGCCCACCGGAATGGATGTTAATGATTTCATCTAAATTTACTTTCAATCTCTCCAGGTTTTCAATGTGCAGAGCAAGAAGCGGGGACAGCAGGGCCAGCACAGAGGTGAAGAACAGAGGACTGTTGTGATGACCAGCTAGAGAAAGAAGATATACAGTGAATCTGGGAACATGAGTCCTTTGGAGGAGAACTGATGTGTCGGGATGTGGGCATTGCTGGTACCTAAGGATGCTCAGGAGCTAATACAGGAGGGATAATAAAAGCACAGAGACCAAAGACCTTGGAAAGAAAGACAAGGATGCCCAGCTGCACACAGAATTCATCCCATCCCACACTCACCCATCCTGTCTCTGTTGGGACCCTGTGGAGTAAGGAGCTAAGTAGGTCTAGTCTGATGGCAGCATGGCCAACCCTGATGTTATATAGTGCTCATCAATGAGATGAAACAGCTGATCAAATAGCAGTACTCATCCATTCCTGGAAATTTATGGTCTGTTTGTCCTCTGCAGGTACTTCTGCTCATGCACCGTCTGTTGTGTGTCCGCGGTAAGGGTTCCCAGCTGCTGGAGTTCACACAGGATTCCATGAAATCAAGAAAAGCTCCTGATAACAGCTACCAAGACCACGTCAGGGGTCCCTGGGGTCAACCAGCAGGTCAGGGTGGAGGACCTGCTGGTGCCGCCCAAGCACTGGACGAAAATGGGGACTGAATGCAGAGGGGAAGAAAGAAGAGACTCCAGCCTCCTGCTGAGGATTTACCAAAATGCCCTGCACAGATGTGACCTAACAGTTGCAGCTGCTGCCTGATGCACTGGCCACGAGAGAATGGAGATGCTCTCTGAGAAAGCACCTAGGCTTGGATGATGCCCAACCACACACAGTGGGAGAGAGCAGGTCAGCAGGACCCTCTTGAGCCTGTTTCTCCTCCTCAGGACATATGGAGTATAGGAACAGGGGCACTGTATGACCACCAGGTTTTTGCTCAGAGCTGCCACAAAGCGTCCAGGGGTCAGGGATGACCCCTAGGAAAGGTTGCTGACCTTGGCCCCAGCCTTTGCTGATGGAGGAAACAAGGTATCTACCTGCAGTCCAGGTCTGTTTGTCAGTGAGGTGAGGTAGTCAATCCAAACAGCAGAACTCACCCCTTCCTGGAAATTTATGGTTTAATGTTGAGGGATTTGTGCAGGAATGGCTTGAGAAGAAAGGACATAGCANGTTTGCCTCCTTCCACAGACACCTTTTCTCACATGCCAGCTGTTGTGCTTCAGTGATGAGTTCTCAGCTGCTGGTGTTCACACCAAATTCCACAAAACCAACAAAAGCTACGGATAAGGGTTTCTCTCCGGGTTTTAATACTTAAGAGTGTTTGAAGCCAAGCCCTCTAGGGACAGTCTGTCACCTGGCCATGCCAGAAATCTCTGTTAGACACTCTCCAGGTCTGTCCACCCTCACTTGATGCATCACTCGAGGGGATACTGTGCTCTGACATTTCACATGGGATTCCACACACACTGAGCAGCAAAAGGGCCTCATCTGCAGCCCTGACTCCTGCTTCCAGTGCCATATATAACTGGGGACTATAGCATTTGCCTTAGACACATTTCTGGCAGGCCAATTTCAAAACAGATGAGAAGGGTCTCCCCAGCCCTTCTAGTAGCAGTCTCCATGCCGCACAGGAGCAGGGCTGGCTCTCTGCACCCACCTAGGCACCAAGTGCAGCCCCAAAGCCAAGGTGCCAAGCTGTGCCTGACATCCCAACCTGTGGGCACTGGGATGGCCCAGGCTGCTGTTACCCCGTAGCCCTGGTTCCATGCCTGAGGTGTTTTGGTTTTCCGAAATTCTTTTCCCAGAGAATTTTCTGTAAACAAGAAAAATATTTTTGTAACTGTAACTCGTTATTCATTTCTTTTCCTAGGAGGTACTTCTTCTTGATGTCCCTCTGGTCTGACCAATGTGATTGAAGAGGTTTACATTTGTTTCACCAAACAAATTGATCCGTGTAAAATAGTATAAAAAGGCGACACATCCCAAAAATAAAAGAGTAATTTTCAACCTTCTGAATCTCAGATTCTGTGTCATTGTGGTAAAAAACAGCATCAGTTACCCCTCAGTGACATCCTCATCCTACAGCTGCAAGGGAGGTCCCTGCAGCTGGGACCCCATGGTGAGCCCCTCCAGCACTGCAGACCCTTGAAGTAGCAGTGTGGCCTGGATGGCATGGATGGCCTTGAAAGTGTGAGTTCAGCCAGGGTATCTTGAAGTTGCAAGGGAAGCTGAATTATGGAAGGAGGGAGAAGAATGGACTGAGCCTCCCACAGATGGAGACCTGCAGCTGTCCCCTGCTCCTCCCATCCTCTCACTATGAGAGGAGGTTCCCTGCTGCCTAGGGAACCATCATCTCCCAGCACAGAGAGTGTACTGGAGCTAGAGGGACACCCAGTCCCTAGATGGTGACACTCAGGGGTACAAACTGTTCCACCAGGACCACAGTGGGAGCTGGAGGTCAGACGGCAGGTCAGGGAGGAGGACCTGCTGATGCCACTCAAGCACTGGATGAAAATGGGGACTGAAAGCAGAAGGGAAGAAGGAGGAGATGCTGGAGAAACTGCTGAGGGTTTACCGAAACAGCTGACACAGATGTCACCCAATAGCTGCTGCTAGATGCACTGGCCACAAGAGAATGGAGATGTTCTCTCATAGAGTACCTGGGCTGAGGTGATGCCCACACACACAGAGTGGGGGAGAGCAGGTCAGCAGAGCCCTCCCAAGACTGTTTTTCCCCCTCAGGACATATGGGATAAGGGAGGAGTGTTGTGGAAGGGGCACTGTATAACACATCCCATCAGAGAGTTCAGTTGCCACAAAGCATCTAGGGATCAGGGATAGCCCCTGGGAAAAATTGTTGACCTCAGCCTTTGCTGATGGACAGCACAAGGCATCTGTATTTGGAGCCCAGCTCTGGGGCTGATGTCTGGGCAGCTCTGCAGGGATGGGGCTGAGAGATCCAGCTGTCACAGAGGTGTCGTGCCATGCTGGGAGCTGGGGACATTTGACAAACCACTTGCCATAGGTGTCATTCTCCTTGATCTCCAGATGGCCCTTTCCAAATCCTCTTTGGAGGCATGGGCCTCCACAGTTGTCGTTCAGACACAGGATTTTACTGCAGAGTTTAACAGGTACTGCCCTGAAAGACCATGTAGATGGAAATACTTCTCCAGGTGTAGGTGTCAAGGCCACATCTTCAGAAATGGACTAATTCAGATTCTCTAGGAAATAAGGAATCTTTATGCTTCTCCCAACCCCAGCTGATGAGGAGGTGATGGAAACCCTGAAAATCACCAGCCCTGGAAGTGCTCAAAAAACATGTAGATGTGGCACCAGGGGATGTGGCCTAATGGTGGGCTTGGTAGTGCTGGGGGAATGGTTGGAATCAAACATCTTAGAGGGCATTGCCAACCTTAACTATGATTCTAAGAGAAAGGGATTATTTATACAGTTCAGAATAAGGACATTTTCCTGTGATGCACATCAAGGTACTGTGTTTCCAAACCATGTTTTATTCACTGGAGCAGAAGCACAGGGTTTGCAAGGTATCAGCCTTGTTATAATACAATTAAGCCAAAAATAGCTCAAAGGGAAGGACCCTGCAAGGGAAACAGAGGAGCTCTGCAAGAGACATGAAAGACAAACCCCTTGGCAGCCCAAGCTGCGCCCTACTGCCCCCTGCTCCTCTCTCCCAGCAAAGAGTGGCCAAGCAGGACTCTGCTCTGGCCCCATGCCCGGCACAAGTGGTTGGTGAGGTAGCCCTAGCAGTAGGTCATGGGTTTGATGAGGATGGCTGAGGCTCTGCAGTTCCCCTGGGGCACAGGCTGCCCCATGTCATGCCCCCTTTGAAGTTCAAATGCACATAGTAACACGCCAAGTACCCCTATCCACCCCCGGAGCTGGCGGCACAGTTTCCGCTATGAGTGTCAAGATGCCAGTCTTCAGCAGAGAACTTCATGTTGTTGTGCATGGTGGTCACACCCTTGGAGGCCATGGCATCCTCTGCTGGCACTGAGTGTGCTCCCAGCCTCAGCTAGTAGCCCTGGGATGTTGTGACAGGTAAAAGAATTATAAAAGAAAGGCCTCATAAAATCAGGCCTGCTCTGCTAAATTGGCAAAGTTAGCCTGTCACTTCTTCTAAGTAATTTGCAAGTTCCCATGTAAAAACAATCTTGGTATGAAAATTTGTTAGCATAACAACCTATTCCTGGGTTAAAACACAAATGCATCTGCAATAACAAGGATTTGTCCCATGAGAATCAGTAAAGAAAATACGTAAACAATCCCAGAATAGAGAAATTTGATAGACAAGTGGAATACCTTTTACTAACCAATAAAATAATTGGCAAGAAAGCTATTAACCAATTAAAGTTACACACAAGGTCTGTAAAAACTGTATAAAATGAGTTGTGATAATAAAGAATTGAAAATAATGGAGCTTCAGCTTATTTATTACAATAGGGGGACTCATCATCCAGGCTGAACAGGTTGTAGTCTGCAAATTTCATGTTATTTGAAGCATTCCAGATGACAAACCTGACCTGGTAGACCTTCTGCCTGATGATCTGGTGGATGTACTCGGTGCCCAGCCAGAACCCAGTGTGCATGTTCCCAGAGTTGTGCTTGTAGGTGCTCCAAGACTCATTCCAGAAGATCGCTGAGCTCTGCTGGTTCCTCTGGATGACAGTCCAGCCCCTGTTTGCCCCAGTCATCTCACAGTACACCATGATGGTTTGCTGTCCTGTGGGCTGGATGATGTAGATACTGCTGGGGCTGCCAGCAGTGACCTCGCTGCAGTTCCTGGGCCAGCCTGGGGCAGGACAGAGGAGGATCAAACAAACCCAAGGCACAAATCTGTGGCTGGTTCTGCAAGACCAAGACATTACCAACCCCTACCTGCCCAAAGTGCACAGATGAGGCAAATCCCAATACCCACCTCCTTGTTTTGCCCACAATTGTACTCCCCCCTGCGATGAGCACTCACTGAGGAGCCTTTCCATCCCGTTGCAGTTAATGTTGTCCAGCCAGATAGTCTGCCCCAGATCCTCTCTCAAAATAAACACTGCCCAGGACTGATACGGCATTCCCCCAGCCATGCTGTTTACACACCACAGAGGCATCTGTTGTGTCCCAGGAGTCATCACACACCATCCCCCGTATGTTGCTGTACCAAAGTTCTATCCATCCCAATAACTAGTTGGAGTCATTCATCAATTCTGCAAGTCCTTGGAGAAAAAGGGCTCAAGGAGCTGTGAGTGTGTGAACACAGACACCATGAACAGGCTTGAGCAGAGGCAGGTCTGAACATGGCTTTAGAAAGGCAGAGTCAACACCAGATTGAGTGTGACGAGCACTTCAAGAAGGGATTTAACAGGAGTTAAATTAAAAATGTTAGCTGAGTTCTCCAACTCTATCCTGTTTTCTCCCTTATATCCATGTGTAAGCATTGTGATGAGCTTTGTTACTTATCTTCCTGGTGTTCAACATCTGCACATCATTGTTCTCTGCCTGCACCTGGCCAGGTTTGTGATGTCACCCTTGGCACAGAAAGCACAAGGTCACTGGAGGGACACAGGTATGAAACACAAGGACATTTGAGTTTGCCACTATTAGTGGTAAAATCAAGTTCTCCATATGAATCCTTGTTATTCCAAAGGATGGAAAAAACAAGATGATACAGGAGTCCTCCCATTATCCCAGAGACATCTTCCAAATAGGCACTTTTAACACCCTTTTACTTTTAAGCCAGTGAGTTTTTCATATGCACACATGGTGAGCGCAGCCCCATAGCAATGCAGACGCCAGGACTCATCAGCTCAGCAGAACAGCATTTGCTTTGCAGCGCTGCAATACTCGACAACAGCATCCTCTTCCCTCTGCCGATAGCTTGGAAATATTTTGAGGTCAAGGCTACTTGTCTCATTAAATATCTTCCCAGATGTTGGGCAGCAAAGTGACTTTTCTTCCTACCCTGTCCTAAAAATTTGTCTATGGCTACAGGCTTGGCAGGTCTCAGATAGTCACAACAGCACTAATTACTGCCCTTTCCAGTTTCCCACACCACAGGGAAGAGCCTGTAAGTCCTCTCTTAACTTTCCTCAGGAGGAATTCAACAGTGTTGTGGTCTAGCCTCATGGTCCTGCAGTGGCAAGAAGTGGCCTAGGAGAGGCTCTCGTTCCTGGGGAACCTGAAGCAATTCTTCAGCAGCAACATGGACACCACACCAGTAGGAGGCACCAGGTCCCTCAGATGGGGTCACCAAGCTACTCCAATAAGGGAAAACTGATGGAATAGCAGCTTGACATTGTCTCCCCTTGGCCAGCACTGAGTGCTGCAGGGAGAGCTGTGGGATTGGGTCCTTGGATGGGTGTCTCTGTCTTCTCTCAATTTCCCAGTCATGGAAACACAGCGCACGTGAAGGAGCTTCCCTGCCCATTCCCCAGCCTAAAAAATATGCTGGTTTTAGGCCAGAGCAATTTCTTACCATGTAGAGGATAGCAAAGAGATGGGAGAAGACCCTTTCCCAAAGGGATCCTTGGGTACCAAAGGGAAGGTGGTCTAGTGTTACATTAGGTCATGGGTGAGAGAAATGACAGGATTCACCAAGCGCCATCAACAAACAGCAAGGATTTATTATGGCTGCCCCCTTATATAGGGGGGTCAAATTTCCTGGGCTTGGATAGCTGATTGGCCAGGGTCTTGACACCACCCAACTCCTTAGCCAGTGATATGTCTGCATTCCAGATTGGCTGGGGTCCCTGTTTGAGTTCAAAATTATCCTATCATTGCTCACCTAGAGACTTGTTCTAAAACAAACAAGGCTTAACTGAGTTGGATTTTCTGTTATGCCCAGACTCACTTGTCCAGCTACAGGCTAGCTGAGCTGTGACATTCTGGTCAGATGCAAAGGCCACATCTAGGCTCAGAAACCTACAGCACCCTACTTTTTGCCCATACAAGGTACAAAGGAGCTCCCAACACATGCAGGATGCCCCATATCTGTGACTGACCCAAGGCAGGATTTCCCCTTGAAGACACACAACTGTGGGCAGGTGTTTCCTGCCAGGTATTTGGGAGGATTGGAGTTGAGATGTTGAGTAGGGTTTGACTGTTGCACACTCTTGGTGCAGCTGCCTGTGCTGCACTGTCAGTCCAGAACCCTTGACTCAGGAGCTATCAAAAAGTGCTAACAGGGATGGCATTACTGGCTTGTCCTAGGGTGACTTTATGATTCTTGTATCTCCAGTTGTCTGTTCTGTTTATGCTGGATATTAAGTTCTGCACCTTTAAGACTGGTTCCGAGAGTGGAGGAGGAGAGAAGTGTGCAGTTTTTTTGCAGAAACTGCACCCACTTCCCTACATTCCTTCTCACAGACTGTGTTGTCTGCAGCATGAACAATAGGAGAGAGCTCTCCTTTGCTTTTTAGTTAGTTGGTTTTTTTAGCTAGCTGAGGGAGAGAAGTTCCCCAGACTGTGGCTTTTCTTTCTCTTGGAACTGTTCAGCCCTGCTCTGGACTGGAAACCCAGAAAAAGTGGGAGCTCACACCTGTGGCCCACCAGGGCCTGGGACATGGCATTTACCAGCACAGGGGGGACTGATAGGAGACTGAGCGAGCCCAGCTACACCCCACGAGAAGGACTTTCTTAATTTGCCATCTCTTCAAAACAGTGAAAGGTTTTATTGTTTAATATTATTCTTTTTTTTATGCTTGTGAATATACTTTGCTTGTTAAATAAACAGGTTTTTTCCACTTTTCTCCAAGGAAATATTTCCCAAAACAGTAGGGGGAGGGGCTGCTTGAATCTGCTTTCTAGGGGACCCCTTTGGAAGTTTCCTCCCAAATTTGCCCTAAACCAGGACAGGCTCTGAAAGTGAACCTGTGACCAAAAATATATAAGGATGTATACTTACATCTGGGATGGCCACGTACTGCCTGAGCAAGACCACCAGCCCAAAAACATGCTTCAGGCTCACAAGGATGGAGTAAAGCCAGCGCATTTTGGTCCAGTTCAAATGTTCACTGATGTTAGAAAGGAACAAGATTCCATCTAGCATCTGGATTAACTTCAGGCTGGAGCAGGAGAGCTGACTGAGACACACCGGGGGTGCCATCAGCAGCAAAGAGAAAGCACCTGCAGATGTCCCATGGAATCTGCACCTGTTGTGTGTGCTATGAGCCAGGAGCTGGGTGGTGCTCACTGGGAGAAGGTCAGTGATGCTGGGGATGTTTGGGAACATTCCCTGGGAGCCTGCTGTTTTCCCACCCCTGGGAGCTCCTCAGGTGCTGCTCTGCCCACCCCACCAGGATCCTGCCTGCCTGGCACGGACACAAGTCATCTCCGTATCAGGCAGGCAATCAGTTCCACTGGAAATAACTGACTGAAATCAGTCAAGGAAAATAGCATCAGAAATTTTATCAGTCTCCTAGGAATATATCAAAACAGCATCAGTCTTCTAATTGAGTAAGTACCATAAGCTGTCCCGCACATAGAAGTAGTAATGGGCATCTCCTGCTTTCTGCAGGAGATGGTTTGATGTATCTGAGCCATTTCTAACTAAATCCTCCCTGAAGTCCCCTCTCCATAGCTCTTCAAGCTCCTCCGGGATTAATCAGCTCTCTCCTGTTTCTCTGAAAGACACTAGGCTGCTTGCAGCTCTAAATGCAAAGCCCTGCAGAAGCTCCCCTATGGCAGACAGTGGGGACAGCAGGGTGGCAGCCTTGGCCACCCACGCACAGCTGTGTTCTGCTCCCAAGTCCTGTGTTATTTATGGAAGCTCTTGCCAGCACAATGTCCAGACAGCTGGCACTGAGTCTAGCATTGTGTAGTCCAGCAGGCACTGGAGTGAAGGCAATCCCTGATTTTGGATCCTGGCAGCTACCTGAGGTGAGGGGAGAGGCATCTTAGGGCCAAAGTCACATTTAGGATCAAACTGACCTTGGAGCACTTGGGGCAGTTGGCTTCTGCTGGTTCATCAGCCCAGAGGAGCCATATGAGGTAACTGGGAAGTCTGGATTGCCATGGGAAGGATAGAGAAACTGAGACATTGTTTGAAGGTGTAGGAACACAAGAGGAATCAGTTTTCAAGCACTGTAGAGAGCAGGAAAAAAGAGAACCCTGGAAAAATGCCTTGGGAAACCCCATTCTTAGTGCCATAAGCAGAAGGCTGATTGACATGTTCTCTATGCTAATTGTTACCAGAAAGTTCTCAGTTCTCTGTGTTATCATACGTTGATTTTTGGTGCAAGAATTGTACTATTCTTAATCATTTTCCCCTACCGGACCCTTCCCTCAGACCACACCTTAACTCCCCTCCCACAGAAAAGTGCTAAGTACCCCTGTCTGCTCCTAGACTCCACCTTTGGCCTTGTGCCTTTTGCCCCTTGTACTGCTTTGTCCGGTTTGGTTCAAACAGCGGACGCCCTATTGTTTGTTATTTTTGTATTATTAAAAGTACTTTTCGGACAACTGGATCGAAGTTGTCTCTCTCCATTCAAGTCGCCAGGGGCTGAGTCCCAAGGAAACTCAAAGGGGTCTGATAGTCTGAGCTAGACCCTGGGAAGTTTCAAAGCACAGATCCCAAGAACAGCTGACAGATCAGCAGGATGATGTGCCCAGACATTAGGCACATTGACTCCCTCCTGTGTGAGTACAGAGAAAGTCCATGACCCGGAAAAGGACTTTACAAACCACCAGATCAAGTGTGCTTAGAAGCTGCTAGGAACAGCATCAATGCAGCACTTCCTCAGGTGCCCTCAGGCCAAGCAAGCTGGGGAAAAAGCTGGACCAGCAGCATGGCCAGCCTGGACAGACCCATGTGTCACCTCTCCTACCACTCACCAGCTCCTCACTCCTCTGGATCACCAACTCAATGTCACTCTCAGAGAGAGTCTGCATGTACCAGACCTGCAAATCTGCTTTTTTTCTGAAGAGGGAAAATCTGAGAACATCCCCACAGATGCAGCTTCATTTCCTACCTGTATTCAACTCATTTGCTCAGATAAATCCCCTTAGTTCCATCAGCATTTAACAGGAGTGGAAGGAGTGAAAGATTACTTTGAGTCCAAATGCTTTTATTTCTTCTATGCACATTGCTAGTGAAAGTGAGGGACAATGGGGACTGAGGGGAAGGGTAAAAGCAGTTGAGGGCTACAAGTGAGGAGCAGGGGGTCCAATGGCAATTTCTGTCATGTGCTCCCTGCTGGAACGCTAAAGGCACCAGCCATGGCTAGAAGAGGCAGCCAGTGGTAAGGCATCATGACAGTGGGTCCCATCCTCACAAGGATGCTTTCATCTGGCCATGATTAAAGCCTTCACACCTGGAAGAGCTGCAGCTGCATGGACCTCACATCTCCAGGTCCTTTATGGTGACAATTGACAGTGACACCAACCCACTGCTGGAGTTTGTGCCATCATTACGAACCCAGGAACGCCTGCCTGCTGAGCAGAGATTGTTCTCACAGCTTACCACTCCCGCTCTGGTATGTCCCAGAGCAGGACAGATCACCAGACCCTGCAAATGTGGCCATTTCCCTCTCCAGCAGAGCCAAGCAGGCAGCCCATGACGGAATTTTACTCTTCAGGCAACCTCTGGTGCATCTGGAGAACAGCTGCACACACCGCCCAAATGCAGGAGTGCCATCTCCTGGGCACTGGGAGACAGTATACAACAGCCTTGGAAAACCACTCTGAAGTAACTCAGAGCTCTTGAGGCTGAGAAGCTGCTGCGACAGGCAGGTACTGCTCATGAAGAGAAACCCAACCTTTGCATGGCTTAGCAAACAGCTGCAGGTCAACGAACAGCTCTCTGATGAGTGTGTGTTTAACCTGTGCCAGGAATCACATACAATTTTGCAACCTGAGAAATTACTGGGGGACACCAGACCTTTACCAGTCCTGTATTGACACTGGAGGGTTGCCATGCCTCAGATCCCAATGGTTTTCTATGGAGGAACAGGCATCTGGCTCCCATGGTGGATGTACGGGCATAGGCAGCTCACCCTCCCATCCCTCCCTGTGGTCCTGCCTCCCTCAGCTCCCTGCTCTGCCTCTGGCTCCCCTAAGGCTGCTTCCTGCCCAAGGACTAGCCCTGTGCCTACTGCCCACCTCCTTGCATGCTGCCCTTCCCCAGGGTCAGATCCCTGATGTGTCCCCATAGTGTCAGAGCTACAAAGTGGCCATATTCACTCAACACTGCCTTTCAGCTAAGCATGTTCTTCCCAAATTATACTGCTCCACAGGTCGTATCTGCTCCCCATTCTCCTGCGGTTCATTACACTCCAGTTTTCCTTCTCCTCCCCACTTTGCCCTGCAGCCCAGAGAGGCAGACATACACCACATAAATTTTCAGCTCAGGTACTCTAATTTCTGTCAAAATAACATGGAATGAAGTCAAGGTCAATGTGAGTACCACAAGAACCTGTTTCACTGGCTGTGAGCTGACTGCACTTTCAAGCAACTCCTACAGCACCTTACAGGGGGTAATGGGAATTCTCAACCACCATTCTTACACTCACTGATGGATTTACAGCATTACGTATCTGTTCTGGTACTTAACAGAATCACAGGATGGGATAGGCTGGAAGGGACCTTAAAGATCGTCTTGTTCCATCCAAATCATGGACAGGGACACCTTTCACTAGAGCGGGTTGCTCCAAGCCGCATCCAGCCTAACCCTGGACACTTCCAGGGATGGGGCATAACTTCACTGGGAATCTGTTCCACTGCAGAATACTACTACTACTACTACTACCAACAACAATAATGTAAGACCGAACACTTATGTTTCAGCATTACCCTTCTTTCCTGCCTATTCACGATGCTGTGGTAAATAGTGGATTTCTGATACCAGCACTGTGCTCTGTGCTCCGTTATGCAACTGCTGTGTTCCAGGGATACTCACAGCACAAACTTCTTCCCAGAATTACACAACACCTCAAATGAGTGTGCACCCAGGGAAGTAAAATGCTTCTAGTACTTCACCAGCAGAAATGATGGGATCCTCATTTCCATAAAGCAATCTAGTAAACACACAATAATAATCTGATTATTACATCCACAATCTGGAGAATACAGTGTGAGATCCAGTTACTCTCCTGTCTGCAAGGGAAATGAATGTCACCATTAATTCTGTTGCTCCAGAGCAGAACTGGTCCCAATTCATACATCCCCTTGGGCCAAATCACGCAGCATAAACAGCCCTCCACATGAACGAGTAATCTTAGTGTCAATCTGCCTGACAGAGGGCATGGTTACACTGGGTATCAAGAAAAAATTCTTCCCTGTGAGAATAGTGAGGCCCTAGCACAGGTTGCCCAGAGAGGCTTGGCCCATCCCTTGAAAGTCTCCAAGGCAAGGACTTGGAGCAACTTGGTCTAGTAGAAGGGATCCCTGCCCATGGCAGGGGTTGAAACAAGATGATCTTTAAGGTCCCCTCCAACCCAAACCATTCTGGGATTCTAAGATTCTAAGCAGTTTTCGAGGGCTGCTGCTTCTCATCCTGAAGTAGCCACAACAGGGCTGTATAATGCAGACCTAGTCCTCATTGCCATGAACAGCACAAACTCAGGATCCCTAGAATATATTTGCACATTAAACACAAATCTGCTTTCCTAGTCCCTGGGAAAGAGGTGTAATATCACCACTTCTGCTTTGACTGCTTTAGGCAGGCAGTGCTCGAGCTGCTGTCCCTCCAATCCCCGGTAAGCGTTCATACCACAAAAACTCCCCACCTAACATTTCCTATAAAGAAAAAATAAAACCATAAACCCACAAAACCCAACCCACAACTCTCGAATTTTTGACTTTCCTCCATTCCCAGGAGCAGCACTCACGAGGCGGCCCGGCCTCCCTCCCCACTGCCACTACAGCCCCCAGGCCGTGGCTCCCGCCTCCTCTTCCCCCTCACCCGCCCCGGAGGCCGGCCCGCCGGAGCCG
>VXBB01012038.1:14943-61866 GCA_013399915.1 Illadopsis cleaveri
GGGGCTTCCTGAGAGGGCGGCTGCACCCGCCACACAAACCCCTACAACCCCACAATGCCCCGCGCCAAACGCGGAGGACAAAGCCCAGCGCGCGGCCTCGCCGCGGTACCCGGATAGGCGCGAGGAGGGGCGTGGCCGGAACGCGCTCTGATTGGCGGTCGCGGGACTGGAGGGGGCGGAGTGAGTTGTGATTGGCCGTGGCGCGGCAAGGGGNGCCGCAAGCCGTTCCCACTGGCTAAGCCGTTGCCGCCGGGGGAGCCGGGCGAGCGGTTCGTCATCCCCCACACGCAGGAGGCCTTCCGGACCCGCGAGTATCCGCCGCACCGGGGGCGCGGGGGGCATGGGGCGGGTCCCGGGGCGGTGGAGACGAACAAAGCGGTGGTGGGGCCGGGCGGGGAGCGGAACCGTGAGGGGAGCCCGGCGGGCGCTGCCCCGGGCTCGGCGGGGTCATTGTTCTCTAAGGAGTTCCGGAGCCTGTTCTAGGCGGGGGCGGGGGGGAAGCGGGACAGCAACTTCGCGGGGCTGGAGCGGGCGAGGAGCGGAGCTAACGGGGACCGTCAAAGCGGGCTATGAGAGCAGTTTATGCACTCCTGGAGCGGGTGCGGACGTTGGGGTCCCGCGGGCCAGTAGCACACTGGCACGAGAGGCTTCCGCAGTCCTTAATTTTTAGACCATTAAACAGTGGCAGGAGCTCTCCTTGTGTACATCCCAGGCTTTCGTTCTGAGCGTATCCCTTCCTGGCCTACTTTTGCATAAAAAACAATTTATTTTAAATTTTTTTTTCCCTGCGTGTGACAGCTTTTGATCGCAGGAAGTGGCCGTGGGCCAGGCAGGTGACTGACAGAGCTGCGCGTCAGCAGAGCCACTGTCGGGGTCCGCAGCAGGGCTGAAGGGGCAGGATCTCGGCGCTGTAACGTGCAGACTTGCTGCTTCAGGAGGCTGGGTTGGTGTTTGTGTTGTAAAAATCAGGATATGAGTTGAGAACTAAGGAAGGGCTGTAAGTGAGAGAGAATGCATGGATATGGCAGTGTGGAAGATTAAGGGGCTCCAGGACTTCCACAGCCCCTGTGTTGAAGAGCGTCTTGTTTCTGCAGTGAGCAGAACAGGCAGAGGAAGCCCCTAGGAAGGATTAGGTGGCTTTTGAGGAGGAAATGCATTTCTTGAGTGCAGGTAGGTGTTAGTAATGCATTCAGCCCAGTATAACAAGATTAGGTGGAGTGTTGGAGACTTGGTTTTTAACTGTGTTTCAAATTAAAACACTCAGTCCGTGACACCAGTCTGCTGTTTTGGTGTGTGCAAACTGAAAGTAGCTCAGTCATCCACCTGACCAGGCAGTTCTTTCTCTTTCCCTGTGAGGAGTGATCAAAAAGACAAAAGTTTAAGCCTAAATACTACTTTTATGAAAGAAGATGTGGCTTTAAGGGTCATCTACCTTGTCAGAATAGCACAGGGGAGTTCTGGGGCTCCTTCTGAGAGCACCATTTTGTTGGGTGTCTCTTGTGGATCTTGTGAGTAGGTGGAGGACATGTTTCTACAAACACTTGAGTGGTATTAAAATGAAGGGGGAAAAAAGATAGTTTCTCATCCTGAGAGGGGAGGGTGTTAGCTGTAGCATCACAAGAAAAAAAGAAACCAAGGCAAACACTGAGGTTCTGGAGAGATGGTCTTTTCTTGGAGGAAGTACTTCATGGGGTGCTGTGGGAGGCAGCTTAGCATGTTCTAGAAAGTTCATCTTGGCAGACATCATGAGGTTAAAAAGAGAAACCAAGCAATGCTGGGTTTCTGCTTTGCCTTGTTGACATGCTAGGCCAGAAGTGGAACAGAAAATTGCAAATGAACCAGTGAGGTGGAGGGAGACGTTACCCAAGGAAGACTTGGAGGTTTTTTTGGTCACTTCTATTTATGCTAGATAGTGTTGAGAAGGAGTGGCTCTGAAAGATGGGAAGGGCCTACTGAGAGTGTGCCAGCAGGTACCTGGGTCTTCATCCAGTGTTACTTATGCCAAGATCTGACAGAATTGTTTTCTATCTTGGAAAATTATTGATCAGCTCTTCCCCTAAAGACTGCAAGTTTTCGTACTGCACAGCTACAGTGAGGCATTTGAAAGACATCAGAAGTTATTAAAGCTTTTTTTTTGTTGTTATGATTTGCAGCTGCTGCAGATTGGGCCGCATAAAAAATGGAGACTGTGGTGGTGTGCATGAGGAGAGACATTTGCCCCTTGGGTGTGTGTTATGGAAGTGTTTGGCAGCAGTGGAAGGGCAATAAGCTGGTCAGCAGAGCTCAGGTGTTAATTTGGGCCTCTTTTTCCTTTGTAGCTTTATGTGGCTTCCTTTGACTGCCAAATCTTGCAAAAACCTTCTAAGAGTAGTCCTGCTGTGTAGAGCCCTTTGCAACCTGGCAAAGCCTTGGGCCCTGCTAATCATGTGGGTGTGGGGATGGCAGATCATGGGGCAGCAAGGGATAGACTCATCCTTGCAGGAGCTCAGTGGGATCTGCTCTGAGCTTCCTGAAAACTGTCAGGAAAATGCTTCGCACGTGTAGGGTCCTGTCACCAGTGCAGTGGGTGCTGAGCATTTGCAGTCTCCAAAATACACAGTGTGTACTGTGGTGAACAGTCAGCTCAGCTGTGGGAATGTGGGTCTGCTGCAGCATGGTTTGGAAAACTGCTGCTGGATCAGGAAAGATGCTGGGTTCAGATGCCAGCCTGGGCTGTTCCAGCCAAAGCTTTCCCTCAGCTTCCAGTGTATGGTTTTGGGAAGCTGTATTGTCTCCTCTCTGGATTAAAGCCTGCTGTCTTTCTCTAGTTAATACTTCTGTATGGTATCAGCATAGGGAAGAAGAGGGTTTGGGCTGCATATGGCAGGTTAAAGGCTGCTGCTCACATCCTCACATGTGATACTGGCCAGGCAAACTCTGCCTGGAAGGTGGCAGCACCAATGCACTGTTGTGTCACACTCTCCTATTGCAGAAGAACTTTGCGAACACATCCAGGGAGTAGCACCTTATAAATGTACCCACCGTTCTGGGAAGTTGACCTTCTTGGGTAATATAAGTGTAGACAATTCAGATAGAGTGAAACTTTTTTGGAGCTGATATTAGTGGTCTCCCAGAGATTACTGACTGAGGAAGAAGTAAACTTTTTATTCCCTCAGCAGTTGTTTTGTGCAGTGGTTAGCTTGGTTACTTTTAAGCATCTTTCTTTAAAAGGGTCCCTTTTTTCTACTGTAATTTTGTTTGTACTTTAATTTTACTACTATACAGCATTGGGTGGTCTGCAGAGGGATGCAAAGATGTGATGTATTAACAGCTACACAGTGGGTAGTCAGCCGTTTCATTTAATATACATGTTATTTATAGCTTGTTGGGCAGTGTTCACAAGTAGCTTGTGTATAGGGTTTTTTTATTTATTCCTATGTTGGGAATTTCTGGCAGTGGAGGCTCCAACTGTGTGGAGAGATGGGTTAGTTATGGCATACCAGGGGCATGATGACTTGCAGTCCTGGATCAGACCTGCTGAACAATCTGAAATTTCTTGGGTTTGTTTCCAGTTGGAGTGGAGAAGACAAACAGCATCTATGCAGTGGAAGGTTTGAGTTATAGTAAACTTTGCAGAAGCGTTCTCCTGCATTTTGGCTTTGTACTGGCCCAGGAATTCAAAGGAGGACCTGACCTGGAGGTCTTGGCAGAGCACAAAGGCAAGGTCAGCACTGTGGGACAAGTCTGGAGCCCTGGGTAAGGAGTGTGTCCAGGGTCAGTGTTAGATGAGCTGACATGCTGGAGGTGGAATTAAATTGCATGGAAAAAGCAGATCTGAGCTGAACAGGGAATGGCCATATCTGTCACTTTTAAATTCCAGGCTATTCTGGGAAATGTGAGTCTTATATGGTGGGGTTAAGCCTATTCTCTAGATGTGTACAAGGAGGAGAGCATTCATAGGGAAAAGTCTCTTGGATCTCCCTACTGATACGGAAAATGATGTTAGGGGAAAAAAATGTGTCATTGAGTTATTCCACAGATACACAGAAAGAGGCCAAGGGGAGAATGCAGAGGGATTGCTGGATGAAGCTGAAGATGACTGGTGCTCCTGCATTTAAGCTCCTGTCTGCTGTGGGAATTGAATTTGGTTTTAATGCTGTTCTTTGTGGGAAAGGCACAGGAATAAATAGTAGTATGGTTGCAGCTTAGTCATTATTAAAGTGATTAATTGAATTACTGAATCGTAGAATCTCAGAATGGTTTGGGTTGGAACGAATCTTAAAGCTCATCTTGTTTCACTCCCTGCTGTGGGCAGTGACACCTATCACTAGACCAGGTTGCTCCAAGACCTGTCCAACCTGGCCTCATGGATGAAGCAGCCACAGCTTCTCTGGGCAACCTATGCCAGTCCCAAGTTGCTGTAAATTCAAAGAGGATTCCTGGTTTCTTGTTTGAATTTTTTTTTTTTTTTTCTCTCCTAGCTCAGCATCACTACAACAGGCATCACAGTGACACTCGTGGCCTGGTTAGTGGGACTTTGCAGATGGGCTCCCTGTGACCTGTGATTTTTCTTTGCCTCTGCTCCACCACAGTGATCACACTTCTTGCCCATGAACCCTAACAGAACTTCTTGTTTCTGGGAAAAATTAAGGATTTTTTAAACCCCAAGGAGGTTTAAAATAGGCCAGAGGGCTTGAATGAGGTGGGGTGGTGACTTGTCAGGTCTGCTCTTCTGCTGAGGAGCAGGAGACTCCACAAGCAGGACAAGTTGGGAGACCATGGGATTTCTGCTGGGTTTTGCAGTGTGCTCCAGGAAAAGGGAGTACTGTGGCAGACTCTTCTGGAGTTGACTCTGTTACTGGTTGATACCCTTGCATAGTGCTGCTTGCTGTGTCTGCAATTTACCTGTACATCAACACCCATAATGCAGCTGCTGTACCTTGTTATGCTTTACCTTGGGGCTGTGAGGAACCATCTAAGGAAATTTGCTTTGCTGGAGTTGTAATTCCTAATAGGAATCTTAAAAAAGGAAAAAAAATAGCTTGGCCGGACTAAAATGTTCTTGAATGACAAAACATGTGTGAGACACACTGAGCACTTTGCTGTGGCTGGTGTCTCTGCCTGTGCAAGAGTGTAGAGCAGTCTGCTGTTCCCAGAAGACTGTGCGAATCGGTGCTGGTGTGGCAGTGGGCTGAGCTGCAGCTGCACCCAGTGTGCCTTATGCTTCATGTTGGCTTTGCCATTGGAGAGCATGTGCAGGAGAAGCAAAAGATGATTTTCTTGCTTCTCTTAGAATTTCTCCTTTTAACTTCCCATTAGAAGGCATGCTGCAACTTGATCACAGGGCAATTGGTGTGGATTTACACCACGCTGATAATTGTACCTGTGTATCTTCTGTCCACAGTGAGTGTGAAGTAGCTGCTCTCTGTTTACCCTGACCATTAATTACCACTCAGGTGGAGTAGGGAGAGTAGCCAAAGGTGCTCACTGTAGAGTGGCTAATGTTCTCTGCACCCTGGCAACTTGCCCAGGCACCCTTTAATCATGTAATTCCACCTGGAATAACGTAACCTTGAGGCAGGTTGTGACACAGGAATGGCGGCATCTGAAGAGCGCCAACAAGAAAGACACAGAGGGATTTTTTACAAGACCATTAAGTGACAGGACAAGTGGGAATGGTTTCAAATTAGAGTAAATTTGAATTTGATATTAGGAAGAAGTTCTTTGCTGTGCAGATGGTGAGCCCCTGGCACAGGTTGTCTGGAGAAGCTGTGGAAGTGTTCAAGGCCAGGTTGAACAGGGCTTGGAGCAGCCTAGTTTAGTCCCTGCCCATGACAGGGGGCATGGAACAAGATGGAGTTTTATGTCCCTTCTGACCCAAACCGTTCTGAGATTCCATGAAACAGATGATGTAGTAGGTGAGAGGGATCCTCATGCTGGAATGCAAAAGGCTGCGCTTGTTGGAAAACCAAAGGAAAAAATGACCTTTCTAGGGGTTTCAATTTCAAGTGGTTTAGGTTTGGTTGGGGTTTTTTTGGTGGGTTTTTTTTTTCCCAAAAGATCGGGGGTGATGGGTAGCCTTGTAATTTGCATCTGGATTTTTTTAACACCACTATAAGGCATTGGTAGTAGTAGTGCCACAATAGTCATTGTCAGAGATTTAGCAGCAGTCTATGCTGTACTTCCTGCATGTGTCTGTGACATTGATTGTGCTGTTTTCCAATGTATCAGACTGGAAAAGCTGAAAAGTAAGTTAGCAATGCTGTGAAACCTTCAGCCATCTGTGCTCCTCTTGTGGAGTGCAGCTGACCTATTGGTGGTGTGGAACCTTCTGAGCCAGGATGAGCAGGACAGGCGTTTTGGGCTCAGAAAGCACTAACACATTGGATTTAGTGCAGCATCCTCATGGGAGTCACACGGTCAGACTGTACTGAGACTCTCCTTAGCCTTTGTACACTCCAGTTATAAGAGTTCAGTTAAATTTTACTTGTTTGTGCTATGGTGATTGTGCTTTCTACTGCATAAATCCTGTTTTCCTGAGCTGCCATTCGTACAGAGAGTATGAAGCACGTTTAGAGCGATACAGCGAGCGGATCTGGACGTGCAAGAGCACAGGAAGCAGCCAGCTGACGCACAAAGAGGCTTGGGAGGAGGAGCAGGAGGTTGCTGAGCTGTAAGTACCAGTGGAGACATGGGTTTGTGCCTATCTTTAGGTGTTGGAGCATAAGAGTGGGCTTGGGAAGGTGTGTGGCTAGTTTGTCAGGCGAGGTAAGAAGCTGTAAGGTCTGGGGATCCTGGAGCTGAAAGCAAATTAAGTCCAAATTTTACACCATCACTAATGCAGTTGGGTAATTTACTTGTTTCGTGCTATATCTTGGTATTACTTGAACCAAAATAGTTCAGCATATAGCACTTGGCGTATTTTAAATCCCCTGGAGTATTGGGAATATTTTAGAGGGAAAAAGAACAAATCTTGAACAATGTAGTCAAAATAGAATAAAAAGAGTCTGTTGAAGTGTTTGAGATCAGCCAGCTCCACACCTGTAATTATTTTCTCCAGATCTGCCTTAAGAGTTGCTGCACTAAATTTAAAAAAAAAAGTTGTAGTGAGATTTTGGGGAGTCTGCTCTACTTGAAACAACCAGAGTCCTTGCTCTGTGCAGGTTGTGTTTGTCTAGGCTACTGTGGGCCTGACCTCCTCTAGCCCACAGAAATCCTTGGATGAGATTCAGCATGGCCCTTGTCATAGAAGTGAATTTTCTGTAAAGGTGCAAGTCCTTGTCTCTCCCAACACATAAAATTTACTGTGTGATTACGACCTCATAGGAATTACGCCATACAAGTGACGTATTTCTCCATTCTGTCAACTGATGACTTGGACTTCTGTGACTTTTTTTGCCCTGTGTCTAAACTGTGGAGAGTGTCAGCGGTACCACCTAAGAGGTGGAATTTTCTGCTGCCTCTCTTCATGTTTCTGATCCTTTGGCAGAGATCACAGCCTTCTCCTAAGGAGAAATTCAGTATCATTTGTGGTTAATCACAACCTTAAAGTCAACAAATAAGAAATCCATTTGCTAATAGTCCTAATTTCTTTGAGGGGTGACGCATTACTGCCTTCAGGCTTTACTCCCTGGTGTTCTTGTTTGAGAGGGCAGGAGCAGTGCAGAGGCAGCTCCATGAACTTAAAATCCTGAGTCAAAACCCAGTAGTCTACTGCTACTTTCTTTTGGTTATCTGTGTTGAATTGATTGACCACTTCTGGAAACATTAAGAAATGTCAATGAAATAAAAATGGGAGATTTCTCAAATTTCTCAATAACAAATTGAATGAAATGGGATGAAAAGCTTCCCAGGCAGTTTGTCTGCTTTAATACCTGACACTAAGCTGCATAAAAAAGTTCATTTAGACAGGTTGCTAAAGGGATAAATTTGCTTATGGCAGTTGTAACACAGCACATGTAGCTGAGGGTTCTCAGCCACAGATCCTGGAGTCTGGGGAGCTGAAAGTGCCTTGAAGAAATGTAGTATTTTGTTCCTCCTTATGGCAACTTGAAGTGGACTTTATTTTTTAGTCAGGAGGCTTTATAAAACATATTCCTTAATGCCCCTCTCAGCTACCTGAGGTTGACTCTTAGAAGGGAAAGAAGGGAAGTAAATTTATCACAGTCTTTTCTTTTCTTTGAATGGAAAAGTTTGAAGATCATGATGTGATGAAACACACAAGGTATTTTTCTCTGGCAAGATAATTCAGTTGTGTAGACCTGCCCCTGTCTTTACTGCACTGGCAGCCTGTTGGGGGAGAAGGAAATGCTAAATCTTCATCAGAATCACGGTGTTATTGGAAACAAACATTTTAAAGTAACAAGCCCCAAGATAATTGCATCATCTTGATCTATATTTAATATCTAATAGAGAACCAGTAATAACCATCATGAAAGGGTTCACACTCAGTGCTGCTCTTCCTGAGTGTTTACAGTATTCCTTCTGGGAAGGACCAGGACGATTGGGTTTTTCAGGCCAGCTAAAGCCTGGGGGAGTGCTGGGAGAAGGGAGGGGAGACAAAAGCCCTTGGATGTTTGCATGCTAATGGGGCATCTGTCTCAAACATTGTCCTGGCTGTTAACAGGAATTCCTGGGACTGGGAAATGGGAGGGTACTTAGCATTTGGGCTTTTATTCCCTTAATAATAACGAATAATGAAACTTCTGTACTTGCTCAGCTTAAAGGAGGAGTTCCCTATCTGGTATGAGAAACTGGTCCTGGAAATAGTCCACCACAACACCGTGTCATTGGAAAAGTTGGTGGATGCAGCTTGGTTGGAGATCATGACCAAATTTGCAGTGGGAGAAGAATGTGACTTTGAGGTGAGGATATGTTTTCCATTTTATCCTGTGCTTCTGTGCAGGGCTAATTCCAGATAGCTAAAGGCAGGATATGGGAAGAATATGTTAGCCACTCAAGTTATTGGAAGGATGTGAAAATTTGTTCTCTATAGAATCTCAGGGGCAGCACCTGCTTTTGGATGGAAAATGGTTCTCTAAGCCATACTTCTGGTGGAAGGTGTCCCTGTCCATGGCAGGGATTTGGAACTGGATGATCTGTAAGGCCCCTCCAACGCAAAGTATTCCAGAATCCTGGAATAATAGCAAAAGAAAAATGACTGATATATGTCTGTGCATGGGAAACAGATAAAATTGTTACACTGCTTAAATATATGAGGATGTGTGATTTATATTTAAATATATGATTTAATTAGAAGAAATTAAAAATTATAATCTGTCATAATCTTTTCACCTGACACATTGCTAGAAGGAGCAGTAGTCTGAAACAAATGGATCTTGAAGTCAAAGCTTAAAAATCTCTAAAAAGGCTCTAAAGATTTGAAAATTCTCTCCAAAAGTGGGAATGTTGATGAAGGCTCAAACTTTTTGAAAATGTGGAGGATTTAGTGTTGTGTGTGAGGAATGTTTAGGACATGGTCTCTAAACTGGGGTTGCTGAGAACACACTTGCACCTTATATGCACACTGTGTCTTTAGGCTGAGGAAGCAGCATTGGAAAATGCTGCAGGTTGGGAGTTTTGCTTTTAGGTCATCTTAGCTGGTATTTTTCCCCTTCCTCATAGTGTTAAACCCCATTAGCTCATCTGTCTTGTTCAAGTTCAGTCTTCACCAATATTTCTGTGCAGGTTGGTAAGGAGAAAATGTTGCCTGTAAAAGTTGTGAAAATACATCCCCTGGAGAAAGCTGACGAAGAGGCCTCAGAAAAGAAATCTGACGGAGCCTGTGATTCTCCATCCAGCGACAAGGAGAACTCCAGCCAGGTAGCCCAGGACAACCAGAAGGAAGCTATGCTGAAGGAGGATGACAACAGGAGGGATAATATGAGTAAGTAGAGAGACAGCATGGCAGTAGGTAGCACCTGGCAGTGAGTGTTGAAGTTTATGTACATCTCAGGGTTGGGCTGTGAATGTTTAAACAGTGTTATGGGGTGAAAATCCAGAAGTTGTTCTTGTGGTGAATTTTTGAGGCATCAATGCTGTTGGCTTTCAGCTGTTCTTTCCTGATTTAAAGCAGAAAATGTACTGTCATTCTAAGGTGTAATACCAAAAGCGGTGCATGAAATGTATAAACTTCCAAAGTGTAACAAATGTGTTTTAAAAAAAATGAGGGGAACAGCAAAGGTTCGTTCAGAATTACAAAGTTCTGCTGTGATGTTCATCCTCAGAGGAAACCTCCCTAGTTCTAAAGTGTGTTCTTTTGGAGTCAGAGAAAACCTCTAATTCTCTTTGTCCCCAGTTGTTATAAGAAATAAGTAAGTTTTTTTCATTTTTAGTTTATTCTCTTTCCAATTTTCATATGTTGAGGCAAAATAATTTTTTTTCCCTAAGAGTTCAAAATAAAGCATCCTTTGAAACCTTGTTCCTCTTTCATATGCTCTTCCTTGATGCAGAGCTAGGCAGTGATGTCCAAGGTTTTCTTAACTCTGAGGAAGTACTATTGAAAGAGAAAAAGAAAATAGACAAAAAACCCCTCAAACACATTAAGTTTGTCTTGTGCAACTTCTTAAAATAGAATTATAAGATTCTTTAAAACAGATTACAAAAAGTGTTTTCAAGCAAAACAACCCCAATCCCACAACATAGTTCTAACCTGGAGAGCTTTATTTTAAAGTCTCGTAAATTAATAAACTGTTGGCATTTGTAAATAGTGACTCCAGCATACGGGAAAGTGTGTGTAATCTCCTCTGATGTGGGGAAGAGGAAACTGAAAATAGCCCAACCACCAAATAGCAAAGTCAAGAGTGGAAAATAAGTTATACCAAGGTCTAGTCCTGAGCTTAAAAATGATCAATTCTTTCTGATGAGTACTGTTTGGAGCTTTTTTTATTTCACTGCAGTGCTCTATATAACCAGGAAGCAAAAAAAAAGGTGTTTCAGAAACAATCTGGCCTTATACATATCATTTGTAATGGGGTTGTGCTTGGAGAGGGGCTAATGTTGCTTTATTTATTCATGTATTTTTTTATTGAGTGGTGGTTCTCTCGAGATGCCACGTAAGAGGCATGGAAAGTACGTTTTACTTCAGTAATGCTCAGTGATCAAATTTACAGCAGCAATTTTGGATCTGGGTGTTTAAAAAAGATTTACCATGATCCTTTGTGCATTGCTGTGTGATATTCCAGCAGCTGTGGGCATTGCCAGTGCAGCACTTCAGGATTGGATACTGGTGGAATGAGGGTTCAGTCCCTGATTCAGTTAGTTCTGGCCTGTGTGCAGTCACCTCTGTAAGCTGGGAGCGTCCTCCCCTTTCTGGAAAAGACGAACCTCAACATTTTCCAACTCAAGATGCTGGGAGAGTCAACCTAAGCAGCAAACATGCATTCTTTTAATTCTTCTCTTTGTACATATAGTGTTACTAAAAGGATATTTTATTGCTAATGCTTTTATATTCTGGGTTATTACAGAAGATAGGTTCATAGTAACATCATTGAAACAAATTATTCCAGAATGTTTTAATGTAAGTATGTAGCATTTCTTAACAGTTACACAGGAGACTACAGAATTAGGAAATGCTGAGTTGCATCCACAGAGGCTGGGGATTCTCAGCCGCTGACCTGGACTTTTTCTCTCTAATAAGTGTTCACATGTGGCCATGTGATGTGAGTTGAAGTCACTACAGTAGAGTGATTAATTGCAAGCAGTAACAAGCTCTGTATAACTGTGATGTAAGAGCTGTGTCTGCCTGTGTGCGCACGAGGGGGCAGAGCAAACCTTGGCAGTTCTATTAATACTTGTGTCAAACTTGCTGGGTTTATTGGAGGAGAAATGGGGCAGAGAAAGATAGTTTCAGTCTCTCTGCTTAGGAGTCTTCTCTCCTTCAGAAGCTAAAAATAAGGCTTTATACTGGTTTTGTTGCATCATTTGTGCAGTCTGAAGTGACTATATATTTAGTTGCTTAAGGAATGAACTCTGGAAAATCTGCAGGAGCCAGGAAAGGCTAGATTGTTCTGAAAATTGATGGTGAACTGCTGAAGGCAGTTTCTGTAGCTTGAGCTGGACTTGGAACCTGTACTGCTCTGGAAAATCTGAAACAAAATGAATACATGAGATAATGCAATATAGATGTTTTAGAAACACAGAATCAGCTGTTTTGGAAGGGGCCTTAAAGATCCTTTCATTCCAACCCCCTTGCTGTGGACAGGGACACCTTCCAAGTAGACCATTTTCCTAAGAGCTCCATCCACCTGGCTTTGAACTCTTCCAGGGATAAATGTGTATTTTATTACAAGAGAATGCAACAACAAATGAAGTTGGCTCTTTTAAATTAACTTTAGGATGGAATGGATAGTAATTTCTTCTTCCTCACCCAGAAATCCAGGTGCTGTTTGATGGAATTCCATATATTTCTATATAAATAGAATATTCTGTAGAAATATATGGAATTCCTTATTTGTGAATCTAGAAAGTAAATCACAAAAGAGGTCACTTGGGTTTATACTCTGTTAGGTATAATGGTGCTGGAGCTTCACTGCTCTATTATGTGATTCCGAGATCTAAATTTTTAAGTTTTATTTAGGTTTAACATCTACTTGTATTCTCTCTATACTTAGTAGACAATTGCCCTCATCCCTCATGCTTGCTTTATTGTTTTCTTTGAATCCTAGGAAGAAGTTCTTCCCTTGTAAGAGTGTTGAGGCCCTTGCACAGGTTGCCCATAGTAGCTATGGCTGCCCCATCCCTGGAAGTGTCCAAGGCCATGTTGGGCAGGGCTTGGAGCATGCTATTCTAGTGAAGGGAGTGGAATGAGATGAGCTTTAAGGTCCTTCCAACTTAGACTATTCTGTGATTCTATGGTAGCCACAAATATAAAAACATTTGGAAATTGCTTTCTTCTTAAGACAAAACCAAGTCAGTGATTCCTGCCATGAAATGATTTCAAAGAAGGCATGGCAGAGGCAGCCAGGGCTGTTGACAGGAGTTGCCTAAGCAGGTTTACTTGGTTGGGTTATATCTCCCCTTCCTAAATCTTACAGGCATTTTCTACATTTGTATAGGTGGTTGCAGCTTACTGTCTGCAGAGATGGGTTTAAATGAAGATGGTCCTTTGTACTCCTTGAAGATAGCTGTTACCTCCTTAGTTCAGAGCTGGTCTGGGCCACCATTCCCAGGCTGTATCTTCAGGCTTTCTCTAAAACCCAGTTTGGGTTATTTTCCTAATGTTCTAGTTTAACTGAGCACTGTACAGATAATGAGAAGTAAGGTGCCCCATCCAGTGGTGGTCTGGATTTTTTAACCTTTTTTTAACTGTAATAATAAGACTGTGTCTCACCTTTTATCAGATGATAGAGCACGTAGGTCTCCTCGAAAGCTTCCCACTTCATTGAAGAAGGAAGAAAGGAAGTGGGTTCCACCTAAATTCCTGCCACACAAATATGATGTCAAACTGAAAAATGAAGATAAGGTGAGTTGTCTGCTTGAGTCCTTTCTATTATAACATGAATATCCAAGTTTAATTAATCACTGCCAGTGATTATACAGCACAATTAAGTACTTTCTGCCAGAGTCATGGCATTGGAAGCAGGATAACTAACTGTGAGGCTGACCTGCCTGGGTGTTTCTATCTGTAATTAGGTTTTGTGCATGGAAACACTTGGTACCACACACACAGAGTCACAGAGCTTTATCGTGGTTGCTGTTAAGTGCCTCATCTCTGGTCCTTCAGTTAAGGAGACCAGTGAAATCATGAGTGGCAGTTGTTGCTGTTGTCCTGACCGAGCTGCTCTGAGTTAGAGGTGACAGTGCTATGGGAAGCTCTGGGTAGCTGCAGCACTGCTCTGTGCTTTTTGTCTGCTCTTTGATAATTTGACAAGCGAGGCAGTGCTGACCTCAGAGAGTACCATGTGCAGAGGTGATCCTCTGGTCTCAGGAAAAAAAAATCAAACATGAATATGTAAAAACTTTAAAGTCAGTAGCAAGCACAAGCTGGAGGGAAGTCAGAGATAAAACAGTGGGCTTTGGCAAAAAGTCTGCATCATAAACTCATGATTTTTACTGTTTTGACTGTCTCATTCTACCAATCTCCGTGTGTCTCAGTTCTGCAAATTCTGTTTGGTTTGAGTCTTTCCAAGAGAGCTTTGAATGAGTGAAGAGATTTTTGGACGTGAAGCACTACAATGATCCTGGATCCTTATAGCCATATGATCTGTATCTATAATGTGGTTATAAATTAATCATTAACAGTGTGTCTGTTTGTTATCTCCAAGATTATCAGCAATGTTCCAGCAGATAGCTTAGTTCGTACAGAGCGTCCTCCAAACAAGGAGATCCTGAGGTACTTCATCCGTCACAATGCGCTACGTGCTGGCACGTGTGAGAATGCCCCGTGGGTTGTGGAGGATGAGTTAGTCAAGAAATACTCTCTCCCCAGTAAATTCAGTGACTTCTTGCTTGACCCACATAAGGTAAGAATTCCTAAAAGTGCCTGCTTTGCATTCTCATGCATTCCTTGGGTCTTGGCGGAGACCTCAGTGTGCTGGTTGGGTTTTAGAATCACAAAATCATTAGGGTTGGAAAAGCCCCCGAAGATCATTGAGCCTAACTGTTACCCAGTACCACCAAGGCCTCCACTAAACAATGTCCCCAGGTGCCAATTCCACGTATCTGTTAAATCCAGAGAGGAGCAGAGCAGGAAAACCTACTCTTTTAAAGGTTGATGTTTTGAGCGGTGACATGGTTTGAACATCTGAAACAGTGGTCTGCTTTGAAAATTTGAGATGCAACTGCCTTTTAGTTTTTCCAATAGTTTGCATTACTTGTCTGCAAGTAAAGACATGATTTCCTGGTGTAAGAGAAATGGGAGAGCTACAGTCTTTATGTGGTAGTGTCAGGTATTGGGCCCAAGAGCTGTTTGCATGTGACTTCATGAGGCTTGGTTCATGTACAGGGCTATACTGAGTGATGGCAGATACTACAGATTTAGTACTGAATACATACATAGCATGAATGGGTTCTTCCAGCCCTTTGTGCTAACCAGGCAAATATAATATTAACCAACTAAATGCCATACCCTGAAATGTACTGTTCTAAAGTCCATCTTTTGATGTAGAAAGCACTATTTTGTTCATTCGGTAAACTTAATTTTTCATAGACTCTGTCAAGTGTTGTTCTAAAACTAAGATGATCAATATTTGTTCAGGACAGGGCGGAATGACTTCAAACTCACACTGAGTAGGTTTAAATTGAGTATTGGGAAAAAATTCTTCACTGTGGGGGTGGTGAGGCCTGGCACAGGTTGCCAGGAGAAGCTGTGGCTGCCTCATCCCTGAAAGTGTCCAAGTCCAGGTTTGACAGGGCTTGGAGCAACCTGGTCTAGTGGTAGGTCCCCTGTGGCAGGGGTTGGAACAGATGATCTTTATGGTCCCTTTCAACCCAGCCCATTCTCTGACTCTGATTATGATTGCAGAAGCCTGTTACCCTTAATGCAATGAGCAAGTTCATTAGAAAAAACATTAAAACGTGGGCAAAAATAATTGACAGAAAAAGATCTAGATAACCTTTATTTACCTTTCAATATTAATACAAAATCATTCTTTCTTTTATTTTAGTATATGGCTCTCAATCCCTCAACCAAGAGGAAGAGCTCTCGGTCACCTGACAGAAAGCTTCCTAAGAAATCCAAAGCAGATGGATCTTCACTGGGACAGCCACTGAGTCCAACCCTGTGGTGCCATGTGCATTTGGAAAAATCTATAATTGGCTCTCCACTGAAGGTGAAAAACTCTAAGAACTCAAAATGTCCTAAAGAGGGGCTGGAAGAGGTGATGAAAATGATGTCACCTGCTAAACTTGGTTCTAACTTTCACATTCCAAAGACAAGCCGACTAGGAAAGGGCAACAACAAATCCTTGGACAAAAAGCAAAGAGGCAAAAGGGTTCTGAATGGGCAGAAGTCGTCGGGGAAGGCAAAGTCTCCCAGGAAAGGTTTAAAGGCCCCCAAGATGAAAATGAAACAAATTACACTGCTGGACATGGCTAAAGGTACCACTAAGGTGTCCAGAGCTCCCAGGAATTCTGGAGGGACCCCTGGGTCTTCCAGAAAACCTCAGAAACACCTGCCTCCTGCAGCGCTCCATCTCATTGCCTATTACAAAGAAAACAAAGATCGGGAAGACAAAAAAAGTGCTCTTTCCTGCATTATCTCCAAAACAGCTCGGTTGCTCTCCAATGAGGACCGTGCCCGTCTCCCTGAGGATTTGCGGGGCTTGGTGCAGAAACGCTACGAGCTTCTGGAGCATAGGAAGAGATGGGCCACCATGACTGAGGAACAGCGAAAGGAGTACATGAAGAAGAAAAGAGAAAAGCTGAAAGAGAAACTAAAGGAAAGAGCAAAGGAGCGGAAAGAGAAGGAGATGAAGGAAAAACTGGAAAAACAGAGGAGATTTGAGGACCAAGATCTGAAAGGGAAGACATTGCCTACTTTTAAACTGGTTGATACTCCAGAGGGACTTCCTAACACGCTTTTTGGGGATGTGGCCATGGTGGTGGAGTTCCTGAGCTGTTACTCAGGGTTATTGATGCCAGATGCTCAGTATCCCATCACAGCAGTGTCACTGATGGAAGCCCTTTGTGCAGAAAAGGGAGGCTTCCTGTACTTGAACAGGGTACTGGTCATCCTCTTGCAGACCCTGCTGCAGGATGAAATTGCTGAGGATTACGCTGAGCTGGGAATGAAACTTTCTGAAATCCCACTTACTCTGCATTCCGCTTCCGAGTTGGTTCGCCTGTGCCTGCGCAAGTCAGATGTGCAAGAGGAAAGCGAGGTCTCAGATAATGTAGATGAAAGTAAGGATTCAGCAGCTTTCGAGGATAATGAGGTACAGGATGAGTTTTTGGAGAAACTGGAGACATCAGAGTTCTTTGAGCTCACTCCTGAAGAGAAATTGCGGATCCTTGGAGCGCTGTGTCACCGGATCCTAATGACGTACTCGGTGCAGGACCATGTGGAGGCCAAGCAGCAGGCCTCAGCTGAGCTGTGGAAAGAGCGCCTGGCTGTCCTGAAGGAGGAGAACGACAAGAAGAGGGCAGAGAAACAGAAGCGAAAAGAAATGGTGGCCAAAACCAAGGAGAATGGAAAAGAAGAGCATATGATGGGAAGAAATGAAAAGAAAAAACACGAAATTGTGAAAATAGAGCACCGGGTGGAAATCGAAGCAGATGATATGATCAGTGCTGTGAAGAGCAGGCGTCTTCTTGCCATCCAAGCCAAGAAAGAGAGGGAGCAACAAGAAATACAAATGAGAGGTAAGAAAATATACCTAGCAAGTAGAGTGTTTTGTGTGTTGTGGTATAACTTCATGGCAAAAATGACAGCCTGTTTTCAGAAGCATTGTCTGGTTTTAAGGGATTTGCTCACTGGAGAAGTATAATTCAGCTGCTGTGGTTCCTATGTTGACTTAAACCTTGTAAATTTAAGAAAAAACATTACCCGCTTCTAGTTTTTTATCTGTGATGTCTTTTGTTCAGTACCGTTCTAATCATGGCAGGCCCAGAGGTTGGACAACACAGTATCTTTTTTAGGAACAGAAAACAACCAAAAATTTGTCTTATGTCCAAACATCGTCTGGTTCTTGGGTACAGAGGAGGTATTTCCTGCCTAAAAGCAGTTCCTACTGCTGCTGCTGGCCCTGCTGCTGTTCCCATGGTCAGGTTGTTGCCAGCAGCCCTTCTCCCAGATCAAGATTTGGGCAATAAGTCGCCGTTTACTATTTCTCACTTTAAAGAATTAGTTATGGAGCTGCAAGTATAAACTGTCCACTTAAACCTCTAAATCATGAGTTGCAACACCAGACTTGGTCTCTGTGTAAGTGGTGCTGTTTGAGGAGTATGGATGTAAAGAGAGAACACTTTGGAATTACAGTTTAGGGGTTTTATTGGTTGTAAATGTGGATACTGGGCAGACGGTAGTGGACAATGTAGCTCACCTAGGTTGTTATTTCCCTTCTGAAACAAGTGAGGGATAAGCATCCCTCATGAAGCCTGGCTTTTGCACCTTAGCTGGAATGTGGGAGTATCTGTTCTGGGAGACCAAGAATCACAGAGTGGTTTGGCTTGGAAGGGACCTTAAGGTTGATCATGCTCTACCCCCACTTTGTGGGCAAGGACACCTTCCACTAGACCAAGTTGTTCCAAGTCCCATCCAACCTGACTTGGCACAGGTTGCCCAGAGAAGCTGTGGCTGCCCCATCCCTGGAATTGTCCAAGGCCAGGCTGGACAGGGCTTGGGGCAATCTGGTCTAGTGGAAGGTGTCCCTGACCATGACAGGGGCTGGAACTAGGTGATCTCTAAGGTCTCTTCTGACCCAAACCATTCCATGGTTCTGTGATATAATGGTTTTTATCCAGGGTTTCTTCAGCCCAGTCCATCCTTACACCTTGACTTGGTCTTACTACTTTTTTTTTTTTTTTTTTTTTTTTTATTTTTTTTTTTAGAATGGCAGGCAGAAAGTAAACTGAAGAGTGTATGGTTGTAAAGAATTTTAACTAAAATCCCCAATAAAACTGCTTTTTTTACTCCCATGGTGTAGTAAAATAAAAGACAGTATTGATGTCTGGATACAATAAAGGAAAGCTAATGCGGCTCTTTGCTGATTCTAACAGTGAGGATGGAGAAAGAAGCAGAGGAAGAAAGAATCCGGAGGCATAAAGCTGCTGCTGAGAAAACTTTCCAGGATGGAATTGCCAAAGCCAAACTGGTGATGCGCAGGACCCCAATTGGCACTGACAGGAATCATAACAGGTGGGAAAAGAAATGACCATGAGTTTCCATCTTTGCCCTGAGAGAGGGGCTGTGTCAGGTAACATCCCCCAGGAAGGGATTGATAGGGAGGGTGTATGGAACTGTGAAGGAGAGAGAAGGGCTAAGTGTGTGTGTATATGGAGTGTAGTGGCTGGTTACGTGCCCAGCTTTTTGAAGGCTTCCCATGGAGGTCCGGACTAGTGGAGGTTCAAGTGCTGGCACTGGGTGCTCAGGAACCTCATTACCATCTTTTCTTTTTTTTTTTCATGTTTGTTACACAGGCATACTCTTGGAATGGATTCTAAGGAAAGCTTTCCCTGTTTCTTAGCTGTGCTAACATAAAAATATGCATTGCATTCAGCTTTTAGTGAGTTGAGCACACAGATGGTTCTCCTCTCAATCCAAATAAAAGTGTGTGTGTTTAACTAGCCAGAAAAGGAGACAGGTACGTATTAACACACATTTCTTACAGGTACTGGCTGTTTTCAGATGAGGTTCCTGGCTTGTTTATTGAGAAAGGCTGGGCACATGACAGTATAGACTACAGATTTACCCTTCCCTACCAGAAAAAGGAGGATTTGAAGGACTACAGCCCTGGAGGTATGGTCTCTTGAGGGTATTGCCTCTGCTCTATCTGACTGTTCAAATGGAGTCATGAGTGTGAAAGAACTGTCTAGTTCAAGTGTTTTCACAGGGATCCTCTGATTTAAGCCTCCCTTTAACTCTAGAAGCCTGCACACAGGAGATGCTGGTGATATTTCCTTTCTGATGCTGCAGGTCTGGAGACTTGGCTGCAGTGTCCTACCTAAGGGTCATGGGATAGTCTCCTTTCCTACAAACAGCGAGGTTGATGTCAGTTGGTATCATCTCTCTGACCCTGACCCTGCTGAGTTGCAGTGTGCCAGACCCTTGCACAATTATCCAGTTGTGTTGTAGAATGGGGATGTCCATCACAGTGCTGATATTCTGCTGGTGCCAAGACTCCCAGATCAGCCTGTGGAATGGCAACAAGCAGGGCAGTCTGTTAAATATGCACGACTTTGCTGATTGAGGTTGTTTTGGCAAACATCCCTCTTGCACATCTTTTAGCCTGCTCTTCACCTTTGCTGAACATGCAGGTAAAGTGCAAGGGACTTGCTGAACTTCTAGTTTCAGGTTCTAGAGCCTTGCAAGCTTGAACAGGCACAAAAATCCATCTGTACAGAAGTAAACTTAACAGTTCTATGTGGAAGTAGTTCTTGGGACAGAAGACTCTGCAATAATCTGACTCAGCTGAGTCACAGTTGTGATCATTTCTTGCTTTTGGAACCTCAAATTCTGTCACTGAGTCCATCTACAGCAGTCCTGCATGGGAGAGCTTAGGGAGTTAGATCCGAGCCCTCGCCTGGTAAGATTGTCTTAGGCAAGGGACAAACTAGACACCTGTAGAGGAATGGAACAGGGCAAACCTACTGTGAGACCCTGCATCCAGGTGTAACTTTACAGTCATCTGTGTCTTGGAGGCTGATTGAGCTGGAGCATCATTCTAAGCTCCTCTGTGGGTATATTTTCTTACAAGAACTGTTTCAAATCCTGACCAGCTGTCTTTCCTGATCAACTCCTTGCTTCCAGCTGTTTTCATCTCTCAGCTGCTGCTGCAGCCAGTGGGCAGGATTTCAGTATGTTCATTTGGAAACTTAACAATCAAAGGCCTGAATGAGCAAAGATTTAAATTCATTTCAGAGTGTTGTCTGAGATGCTCAGAAATAAAAATTCATGCTGCTTATACCTCCTTTGGTTTTCAAAGTGCTTTGTTAGTATACAGCTAAAAAGTGAAACTAATTTTATGTATTTGGAATAGTAGGAATGCTGCTCAGGAATCTACCTGAGGCTGTGCTTTTCTTTTGCAGACAAGCGGAAGAGCACAGGCAGTGACGGCCGAGGGAACAAGCTGCACCGCTCCATGCCCACCACAGACCTGCCTGCTGAGACCACCACTCCCAAGCAGGGCCAGAACTTATGGTAAGACACATTTTCATGGCTGCAAAGTATTCAAAGTGTAGAGGTCAAGAAATCTAGACAGATTTCTTTTGCTAAACCCTGCTACAAACCTGTTCCTCTTCCAGTGCTGTGCAGTTGGGTTGGTTCAGCAGCTCCCTAGGCCTCAGTTGCTGATATTATTACTGCCCTGCTAACAGGGCAGCTAGTCCAAGAGCCAGTGGAACCATCATTCAACCTCATCAATCATACAAAGCCAGTATAGATTAAGCTATTAAAATGCTTCTTTGATGTGTTGCTTTTTAAATATTTTACCTTTCCATGTTGACAGCCTGTTATCCCTGTAATGCTTCCGAATGCCAAGCAGTATCTTCTAAGTATCTTCAAATCTACCTTTGAGCATGTTTGATTGTAACCTGCTCCAGTAATTGGCCCTATCAGTGTCCTTAAAGAAATTCTCCTGTGTTGAATATTGCTCTGTGTGGTAAGGAGTGCTCATCAGTGTCCCCATGTCAGGAAACCCTGGCTAAGCTTTACCTGTTAACTGCTGTGGAGCATTGTGTATTTTTCAAATAACCCTGAGGATAACTGTCACAAAGTATGTGGTGTCTGTCCCGCAGAGTTCCACTGCTGACATGTTGAGTGGGGTTACTTGGTCTTTGATAAATAGAGTTAAACTCATCTCCAAAGAATAGTTGCCAGTCAGAACTACTTCACTAAACATGTACATGCTCCCCCACCAGGAACTGTAAAAGAGGCTGAAATTGTGGGTGTCTTGATTTATCTGAACCATCAGCACTGAGTGCTGACTCTTGGTATTGCTCTGTCACAGCAACAGGTCATAGGATATCACAGAATTCCTGTGCTTTCATTCACTGCCCCATCTTCCATGACAAATCCCCACTATTACCAGTCTGGGCCTTTGCACATCTTGCCAAAATTCTGGCAATTGGGCTTTCCTAGGGAATGGATCCTGCACAGGCAGTGTAATCCACAGGAAAGTCCTCTGATTTTCGTAACTACCTCCTATAACAGTTGGTCTTTATTGAGCAGAGATGGCAAGGTGTGTTCCAGGAGGACCACCAATTCTATAAGGAAAACAGTAGCTTGAAATTAGAGAGCATATTGCTAACACTGAGGGCAGCATAGAGCCAAACTGGATGAGTTAATTAACACAGAATTCCTTCAACTTCTGACTCCAGGCTGAACTTGAAAAAGCAGAGTATTTGATGTGCTCATTCAGGTTGGCAACTCCCAAAAACATTCAGAGGGAGATCAGTGTGATGACAGAGGCTGGAGTGCTGTATGGAGTAACCAGTCACAGCCTGGGAGGAGCAGCTCTTGGAGGCAGGTCCTGGACACATTCAGTGCTGAATTATATTCTGTCATTAAGAGCTGCTTTGTATGGAGTGACCATAATGGACGATATTCTCCTTTTATAAAAGAAAGCAACAAAAAGAATTAAGAAGCTTCTTTAAAAAAAAGCTTAAAGTGGCAGCCAGAAGCCTAAAACACTTTAAAAGAGACTTGCCTTAGAGTTTCCATACTAAATGGTCAGAGCAAGTGCTGCCTCTTACCTTTGGAAAGAAAGTGTTGAGGAACTTGGAAACAAAACTGTAGCAGCAATAACAAAACATTTTGAGTTCACATCAGGATAAGGAAGCTGTTTAATGTAAGAAAACCTACTTAAAACCCGTGGTGAATCTCAGTGAAAGAAATAAAAAGAATGATAAAGTGAAGTACAGACTAAGGGCAAAACAATTTTCTTTTCCCCTTGAGGAACAATCCTGCTTCACAAAATCTATTATTACAGAGTCTGCCTTCAGAGAAGAGGGAAAGTCTTTGCATGAGAGAATAATTGGCTAAGAAATGCTAAATAAATTACGTAAATTAACTAAACTTGTATGTTTAGCAGGGAGATGGAGAGTAATGCTGGAGGAAACTGGGGAAGTCTCCTAAAGCGGTGTTCTTTGATAGAGAAAAAAGGGATCAGGAAATAAAACTAGCAAATGGCTGTTTTGAAGTAGAGAAAAAAGTGCTGCGGCTGAGGTACACAATTGGCTTCTACCAACTGCTGTGGATCTCTGAATTGCACCTGTTCAAAGCACCAGTGGACAAATTGCTGAGAGAGGAGTTCCTTGAGGAGTAGGAAGTGCAAAATTAATTGTCCTGGCACAGAGAGGAGGCCTCAAACCACCAGATGCTGGAGTCTGGAGGGGTGGGTTGAAGAACTGTGACTGCATACCTGCTCTACCTTTTGTCCCCTCAGACATCAGACACTGAGCTGCATAGAGGTTTTTTTTGGCCTGGCTGTTATGCCATAGTGTCCTTAATTTCTGTCCTTTCTTGTCCCGGCTGGGAAGGACTTTTAAGTGCTGACAGGCACAGTACTTGCTGGTTTTTTAAAAGGGTCTTGTGCCTGTGTGCGCTGTTCTGCCCGGGAGGGGTAGCAGTGCAGGTGGAAGATCTGAGCCAAGTGTGGGCCTTGAGCAGGGGCACAGAGGCAGCTTCTCAAAGGACGCATAACCCCTTCTAATTGAATGTTCTGCTGGCTGCCTGTCCCTGACTGATAGGGCACTCAGAGCCGTGCCTGCAGCTAAGCAATAAGGTCTCTCAGCTGAAGGCTTTTCCTTAAAGATCTGGAACGCCTTAGTGTCTGTCTGCTAAGTACCTGACACCTGCCACCACTTACATGTAAGCATCCACAGAAAGCCAAGTGACAGAGTGGGAGCTGTTACTTTATGGGATAGCCAGAAGCTAGAACTTCCCTCTGAGGAAATCCATATTCCTATTCCTGTATTTTCCTTTGGGGCCATTGCCATTGATCTCAAGGACTGCTCTGAGCATAAATGGTTATGAAGGCATCTCCTTCGTGGCTGCTTTTTGCACACTGTCTTTGGAGACTATGAGGAGCCCCGAGCCCCCACTAACATCCTTGGATATCTGTGTGTCCTGTTGTTTGGATACAAGGACTTGTCCAGCTATAACTTGTAATTTTGGCATGTACATAGAAAGTTTGATTTCTTTGTGTTCTGCTTCAAGTCCTGCTGTTTGTCTCTTTTCCCTGGTGGTATGTGGGACATGGGATTGAGTAGCCTCACAGTGCATATAGAGCATCTTTAGCCTTACCCTTTTATACTTTAGAGTGATGAGAGTTTGAAATTAAGCACCAAATTAACTCTGAATAGTTGTATTTCACAGTCCTGTCTCTTTTCTACTTGAGAATGGGAGCTGGTAGGGCACTGATAAAGGGAGAAATAGATTTATATTTGTTTCAAGAGTTACACAAACATTATCTCACGGAAGTGGTTCTGCTGTCAATACTTTGTCCCCAAAAGGAAGAGAGTCTAGTGTTCTGTCCTAAAAGTGCAGCATCATAAACACTTGGTTACTTCTGTCTTCTCCAGACAGATGGACCACTCCCTTTCTTCACCTTGTGCTGCACTTACACAGATGTTGATCCTTATTAAAAAATCTCTTTGTTCTGGGCACATAGGCACTGAAGAAGTCTCTCTCATACCATAGTGCTTGTGAGCTGTGTACTTCCTGGTCTTTCCTGCAAGAACCATGGAGGAATCACCATCTTGGCCCAGGATATTAGCGTGCAGGAGACTTCTTGCTCCTGGTCAGAAAGGAGTTGAGTTTTGGAAACAGTGGTGTCAGAGTCCAGGGTATCCCTTTGGATGACCTGAGACCCGAGAAAAGGAGTTTGAACCCTGGACAGGGGGGTGTGGAGCCAGTCCAGGGGGTTGGAGACCTTGGCACAGAGACCAGAAAGACACTGGGTTTGATTTTAGTCCATGNGCAGCATCTCTGCAGAGTAACTGCCATTGTTCTTCATCTGTTAGGAATTCAGCATGGTATGGTGGGTCCCCTCAGCAGACAATTTGAGTTAACCATAAGTGGGTGCTGACAGACTCCATTCTCATGCCTATTCTCTACAGATGGAGTTCCCCTGTTTCCACCAACCCTCCAGGGCAGGTACTGGTCCTGGGTTCCTCTAGATGTTGTCCTCTCAATTTCATTGTTCCTTAGTCCAGGTTTTAGAGCTTTCTGTGTCCCTTGCTTGAGAACAGGTAGGAATATTCAGCCTGAGTGGATACTGGGAGCTCCTTTTGACTTTGCTTGTACCGTTTTTCCGTTCTGTTCTGGTTGCTGACCAGTCTATTGGCTTGTGCTGCTAAAAATGTCAGGAAAGAATCTAGGCTGTTCTTTAGGAATGCAGGAAGCCCTTACACCAGTCAGGATTTTCCCCTTGTAGATCAGTTTGAAGACCCTCACCTGGTCTTGACTTTCCAAAAGGGATCTTTCCCATCCCACTGGAGTTTGTGATTAACCTGTGCCAGGCCACATGAAGGTAACACATGGAACTGTGTTACCATCCCCCTCTGCAAGACTCATTTTTGCCTTCCCCATTTAAAATGCCAGCCCTGTCTTACCAGCCTGGAGATGGTTGAGCGCCAGTTGGATGTGCAGGTAGTTCCTACAGGTAGGGAGTGCCTGGAGCTAGTTTGGGAAGCAGGAGCTGTGGCTTCCTAGAGCAGCAAGAGATCACTAATCAAATTAACATGATGTCTCCGATACGTTTGTATTTTGCAGATCAAATTTAGGTTCAAGCTTGAGTTCAGGCTTAAGTGGATCAGTTCCCTGTCCCAGAAATCCCAGTTCTTACTCTTGGGGTGAATGGTGAAGATTTAAGTACCTGTTTCAGGTGTTCTTCCTTCCCTGTCCCATGTCCTTTTCAGTAGGAACAAAGTTGTACCAGGGCTTAACTCTGGCTTTCTTAAAAGAGTGGGAGTTGCATTCTGCAGCTGCCCAGCAGTCTATTGTCTTCCCCCAAAATATTGGAGAATAGAAACCCTACATGATGACTGTTTCCAGTCCCCTTTTTACTGTGTGACAAAACAGTGCAGTGAGTTCCCCCCTTTGATTTGTCTCCATGGGAGAAAGCAGGGAAAACTCAGGCGTGGTAATCTTGGATATTTTTCTAGCTGGATTCCATGGTGTATCACCAGCAATGTCAGATGGTTTTTTATCGCGACCTGGGCACCCCATCTCAAGGTGTCTGGAAAATACCCCTGTGCTGGATATCTGTAGGGCAGATGCTTTGGAGTCTAGTTTATGCCATTCCCAGGTGGTGACAGTTTCTAGTGCATGAAGGATATCTGAAGCTGCTCTGTCCTGCTTCACAGGGAGAGATGCAGAGAGTAGTGGTGCCCAAAGGTTTTGATCTCAGGGTGCAGAGTGAGGATGCTCCACAGGGTCAGATGTACTGAAGCAGATGACGGGCTAAAAAACATCCTCCTTCCATTGTTGCACAATCAATCTTATGTTCTGTTAGAGTAATGAATTTCCTAGCTGAATATAAATTGTGAGGCCATTGCCCTACTAGGACCATACTAGAATTATGAAATATTTTCAGATATGGTATTTAATAAGTATTTCAGTCAGAAAAATAAGCATTGTGGAGACTGGTATTTCAAGAGGAGCCACAACAATATCTTTCTCTAGTTGTTGCTTGGCTCATCTGAGCTTGTGCCCAGGAAGAAAGATTACATCTGGAATCTTCTGCTAAGGATCACAGAGTGGTCCTTTGCAGTTGTTTCCGAATAGGGTTGACTCTCCTGTTTCCTGTCCTCCCTCTTGTAATGACCAATCCTCTTATAGAAGATAGGGAATTAGTCATATTTTCTGTAAACGACCTCTGACGTTTGAGTTGAATCTGCATCCCATCAGATGAAGAGGCCCCGTGGTTTCCTGGAATAGAATTGGAAAGAAAAGAAGGAAAGCACAGAATTTCAGGCTGTCTTAAAACTCATTTAAATGTACAACCCAGCATGCAAAGATGATTGTACTCTGGAATTGCAGAAAGAATATCTGATTTAGAGAACTCTGTAAAAGTATTCCTTTTTTAGATTGGACTAACTGCTGATGGCCATCGCTGTCCTCAAGGATTCCTGAGCACAAAGGTTTCAAGCTGATCTATATGGTTTTCAGATTCTGCACCTGAGCTTTCAAGTTTGGGCGAACTTAGAGAGGAGGACTTGTGCACTTGCAGAGACAGAGCCTGCACAGGCACACAGCTCCAGCAGCAGCAGTTGTGGGATCCCCTTTTTAATCTGGGGACTTCTGGTTAATGAAAGAAAATACGATTAAATTGCCATGCTGTCAGTGCGTAGTGTGTTAGTCTTTTCTAGTACATCTAACACAACATCCAGATCACTTAAACGAACTGCAGAGTAGTGGATGGAATCCCTGGAGTAGACAACTAAATTCAAATGCCAACATTTTAATAAACTTAATAGGGAAAATACATCTATAAACCAGTTTTGTGTTTATTTTCATTCTGTTTTTCTTACCCTGGAATTGGCTGCATTTGGGGACCTTGAAACGAAGCCAACCTGAGTCAGAATTCTTCTACCAGCATTCCTGGAAGTGTTTCACCTTGCTCCATGGGGTCAGGATATAGGTTACCTCTTATCCCTACCTATTGATCCTTGGGAACTATTTAGAAGAAATTGTATTGTTACAGACATACCCTAGGTGATCTATGTGCATTTTTCTATCTTTCAGGTTTCTCTGTGACAGTCAGAAGGATTTGGATGAACTGCTGGATTGCCTGCACCCCCAAGGAGCAAGGGAGAGCCAGCTCAAGGAGCGCTTGGAGAAAAAGTGAGCCTGCTCTTTGTTTTTCTATGTGTGCCTTCTCCAAGTCAGAGCATGTCCTTGGCACAGCAAGCTTTGCTGTTCCTGGGGCAGCATCCCAGGCTGGGGTTTCATCCTGTGCTGAAGAGGAGAGAACATTCAGGTTGAGTAATTGCTGGTTTTCTAGGGTAGATTCTTGTTAAATAACACTCTGAACAGTGTGGAAGTTCTGTCTTTAAATTGCTCCTTGAAACCAGAAGCGAAGGCAGTGCTGGTTGATCTGAGCCAGAACTGCCACATGCTTTCATGTGTCTTTCAAAGAGCGTTCTGCACTGGTAGAGCTCATAATTGTCAATGGAGACCATTGGCCCAGAGCCTGGCCAGCTCCCAAGGCAGTGCTCAAAAGTTGGGTTTGATTTTCCAGGTATCAGGACATCACACATTCCATCCATTTGGCTCGGAAACAGAACTTGGGCCTCAAATCTTGTGATGGCAACCAGGAACTGCTGAACTACCTCCGGAGTGATCTGATTGAGGTTGCAACGCGGCTGCAGAAGGGAGGCCTGGGATATGTTGATGTGACACCAGAGTATGAAGCAAAAGTGAGTGAACAGACAAAATACTGAACAAGACAAATGTGAGAGATTTTCTGTGGAAGGTCTTCAGTCTTTTGTTCTCATCAGACAAGAGGAGCAGGAAGTCAGTTTTCTTACTTGTCTTTTAAACAATTATTTCAAGATTACACAGCTGGTGACTTGAGGTGTAGGTGGGAGATAATGTCGGAGCTGAGTGTCAAGTTCAATTGTCCTGTTTCCATATTCTCATGACAGACTTCTTTATGGAGCAGAACTCCATAGCTAATTTTTTATCAAAGCCAGCATGTCTTGTTGAGACAGCAGCAATATGCTGATTCCATAACCAGATGTGGCAGGTAACCACACTGCATTAGGTACCACGGGTGTCCATTTGCAGACCCACTTTCAAGCAGCAGAGAGAGTAATATCCAGTTGTTAAGGGGTCATGTGCTCTTCCCAACAGGTGTACTCGCTGGAAAGCCTAAAGGATTTTGGAGAGTGTGTGATTGCGCTCCAGGCTGGTGTTGTTAAGAAGTTTCTGCAAGGTTTCATGGCGCCTAAGCAGAAGAGAAGGAAACACCAAGGAGATGATTACATTGCCAAGGCTGAGGAGATAGATGAAGACAAGAAAATGGCAGAAGAAGCCAAGGTATTGTTTATCTCAGGGCTCTGTTTTGGTCTTGCAGTAGAACTCTTTGAGCAGTAGCAGTGTATTTCATGGGGTACTAAATCTTGAGCAACTTCCTCCCATTTCACATTTGTAGTTGAGTGTATTTGGTGTTTAAGGGGCCAGGTGTTCCCTGTTTATTTCGAGGAGTACATGTATGGGTAAAATAAAAATAATAGTGAGGAGTTACTTAATTTTCTCTCTGTAAATAGGAAATGGGTCAAGTTCCTTCCATACAATTCTGCTTAAATAAAAGTACATTATGGAGTATTTTCATAGAACTTAATAGGAGTTGTATCTGTCAGAGAGGACTGATGGTGCTTTGGTCCACAAAGAGAAGGAGAGACATGTTGAGGTTCTGGTGACTGCAAGGGAGTGAGATTTAGGTAAATACCACATTAGGTTAAGGGAGATACAAGTTGCTGAATGTGTGGAGGCATTTGGGGAGATGTCTGGGCAAATAAGCTGCGTGTGCCTCCAGGAGAAAAATGGTATTGTGGGTCTAAATATGTATCCCTCCTATTAAAAGGGATGGAGATGAGCTGCAGAGGGTTGGGAAGGGTACTGCAGGCACTTGTGCTGCACCAGTGTTTCACCTTAACAGGGGTACTTATGTTCAGGGGTAGTTTCTATGCACTAAGTTGAACAGGACATTAATGTCCTGTGACAGGACTTGCCCCACTGTCCTCAGGTCTGCCCTGACTGATCACTGACTTCAGCAGAGGCAACGATACCAGAACTGGATCAGCAGAAGTACTGGAAAGTCCCAACATAAAAAAAGAAATAGTATTTCTTCACCTATGTTTACATGAAGGAAGCAGGCAAAAAAAGGTGGAGAGAGACTAATTTACAAGAGCATGTAGTGACAGGGCAAGGGGAAATAACTTCACACTGATGGAGAGTGGGGTTAGAGTGGATATTGGGAAGCAATTCTTCCATGTAAGAGTGATGAGGCCTTGGTACAGGTTTTCCAGAGAAGCTGTGGCTGCCCCATCCCTGGAAGTGTTCCCAGGCCAGGCTGGATTGGGCTTGGAGCAACCTAATATAGTGGTAGGTGTCCTTGTCTACGACAGGGGGTTGAGACAAGGTTATCTTTAAAGTCCCTTCCAACACAAACCCTTCTGGGAATCTGTGACTGATGCTGGGGGTAGTTTGTTTGGTGTGGATCTGTGGTGGTTTTTTTTAAAGCTCCTGTCAGTATATGCTGAACCCTTGCTTGAACATCAAGTCTTTGCTAAGCTGTACCATTGCTGTGTTAGCAGGATAATTTGGATAGACACTAGAAATTTTCACAATCCTCAGTTGTCCTGAAGTATTTAAACTCTGCTAATTTTGAATCTTCCCTCCTAAGTGCAAGGGTAATGGGAGGATGCTGTATCCTGAAAGTTCTCAGCAGAATGGAGTGCTGTAAAAATTGGTGAGGTCTGAGGCAGAAAGGGCTTGGATCAGCACATTTCCTGTTTCTACAGCAACACCATATTGTGCCTTATTCCTGTCTGCCTTAGAGCTGTAACGATGAGGGCTGTAAGGCACATCCAGGGTAGCATCAGATTTACTATAGTACAGTCCCAATGTGTGATTTTGCAGGTCTCCCTCCCCCAAGCACTCCAATCTCTCTGGAGCATTTATTTATGCAGTGTGGTGCTTACTATCTCATTCAGACTTTTCTAGACCTTTGTGGTGGTACAAGCAATGTTCAGCTTTTTTGGGGTTGTTCCTTGGTTTGTTTGATTTGACAGTTTTTTTTAACCTCAGTTTATTTGGAATAAGCTTTCTTTTTACGAAAGCAGAAAACCTTTACAGATGATCTTGAAAGAGCAGCCTAGTTCTTAGATGCAGTTATCTGATGAAAATCCCTGACTGCCAGGCAGACTGTTCTGAAGAAAAATCTCCTGCATAGGCCAAGAATTACGAAGCCTTTTGAGCCAGAACTGCACTGAAAGCACATAGCAAGTAAAATACAGCAAAGCCACACGAGAAAAACACACTCAGTATACTTCCAGACTATAGAGGAAGAATTGCAGCCCTGTGGTATGGGTATGTCTCAGTTTCTGTGTGAGAAACAAGTTATGGCTTAACAGCCACCCATTTGCTGACATAATTGTCTGTACTAAGGGTTCCTGCTGGCTCAACTGCATTGCTGAAGCTCACACTGTTGAGTGGCAAAGGATTGCACTGAGACCTGGCTTGTGGCTGCTCCTGCAAATCAGGCTGCTCCCTCTGTTGATGCAAACATTCCCATTTCCAGTGGCAGTAGCAAGCTGGACTGTCGCAGAACAGGACAGGGAATATGTGACCTCTTTGCAGCGTGACATTGCATCACAACAGCATGAACAAAGTGAAGAACATGGGTGGGTTACAACTCTTGTGACCCACATTCAGTTGTCTATGCAGGGGGAGAGTTAGTCTGCACCTGCACACAATCCCTCGAAGAGTGGCTTCACAACCAAGCAATTCCAGTTTTAGCTGTTCCAAGGGGTTTCAGCTCAGGGTGTCAGGTAAGAGCCTTTGTGTCCGGAGGCTTGCCTACCAAATAAGGTGTTTTCTGTCAGTCTGAGGTTGACATATGACTGAGGACTTCTCCTTTTCTTTTGGGGGTTGCTTTTTGTTTTGTTTTCCCTGCTAGGTTGCTCCTATCCAGTCAGGAGGGGATTTAAGTAACTTCTTCCAGTCTCCCATTTTGCCTTGTTGGCAGATGGAACTCCCTTGGTACTGGTGCTGTTCATATGCCAGTCTCCTGATGCTTGGGAAGCAAGGCTAGAAATCTGTTAAATTCCACAGACTTGGGGAGAAATATCTCAGCAAAACTTGCCAACAGCTTTTGCAGATTTATCTTGGCCCAGCAGTTGCCCAGTATGTTAACAGCAAAACCCATGGAACAATTCCTTGGAAAATCAGTCACACAGTATGTGAAGCTCCTCAACAATGTTCTGCAAAGAAACAGCGCAGAGCTGGGTAACCTCCACAGTGGGCTGGGCAGCTTTCCATTTGTCTTCAGTGGTTCTCCAGAATCCACACCAGCAACGACAGTAGGGATGTTGGCATTTCAGGACAGTTTGTGTCTTTTCTGAGGATCTAATATGTGCTGTGCTTCCTCAAATTCAGTAAGAGGAGAATGTGCAACTCTGCAAAACTCCTGGGTTTTGTTTGGCTCACAAATTGCTGTCAGCTGCAGAGTTTAGATTTTCCCGTCTGACACTTCACTGTTTGTTTTTTCATTCTCCTGTGTAGAAGAAATTTAACTTGAGGACTGTTATGTCCCTGTCATGTCTGGGCCATCACTTCATTGTTGTAGAGCACAGGATTACCATTGGAGAGGGACATGGCTCTGCATAACTTCTGTCCTGCTGCATTTCTGGTTTATCAAAATCATATTTTCAAACCTCCTGAGCTGGATGTATGGTTTCCCATTGGCCTTGCACCATGCAGACCCTGGCAGCTGCCTTGGTGCCCTGGACATCTTTGATGCTGTCATCCTCATTCTCAGTTTCTGAGATTTCAGGTAAACTGAGGGCATCCTATCTCGGGGAAGCAGCTGGTTTCATATTTGGGGGTCCAAATGCCTGTGCAGTGTAATTGTAGCTGGTGGCACAGGGTCCCCTTTGCCACCTGAGCAGCTCAGGGACCACAAGGGTGTTGCTGAGGTCCAGGTGCCTATGTGGTACCCACTGGAGGGCAGCACAGGCCACTTCAATCCTGCTTCCACTGTGATTGCCAGCTGTTCCACAACTTTCATCCCACATTTTACAGTGCTAGATTTCTGCCTTTTATTTTCTTAGCCTGCTGATTATAATTGGGTTAGACCTTCAGAGCAAGAATTTAAGGGAGTTCACCTAGGTTGATTCAGCCTGACCTGTGAAATGCAAAACGGTTGACTGTTGTGAACAAACTGTCTGATTCAGGAAGACTGGATATGGATAAACCAAAACCAGGACTGCTGAGGTGACATAGAAGGAAAGAAATATCAGAATTGAGCTTTGGTTATGAAGGGTCCCAGCTAAGCCATATGAAAACATCTTTAGACTGAAAGGAGCTGTGTCTGTGCATCGTTTTAAGCTGTTAGGTCTATCTGCAGGTTGCTTCAGCCATGGAGAAATGGAAGACAGCAATCCGTGAGGCCCAGACCTTCTCCCGTATGCATGTACTGCTGGGGATGCTGGATGCCTGTATCAAGTGGGATATGTCAGCAGAGAATGCCAGATGCAAAGTGTGTCGCAAGAAAGGTACGTGTTCCTGCCCCACGGAATTCCTGTCTATGCAACAGTTGGATGCTGTCACCTCTCTGCTCTGCTTAGGCAATGTGTCCGTGTAGTCTGTCACTCTGACTGTGGCTATAATTTAAGTTCTGAATGTCAGGATTTACAGTAAGCAGCATTAATCTCTCAGAAACATTTGACCCTGACTCCAGTAAACCATTCTTACGTAACCAGTACACAGTATTGCAGAGTTGCTATCCCCTGGATATTTAGGGTACTTAGACAAAAGTCATCTACAGATCCTTCTGGGAACACTTGTTCAACTGTCCATTCCCTAGTGTCATTTTTGGAATGGTCTTTGGGTTTCTGAGCCTTGTCAGTTAATTCTGTCTTTTAGAAAAAGAGCAAGCAAGGAGAGGTTGGGAAGATTGTTATGGGGAAAGCGAGGTGGGATGTTGCTGCTCTGAGGCCTAAGTGGGAGCAGAACTGCTCAATGAGCCGGGGAGGTCACCAAACAGGTGACGAGGGCATACTTTCTCTGTGTGCACTGTAGAATGAATGGTTTTAGAGTCTTCCAGGTGTGGGTGAAGTAGAAGGGGTGCCAGCAGAGATGGGGTGCTGGTATTTGTTCTGCCATAACCTCTCCTGTTGGATGGGTGCCTGAAGGAAAGAGCCTGGTGGCACATTCTGCTTTACTACTTCTATATTTGCTGAAACTAGTGGGAAATGAGGGCAGGCAGGGCTCAGGGGACTGCTGGGCAGCTTTTGTTTACCACAAGGCTTTGCCATCCATCCCTTCAGAGAAATAAGGGCTGAACTGGTGCAAAGTCTGCTTTCACTGCAGAACCTCAGGGGTATTCCAAACCAGTGCCAAAACTATCCTACCTGTTCTTGAGAGGAGTTTCTAGGCAGAAGTACAGAGGGGCTCACCTGAGACTAACACAATAGTTTCACAGAAATTAAGAACTGAGATGTTAGAGAAAGACAAGCTGGCAAGCCCTCTGCACTTTCTTTTTCCACTTCAGTAAAAGAAAGCTGGCTCAAGAAAGCAAGCTTTCCCTGTTTCCCTTCAGCAGTGGGAAGCACAGAGAGAGATTAGTCCTGCTGCATACTGATTTTCAGTGTAGCCTTGTTATCCTGAGTAGAAAGAAGATACCGTGTAGGTTAATCAGCCTGAACATAGAATGAGAATAGCTCCATTTTTAGCTTACAGCTCTGGGGCCCTGTTTGCAGCAAACTTCTTTTTCCCCTTGTTTATCTGGATGGAACCTCTGTAGCAGGTTTCTTTCTTTGCTTACAGTGAAATCTTTGCAGGGTAAGGGACTTGGCATTGGTTTTGTTTGTTTTTAAATGCTGCTGTTCATAACTATAGTGGTGGAACAGAAAGAAGGATCTCCAAGGAAGGCCATTAGAGAAAGGGTCCCTCCCCTCAGAGGAGGCTGCATGTTTCTCTTGCTTAGTCCTGCCCTCCAGCAGTGCAGCAGCTTCTGCCTCTCAGGTTTAGTGAGGCTGTGGCCCTGTTACAAGTGAGCTGCGCTTCCCTAGGTGAGGATGACAAGCTGATCCTGTGTGATGAGTGTAACAAGGCCTTCCACCTGTTCTGCCTGCGGCCAGCACTCTATGAGATCCCAGACGGGGAATGGCAGTGCCCAGCATGCCAGCCTTCGACAGCCCGGCGCAGCTCACGAGGCAGGTGAGTGACCTTCCTGCCTGTAGCCTTGTCACAGCACAGTCCCGGACCTCTTTTCACAAGACCCAAATGAACCTGGAGCAAAGCCCCTTTAAAAGGTTTGAAATCACCCAGTTAAAGCAGCACTGGAACAGAAGAAAAGCATTTTTTCCTGATGTAAGTTTAGCATACCTGTGTTGTACTGATACATTACAAGTTCATGAGTTTTAATAAATAACTTGGGTTTGGAAATAAAAACATGTGCAAAACAACCACCAAAATTAGCTGCATTAAGCATTGTTGTTTCCTTTGAGCAGCTGGTTGGGTTGTTTCTTCATGTAGTTGATGGCTGCAATTCTGTGGGTCCCTGGGCTGGGTTACTGGAGTGTTCCTGTAAGCTAGAGCAGACATTGCTCTGTCAGAGTCCAGGGCATCCCTTTGGATGACCTGGGCCCTCAGAAAGGGAGTTTGAACCCTGGATAGGGGGGTGTGGAGCCGGTCCAGAGGGATTAGAGACCTTGGCACAGAGCCTAGAAAGATACTGGGTTTGATTTTAGTCCGTGGGAGAAGCTTTCAACACTGAGAGAGGAATTGCAAACCTCAAAGGTGTGAAAATAGTAGTTTAGCACAGCACAGGGTGAAAAATTTTGTAGTTTAGGAGTTCTTAGAATAGAGGTAAATGGGGGAGGATTTAGGGTGTTCCTCTCCTTCTTCCTCGTCCTCCGTCTTCGGGGGTGGTGATGACACAAAGTAGTTCTAGGTGATTGGATTAAGGTAGAAATAACCCTTTTTATATAAGTACCACACGTTGGCACAAAATTGTAAATAATGGGCACGTAGTTATCTGTATAAGAACAAAGCAACGCCCCATCGGGAGTCAGTCGCGTTGTGTCCCAGCCGCTGTCCGGACCTCGGCTGGGTGCGGAGAAAATTCTGAGATACCAACTAATAAACAGCACAAGAAACCTGAAAACAAGGCCTTGAAGACTCCGCTTTTTCTTGCGATGCGGCTCGGAGCTTTTAGAGGGTCAAGGACTTTTTAACAACTTGAATCTCGGTGAGAAACCAAGATTACTCCAGGCTGCAGCTCAGTTTCTACTCTGCTATAACAAGTCTGGCTACAAAATGCCATTCTAATGGTTTTCTGTACCTGATAATCTTAGCAGGACAGGACCACCTTACAGTGTGACAGAGGGGAATGTGATTTGAGGTGTGGCAGATATGAGTAGTTGCTTCCAGATCACAGGAGGTTGGAACGGTTTTTTGAGTTGCAAGCTGAAACTTAGGCATTTTACAGTGAGTGTCCTTTGCTGGTGGTGACTGTGCTGCATCGCTCCGTGTGTCAGTGAGGCGAGGCTGTCGAGTGGCATGTGGTGCAGAAGCAGCCAGCAGATCCTCCTTGACAGACCAGCAGCACAATAGAGGTGTGCCAGCCAGTACCGTGCAGGTGGTGTATGGCCTTAAAAGTATTACTTACTCCCTGGACACCATTTAAGAGTTCCTCAGGCTTGACAGGGCTTAAAGGCAGCTGTTGTGGCCTGAGTTCATAGTTACTTTGATGTGGCAGTCACCTGCAAGCTGCTCAGCTCCTGGCCTAGAGCCATCAGGGAGCACCTGTACTGTTATATGGGGAACACCTGTCCTGTTATCTGCTTTCTGCTCTTTTCTTCCTGGCTGAGATAGGAAAAGAATGTCAGCCTGGCAGATCTTTTACCCTCTGTGCTTTGGAAGTTTTATTCCTTTTATTGCTCAAGATCTCTTTCTCCAGGGGATTTAGACTACCACAGCAGCTTTGCCTGTGTCTCCTTTTGCCTGTGCATGCTGGTTTTTAATGGTCTGAATGAGACTCCACCTGCAGTGCTGCCTGTAGCTCGAGGATCCCCAGCACAGGAAGGACATTGACCTGTTGGAGCAAGTCCAGAGGAGGCCACCTAGTTAATATGAGGGATGTAGCACCTCTGCAATGAACGAAGGCTGAGAGAGTTGTGATTGTTCAGCCTGGAAAAGAGAAGGCTTTACGGTGTCCTAGTTGCAGCCTTCTCGTACCTGAAGGGAGCCCACAAAAAAGATGGAGAGAGACTATTTACGAGGGGGAATGGCTTCCTTGACATTCTTCCTTGACAGAAAGCAGGGTTAAATTGGACTTTGATTGGGAAGAGATTCTTTCCTGTGAGGGTGATGAAGCCCTGGCACACATTGCCCAAAGAAGCTGTGACTGCCCCATCCCTGGAAGTGATGGAGCATGGAGCAACCTGGTCTAGTGAGAGGTGTCCCTGCTATGGTTCTATGAGCAATTGAACAGACACAGGTGAGAAGCCAGAATATGCTGGGCAGGGAGTCTGCGTGGCTTCTGACTTCAGCATGTGAGGAGCCTGACATTCTATTCACCAGTCTGTTTCCCATACTATAAGGAAACCAATCTGTTTCCTTTAGTATAGCGAAAATATTCCAGCAGGAAAAAGAGCCCCTGATGAAACTCTTTAGGCTGGGCCTGCAGACCTGGGCAAATAGCAAATCGTCCTCTCAGGGAGGGGTAATTACACAAGAATCACAGTCCTAAAATCCCCTGTCCAGTGGTCATGGTGCCTAGAACACCCAGATTCAGCTGTTGGGAATTTTCAGCCCAGATGTTTGGCTGGGGAAGTGGCCTTTGAGCTGTAGCTATAACTTGATACTCTGGAATACAGCAAACTGCTTTGGGCTGAGCCTGGTGTTTATTGTACAGCCCAGATAATACCAGGGCCCCGGGCTCCTGTACCACAAACACATATACTTGCCTTGTTCTAGGAACTATGCAGAGGATTCTGCTGAAGATGAAGGTGAAGAAGGTGAGGAAGCTTCTGATGAGCCAGATGCTGAGGAGGAAGAGGAGGAGGAAGAGGACTATGAAGTTGCTGGACTAAAATGTAAGGCTTTGACCGTGTAGGGAAATAACAGAAAATAGTAACCCTCCTGCCTTCAATATCTGAAATACTGATCCTCTTTGGGACTTGTGCCTTTCCTCATGCAGAGCAGCTATAAGCCTGGGAGATGTCACCGGGGAAGGCTTTGGCTGTGCTGTGGTCACTTGGGGAGCTGGAGCAAACCCTTGGCCGTTTGTGATGGGGTCAGCACTAGCAAAGATTGAAACTGCTCACTGCCCAGTCACTCTCTGGGGACACTGATGACACTGCTCTGAGGGCTGAGAGGGGTCAGAAGAGACTGCAGTGGGGTGGGGAGGTCAGCAGAGCCTGCAGAGCACTGGCAGCACCAGCAGTTCCTGGGATTGGCAGTCTCTGTGCTTGCAGGATTTGTTGTACACTGGAAGCTGTTTAAATGTTTGTGGGAGCTCTCACCACAGCACCCTCTCCTTTCTTTTTTCCCACCAGTTCATAACCCCTTGAGTGCAGGACTTGTAGTGATTTGGTAAGGAGGCATTTTGAAATAGAAGGACTAGCACTTCCTCTCTTTATGCCAGTGGGAAGGCACAGTACTCCAGGTGTAGTGTGGCTTGGACCACCAGCACACTTTGATTGCGTACAGAGACCGCTTGGGATGCATAACTGGAGCATTCCTGGGCAACTGGGAGGAATAAAAGACTGTTTTCTAGACTCCTCAATGTCTGCTTCTTGACCTAAATGTATTTAGTATGTGTATCCACTTTGGTTTTAGGGGAGTTTCATTGAGTCTCAGTTGGGCAACTTGCTGCACTGAAAAGTTCAGCCTGGGAGTGGTACACTGCCAGCATTTGCTTTCTGTCAAACTGTCCTTGACTGACACAACATTAATTGCACGTTGTCTTAAACAGAGCAGATGGAATCCAGAGACTGGTACTCAGAGGATTATCCCATGTTCTTCTGAGGGTTTCCATCCAGGCTTGAGCCTTGATTCCCTTACTTTGTTCTGGTTTCAGGGAGGCTTACTGATACCACGGCTATGCACACTGCTTGTTGTCCTGCGGTGTATCCATGTCCACACTTGGAGTGTGTTCAGCCTGTGTTGCATGGCCAAGGCAGAAGATGAGCCAAGCTTTCCAAACAATAGCAAAAGAGGGTTACAGTCCCTAAAAATAAAGTGCTAAATGCAACCCCTGGCTTTAGAGAGCATTAACATGGAAAGGTCACTGTGGAAAACTTTTGTTTTAATAGAGAAGTCACATTGATCCTCATGGCGTTTATCCTCAGGGATCTAACCTAGAATGTTGGATTGTCAGACATTTAGCACGTGCTGCACGCTTGACACACAAGCGGAGTGACAGCAGGCGGACGTCCCGTGGCCCCGCCGCACGCCCAGCATGGGGAGCCTAGCATGATGATTTATGGGACAGGGCTGGATCAGAGGCTGCAGCTGAGGTATCCAGTGTGCTGGATACAGCTTGCTCAAGGACTTGGGATCAGGTGGAAGGGGTTTGACATGGAAAGGCAAACACATTCTCCTTGTACAGAGGGTCATGGGAGAAACTTAAGACAAGGGAGTGTGTCAGCATGCTTGCATTGCTGCCACTGTGGATCTCTGAGAGGCAGACTCACACAGGCAGGTGCCTTTCCGTAGGATATAATATGGCAGCCCCACGTTATATCCTGCGGAAAGGCAGATTTTATTCTCGGGGAATAAAATCCCATTGTTTCGTGCTTGTAGCATGTGGAGCAGCTCCCAGCTGCAGTAATTTGACACTCCCCCTGCACACAGTTCCCTTCTCAGAGAGGCTTACCAGCTGGCTTATCCCACTGTGTGGGCCACTTGGAAAAGCACCCATCCCCAAAACTGAGGAGCAAAAGGGCAGCAGGAAACTGAGGAAACTCCAGGTTTCTGCTCCCAGTGCTTTCAGAGGGTGTGTTGTAATGCTGTGTGAGACAACTGTCTGTCCTGGCATTGCTTCCTTGTTTCTCCCTCAACCCTTGATGTGTTGGGGTCTTTTGGTGCTGCAGGCAGAGGGGTTTGCTGTGACCTGCAGTGGATGATCCAGGAGCTCCCAGGTCTCCCTCGGAGCTTGAGGATCTGTTGTGTGTGAGTACCCTGTAGCAGCAAGCTGTTGCTAACCACGGCCTCTTTGGGCAGAAGGTGATGACCCACAGATCCTCTCTGGAGAAGGTGTGAGAGTGCAGCTGACATGAGGCTGGGTGGTCCCTGGGCTCCCCAGCTTGAGTGAGGCTCAGCCTGGTGTGGGAGGCAAAGGGCTGGTGGTGGTGTCTGCTCCCAGATGCACTCAGGCAACTAAGCCCATGGCTTATCTGTTTCAGTGAGGCCCAGGAAGGCAGCCCGGGACAAGCAGGGCTCCATGTACTCCTCGAGGCAGGGAAGGCACCAGAGGAAGAAGCAGACAGTGCACCCTGCACGGGGACCCCGGCAGCGCACAGCACCTGTCAATGGTGCAGACATTGATGAGCTGGTAAGAGCCAAATTGCTCCCTGGAGACTGCTCACATCGTGAGTTATAAACCAAACAGGTGGCACACTTCCTCCCATCCCTTCGCAGAGAAATACCCTGAATCCTAGTGGAAGCCCAGGCTGGGCTGAGTTAACAAAGGAGGCATATCCTTAAGGGCCTGCTGCAGACAGAGCACAGATATGCCAGGCATCCCTCCCCAGCCGCTTTCACACATTGTCCTCTTGAGCAGCAGGCAGCCTGCAGCTTGTTGAAGGGTTTTAAATAGTATCCATATGTCTCTGCAGAGAGGTGGGGGAACTGAGGAGGTCCTGGATGGCCAGGGAATGCCAGCAATGCTGGACCCTTGCTTCCCAGCCTTGGCCATTTTCTGACAGTTGTTGTCCGTATGGTCACTCCCCAACTTCCAGGACATAATTTGGCTGGTTTAGGTTTCACTTGATATTTAAAGAACAAAACCATAGGCTCCTGCACAGAGCAGTCTGTGCATGCTGGATGGGGGGAAGCTGCAGCGACTGTCTCTGGGGAGCTGCACGCCATAGGGGATATGTGAGGATATACCAGCCCCACAGCCATCACAATGCCCTGCAGATCTGCCATCTGTCCCATGACCAGCACTAGCAGTGCTGGTGTGTCCTGTCACTCCTTGCTCATGGTCTGTGGGCTCAACTGCTGCTCATGCTGAGTCTGAGGGATTGGCTTGTGTTCTGTGTTACATGCTGAAGGGCAAGCAAGCCCAGCATAGGCAGCCACAGCCAGCACAGAGGGATATTCCAGTGGGGAAAATCTTACTGGAACAGCACACTGGCTCAGAGAAGACGACACTGCCAGGATTATCATTTGTCCTGGGAAGAGACCAGAGCTGGGTCAGAATAGTGAGTGCCCTCTGCTGTAGAACCTTCCTGTCAATCCATGTTTCCTCAGCAGTGATGTTCCACAAGCTGTGCTCTGAGATCTGAGGGGATGTCCCCATGCTGGGTGTGACCTGTGCTGGGTCCCTGGGCACATGACTGACATTGTGCAGAGCCTGCGTGGGGACTGCAGTGCTCGGGGCACCAGCTGCTCCGTGGGATTTGAAATGGCACAGTCTGCTCTGCCAGGGCAGAATGGCAGCACAAGTGCTCCTCCGTCTGCCTCGTGCTGCTCGCCACAAGCTCAAGAGAAGGCGGGGAGAGGGAATTCACAACTCTCCATTTGCTGGCATTTATTTTTTGACTGCTTGTTGTGGCCATATTGTCTTTGAACTTATTTTGAAAAAGCCACCTGCCATCAGAGGAGAGCTGGGCACCAAGCTCCTGAATGGGGCTGCTGTCTGAACCCGAGTGGCTGCTGTATGTCATAATCACAGAATGGCCTGGCTTGGAAGGGCCCCAAAATGCATCTCATTCCAGCCCCTCTGCCATGGGCAGGGATACTTTCCACTAGACCAGGTTGCTCCAAGCCCTGTTCAGCCTGTGCTTGAACACTTCCAGGGATGGGCAGCCACAGCTCCTCTGGGTAGCCAGTGCCAGCCCCTCACCATGTTCAGAGGGAAGAAATGTCCTGGCTGTGCTAAGAACTAGCTCCTTTGGCCTCAGGGCTGTTGGCTGAACCCCAAAGCCTGTAGCAGTTCCCTCCTTTTACCAACACCCTTTGTGTGGACAGGTCCTTCAGACAAAAAGGTCAGCGCGTCGCCAGAACCTTGAGCTGCAGAAGTGTGAGGAAATCCTCAGCAAGCTGATCAAGTACCGCTTCAGCTGGCCCTTCAGGTGAGGGCAAGTGGTGTCCTCTTCCTCTGTAGGCAGGACTGGCTGCAGGCAGTGTGGGGGTGTGGGCTGGCGGTGGCACAATCCTGCCAGATCCACCTGGGAGACTTAGGGCTCCAAAAGCAAGCCAAATCTGGGAAGAAGCTGCTCCAGAAAAAACCACCATGTTCTCAGTCTTCTGCTGAACTGAAGATGTGGTGCTCTTCTGAGGTAGCAGGCAGGGGGCTGATGCAGGAGGTCGATGTTCTCTGCTGCCCCCAGGATTTTTGGAGCACTAAGGTGCTGTGACTGAGAGAAGGTATGGACCTTCTCAATGCCTGTACCAGCTCCCTGGGCTCCTGTGCTCCAGTTCCTGTGCCATAGGGCTGTTGTATCTGTAACACTGTCAGGGTGTTGCTTGGGCTTGTTGCACCACTGTGGGGCTGCAGGTCAGGGGTGCCACAGGGGCGAAGGGGTGGCAGGACCCCACTTCTCTGAAGTGATGCCAGGGTCGGCATTCCCTTCCTATCCTTGTGGCCCTTCCTTTGGCAGGGAGCCAGTGACCACGGAGGAAGCTGAAGACTACTTTGAGGTCATCAGCAACCCCATGGACTTCCAGACTATGCAGAGCAAGTGCTCTTGTGGCAGTTACCGCTCTGTGCAGGAGTTCCTCTCCGACATGAAGCAGGTGTTCTCCAATGCTGAGCGCTACAACCAGAATGGGAGTCATGTGTTGTCCTGCCTGGAGAAGACAGAGCAGTGTTTGATTGACATGGTGCACAAACACCTGCCAGGCCACACATATGCACGCAGGAAACGCAAGAAGCTCTCTGCCAGATGCCAGGGACTGGAGGAGCAAGAAGGGGACAGTGAGTCAGAGCCCCTTGAACATTCCCGGGGGCGGAAAAGGAAGAAATGAGGGATGGGGAGAGTAGCGGGAGAGCCAGAACTGGAGCAGGCCTTCTGGTGCTGCCAGGCAGTCAGATGGGTTCTCTGGAGGGAGATGAGAAGCAGCGGGCACTTCTCTATTAATCCAGTCTTCCCTTGGGCCCATCCTAGTTTTAATTTTTCTGCAATTTCCTCAAGTATTTGGTCATCCATTGAGTGGCAATGACTTAAAGCTTCCTCCAAAATCCACAAAGCTCTTCATGCGTCTGTCCTGTCAGGAGGTGAAGGTGGGAGAGCAAGGGGAGGGCCTGACCAAGCTTGTCTGGGCTGAGGAACACCAACCTGCTCCAGCTCAGGCACTGTCTGTTTCCTGGAATGAATCTCTTCCTTGCCTCTGCAAGCAACCGGAGCGTGGTGGGACCATCTGCTGCCAGTTGTGTGCACACCAGCCTCAAGTTGGTGCAGGGGGGAATTGTGTTGCTCCATAGAAGGACTGGGTGCCATCAGGCCAATGGGCTACTCGGGCTTGTATGTATATATTTATATGGTGTTAATTCTGAGCCCCGGTTCTGGGCTCTTTGGGGCGAGCAAGCACTTAGGTGTACCGTGGTCTGGCTTTCACCAGCATCCCAACACCACTTCTCTGAGGTGCTCCTGCTTTCCCCTCTCCCTGGGGAGCAATCCCTGGAGGTCTCAGTCCAGGGAGGGCTCTGAGCTCAGCTCCCCACCTGTACACACCGAGAGGAGGCTCCCTGCTCACCTGGACCTGCATGCGGTCATGCAGCCCTTTGGATGCCCCAAGTGCCAGCAGCAAATTGGAGTGTGGGTGTCTGCACAGCCCAAGGAGAGCTCCAAAGCCAGGGGAGCAGCAGAGACATGCTGTGTAACTTTTTAAATTAATTTTTCAGTTGTAAGTGGCTTGTTTCTAGCTGTGATCTTGTACAAAGAACACCTGTAAGATACCCTTGTCTTGCTTTGGGACATGTACAGTTTATATAAAATCGTGTTTGCTTTATATTTCCCCCTCTTTAAAACTCATTTTCCTACCAGTAGCAGGAGTTACATCAGGGGACTTTGAGGGGGGAGAGGGGGATCCCAGTCCCTCTTGGCCACACTCACAGCATTTTGTAGTAACACTCTTGTTCCTGTGCCATGGCCCAGCACCAGCTCCTGCTGCCCCAGATGCTGACTTTTCCCTAAGAAAAGGGTTTGTTTTCTCATTCTCTCTGCCTCTCCGTCATGACAGGTCTGGATCATACAATCAGGGCTTGAACTTCTTATCCCAGAATTGTTTGATTTAGAATAAATGAGCCATGGGGCTCTTCAGTGCTGGTTTTGTAACAGAAAAGCAGAAGCAGCTGTTGTAGCTCCTGGGATTTGAGAAGAATCATCAATTAGAAATTGCAGTCTAGTTTTGTGAACATTATAGGTTTGGGGTTTTTTTAAACAGGTACTTGTTTTCAGTTCTGGACGGTCAGTGACTACAGATGAGGCAAGTTTCCAGCCCCTTCCCTCTCAGTCTCACTCCCTGCCCCACATAATAGCACTGACATTTGCATCTCGCACATCCCTTCAGAGGCTATTTTGTCCTGTTTCCTAGAGAACATTTCCTGCAGGTCCTACACGGTGGAACCTTTGGAACTGCACGTTTTCTAAAAATCAGTGTCATTGGGGGGGAGGGGGTTTATGCGAAGGGCTGTACTTGTAATAAATTGGAAACTTAAGAATAAACATTATGTACTTGTGTTTGTAGATGTGGCGTGTGTGAGTTCTTTGTAGGTCCCTGTGTTGGTGTGGGATTGTCTGAGATGGCTCTCTTCTGCCTTCCCAGAGCCACCACTGGACATTATGGACCACAAATGGAGCTGTGAAGTAAAGAAATGGCGAGTCAGGATCAGATCAGCTTCTGGAACTGTGCTGGTGTGTTCTCACCCTTCCCAGGGACAAGGAACAGGGCTGTGCTCTGCCTGCCCCTGGAGTGGGCAGCAGGCCTTGTTCCTTCTCCCCTGCAGAGTGCCAGTGTGATGCTTGTCATCCTATTTAATTTAGGGTGGCACTGGGTACCCGTGGAGGGACTACAAAGGGTGATAGGGAGTTGGAATATCTCTGCTCTTTGCCCCAGTGTGGCCTGGCTGCCCCCAAAGCCTCTTCCCTCATGCTGGAGTGTGTTTTGCAACCCAAGCCATGCTTGCAGTAAGGATTAGTGCTGCTGTGTCCCAAGCCCCCATCCTGATCAACAGCCCAGCAGGGACACTTGGAGCTCCAGGGGCAGCGTGGCTGGAGCAGTTGACTTGCCACTGCTCCTGACAGCTGTGAGACAAAGGGTTTGCCCAAAGCTTTACTTGTTTCTGCTGGGAGGATGAGGGTTCCTGGGTGTCTTCATCCTGCTCCTCACTCCAGATCCGAGCTGGGAGTGTTCCAGTCAGGCCCCATGCTGCTGTGCAAGGAAATCCTGATGGGTTTGAGGACTTGAAGGCTCTTGGGCATGGGCAGATGCTGTTTTCCCTGGAGAAGCCTTATCCCCTTTCCACAGGATGTGGTTTGGCTTGCTGGACATGCAACAGAGCCTGGGTGAATCTGAGTGACTCCAGCTGGGACATTTCCAGGCTTCAGTGCGGAGATCTCACAGTAGCATCTGCTCCAAGACCTTTTTGGAGACTTGCTTTTTATAGCAGCCCCTCCATGGCATCAGTGTCCTGTGCAGTGCTAAAAATAGCTGTCCTCACACCTGGCAGGGCAGCATGGGGCCTTGGCGGGCAGCCAGGGCCCTGCTACCACCATCAGCCCTGCTGCACTCGCTGCCTGCAACAAACCCAGCAGGCTCCTATGATTGCTGGAGTTCCAGCATAGCCTTGGGACAACGAGACCCAATTTTGACCCCCCTGGGTTTCCTCTTGGCTTAATTCTCAATCAGAAATTAGTATTCTGGGTAATGGGGTTTTTAGCAAATTCCCAGAGCACAGTGGCTTTTCTTTTGCTACTCAAACCTGGGTGAGTGTCCATCCATCCATGTGAGGGTGGATAAACTCCATGGCTCAGCAAGTGACAAGACTCCACTTCTCCATGCTGAGCTGGACCAGGACCTCAGGGTGTCCTGGCCCCATTACCACCCAGCTGTCAGTCCCAACTCACTCTCCACAGGGATCCCATCTCAGTCTCCAGAGTCATCCCAAGCCAGGCGCTGCCCTGTGGGGCCTGGGTAGTGCTGGCTGAACCCCACTTGTCTCTTGCTGGGGGTTTATTAGATGCAGGTGTTTGGTGCCTGTAGGGCTGCTCTGAGGAGGATGGAAGTGGGATGCAGGGATGAGCTTGGATAGGGGTGTACAGAGGGAGGCTGAACCCCATAGCACGGGGTTGAAAGAAGCTGTGACTACGAGCCACCGGTGTCCCTGGGCCAGTTCTTCCATGTGACAGCCCTGCTTTGCAACAGGCTCTGTGGAGCTGTGTCACGCTCAGCTCTCGGGGCTGGCAGCCTCCAGTGGAGTCAGCTGGGCTGCTGGGGCCGATAGTGGGCAGTGGTGGGCGCCGGTGGCCCCTCTCGGGCCGATAGCAGGGGCCCGTTGGGACGGGTTATCTGGGTGAGCACTCCAGAGGCAGCCGCTCCTTGGCAAGCACTCGGTGCTCAAGGGCAGCCTGTCCCCATGGGTGCCGCCAGCCGGGCACCAGCACTGGGCCGTGTGCCTGTCACACAAGGTGAACCGAGCTGGCTCTGGGCTTAGCACCCGAGGCAGAACACAGGGAGAACACACTGCCCTGTGCCCTCTTCCCAGGAGCCCCCACCCAGAGCCATGCTCAGCTCCCCAGCTGGACTTTGGAGCCTGTCCCACGGCCAATATTGACTCTCCTGCCCCAGGTCACAGCTCTTGTCTCTACCCAAAACAAACTTTCCTGTGGCAGCCAAGGGAGCTCCAGAGGCTGCAGCCCACCAGTCCTGGGGCCAGGTAGGGTCCCTGCCCTAGCACCATCATCATCACCAGCCTGGGAAAGGGGCTGGATGCCCAACAGCACAGCCAGGGGTACCCAAACCTGGTGAGAGACCCTCCGTGTCTACCCAGCGACACCACATGGGTAATGGGGGGCTCCTTCACACCTCGTCCACCACACCAGCTCCTGGGGGAGGAAAAGGCTTTTCTCAGCTCAGTGACCCTACTTATCCTGCCTTTCCAGCATCACAGGAGTGGCAGGGAGCAGATTAAAGGTGCTTCACCACATCTGTCCCAGCATCCCAGCAGCACAAAGCCCTGGCACGACTCGATTGTGAGTGAGGGGCCCTGACCCCAGACCCTGCCCCCACTCCAGCCGTCGGGGGGAGTCTTGCCCCTGTCCTCCAGCCACAGTTTGATAGTCTGAACCCTAAGGGCTGCATCAAATGGGGGCTGAGGGCTGTTGGGGGGAGTAGTGGGTGCCAGGTTGAGTGCTGGAGAGAGGGTGTGTTGCTGGATT
>VXBB01012038.1:61917-106178 GCA_013399915.1 Illadopsis cleaveri
GAGGCTTGAATTTCCCTCCGGACAATGGGGAAGGCTAGCTGGGATTGTAACCAGAGCAGGGGATAAATAAAGCTGCCCATAAAGTTTCCATTACCCGCACCTCGGCTTCTGCGGGGGACATCAAAGCTGAGCCCTCTCTGTCCCAAGGTCCCATGCCCCCAGCCCATCTCCCTGGCCTCTGGCCTGCCCTCTCAAAGCCCCCCAGCCTGGCACCAAGGTTCCAGCAGCCAATGGCACCAACACAAATCACCTTCAGAGCATGGAGTGGAAAAGATGATTCGTGACAGCACAGGAAAACCCTCCTCCTCCTCCTCCTTGCCGGGAGCCAGAACCAGCCCCAGGGAAGCCACGGAGGGGAAATAGATGGTGGCACCCACTGGTACCACACTCCTGTCAGAAACAGAGGCACCCCAGCATGGCCTGGCATGGCTTGGCCTGACATGAAAACCTCCGAACTGTGGTGGGGTCCCACAGGGGAGCTCTTGACCTCCTGGAATCCCTGCAAACAGCACCAGGCTCGTATCAAATAACACATCCATTTATTGGTTTTTCCATTTCTCGCAGCTAATGATCAAAAAAATTTTAAAATAAATTACAGAATTAAATAAACACGGATGGATTTTTCCTCTCCCTGCCCCATCCCCACCATCCCCCAAAGAAAGCATTAGAAGAGTCACTGGATTTGGCAACAGCAACAACAAAACAACCTCTAGGAAAAAGTAGCTACTTGTCAGTGAGTGGTGCTGGGNCACCCTGGGGCCCAGCGTTGCCCAGCCTGCAGGCTGGCTGATTAGATGATGGACAAGTCTAAGCATCACTAGAGCTGTGTTGCCCCTACAGGTCCTGACTGCCACAGCCCCCTGCCCATTTCTCTTCCTTAGCACTGGGAACCGCTAGCACGTGCCTGGAGACAGCAAGGCATAAACACCCCCACCAAACCCCTGCAGAGACGAGCTGGGCCCTGNCTCTGGCCTGCCCTCTCAAAGCCCCCCAGCCTGGCACCAAGGTTCCAGCAGCCAATGGCACCAACACAAATCACCTTCAGAGCATGGAGTGGAAAAGATGATTCGTGACAGCACAGGAAAACCCTCCTCCTCCTCCTCCTTGCCGGGAGCCAGAACCAGCCCCAGGGAAGCCACGGAGGGGAAATAGATGGTGGCACCCACTGGTACCACACTCCTGTCAGAAACAGAGGCACCCCAGCATGGCCTGGCATGGCTTGGCCTGACATGAAAACCTCCGAACTGTGGTGGGGTCCCACAGGGGAGCTCTTGACCTCCTGGAATCCCTGCAAACAGCACCAGGCTCGTATCAAATAACACATCCATTTATTGGTTTTTCCATTTCTCGCAGCTAATGATCAAAAAAATTTTAAAATAAATTACAGAATTAAATAAACACGGATGGATTTTTCCTCTCCCTGCCCCATCCCCACCATCCCCCAAAGAAAGCATTAGAAGAGTCACTGGATTTGGCAACAGCAACAACAAAACAACCTCTAGGAAAAAGTAGCTACTTGTCAGTGAGTGGTGCTGGGGGGTCCTGCAGCCTCACCCGCCTAAACCTGGGAGTGTCCCTCCTGCTGCCACACAGCCCTTGCCCTTGTCCCTTACCCGAGAGGCCACTTCTCCCGGCGTGGAGGGCAGCCCCCTTCTCTAGACGTGAGTCGGGTTATCCAGGTACGGGTCCGTCTTGGTCATGTGCAGCATGACTGTGGGGGCTTTGTAGTGGCAGTGTCCCCCACCACAGCTGACCCCACTGCAGGGCTTGCCCCGCGTCCTCATGCCCAGCCGCCTGTTGCACAGGCTCTGCCAGGTCTGCAGCGTTTTAGAGCTCCACACCCACACCCCACTGGTGATGCCCACCACCAGTGACATGAAAATCTTTAGCATGAAGACAGCCACAGTAGGCACCGAGGCCTCAAGGGAGCAGTTGGCAGCACGGCGGCCAGGCAGGCGCAGGCAGCCATGCTCCAGTGCCCGCAGCATCCAGTAATCCACGTTCAGCCGCTCGTAGAAGTAGCAGACAATGACACAGGTGGCTGGGACGGTGTAGAGGATGGAGAAGACCCCAATCTTCACCATCAGCTTCTCCAGCTTCTCCGTGTTGGTGCCACCCGTCTTCATGATCTTCCGGATGTGGAAGAGGGCAACAAAGCCAGTGAGGATGAAGGAAGTGCCGATGACCAGGTAGCAGGAGAGGGGGATGAGGACAAAGCCAGTCAGGGCGCTGACGTCCATGCTCCCCACATAGCACAGCCCCGTGAGCTCATCCCCTGCCACCTTCCGCATGGTGAGGATGACAATGGTCTTCATGGCTGGGATGCCCCAGGCAGCCATGTGGAAATAGCTGCTGTGGGCCTCAATGGCCTCATGCCCCCACTTTTTCCCGGCAGCCAGGAACCATGTGAGGGTGAGGACAACCCACCAGAGAGAGCTAGCCATGCCAAAATAGTAGAGGATGAGGAAGACAATGGTGCAGCCTGTGCTCTCCAGCCCCTCCTGTATGATGTAGAGCTCACCATTCTCCCGGTCGCAGGCAATGTTCTCAGCCCCAGCCACAGAGCGGATGATGAAGGCCACAGAGTAGACATTGTAGCACATAGAGAGGAAAATGATGGGCCTTTCAGGGTACTGGAAGCGGTGAGGGTCAAGCAGAAAAGTGAGCACAGTGAAGGCAGTGGAAACAAAGCAGAGGGTAGACCAGATAGCCATCCAGATGAAGGCAAAGTCCTTGTCTTCCCGGGACCAGTACACATCCACTCCAGGGGAGCACCTGGGTGCGCACGAGAGACTCTTCTCCACGTATTGGAACTTCTCAGGGTTGTTGCAGGCCCCCAGCCCATTGGGTCCCCGTCCCTCGGTAGCGGTGACAGGTGGCCAGGGCCGGGGGGCCACAGGCAGCATCCCCTGTCCCTTGTGTGGCTCAGCAGCTGAGGCATTTTCAGGGGCCTCCATGCAGAGGGCATTGGGGTCGTTCTTGGTGGGCAACCTGCCACAGTCAAGTGACTCAGGCCAGCCGAAATTGAACTGTTCCATGATGGGGACGCACTTGTGGCGGGCCTGCTCACACATGGGACGGCAGGCAGGGATGCTGGCGCTCACCTGATCGGTGCACATGGGTGCGTAGAGGGAGCAGAGGAAGAAGCGCAGGTGAACGTGGCAGCCATACTCCACCAGTGGGGCGAACTCGTGCAGCTTCAGGGCGGCCTCACGCTGGCTCTCGTGCCCCAGCAGGTTGGGCATACGGGTCAGGTTGTACCCGATCCCACGGCACATCGGGATGTCAACGGGCTGGCACCGTGCCGCGCGCCCCCGCGGGCCCTCCAGTCCCGCCAGCTCCAACCCGCGACCGCCCACCCCAAAATGCCACAGCACCCACAGGGCCACCCTCAGCNACACACACACACCCACCCCACACACACGTGCATAAACAGGTACATTTACACAGGTATAGATACACACGTGCGCGCTCTCGCACACACTAATGAGCACTTGTCCATGTGCACACACATGTAACGCACACTGACAGACATGCACACACTGCCACACATTAATACACACACACACGTCAACATACACGCATGTGCACACACTAATGTGCGTATGCCACACACACGCACACACACTACCACACATCATCACACACTAAAACACACTAACACACATGCACACACTAACATGCACTTACAGAGACATATCTACACACTAATGTGCACACACACACAGTAACACACATGCCCATACCATGTGCATGTCCATGTGTACACACGCATACACTCACCTGCACATGCCCACGCATGCGTAGACAAGCACAAACACACTAACACATGCACACACAAATACACATACAAGCACACACATACACTAACATACACGTCCACATATATTCCCAGATGGATACACGTGCACACCAGCAGCCAGGCCCCGCACACCCACATGGGTGTGCACTAGCACGTGTGCACACATACACCTGGGCACAGGATCACACCTGACCTCATGGCTGTCCAGACCCGCCGGGTGCTGCCAGGCCCCCGTGTGCCCACAGGGTGTGTGTGAGCGACTGAGCACACCTGGGCACACCCTAGGGCTTGTTGTCTCTGCTGTAGGGACCCTCTCCCCACAGGGTGACATGCCTCAGTTTGGGAACACAAAGTGCTGCTTTGGTGCCGCCGCTGACAACTGAGGAACTCACAGTGCATGGCACGCAGTGCCTGTGCCCCTGGGGTTGGGGACGTGGTAGGACAGTGGGGACTCCGGGAAATGGCTCAGCTGCAGTGCCCACAGCACAGGCCAGGAAAGCCATGTCCCCGGCTGAACAACAATTCAGGGCAGGCACAGGGCAGGGGACAGCAGTGTCACTGTAAGGCCAAGGCAGCTCCTGGGAGATGATATAAAGTCAGGGTGGTCAGGCTGGGGCTGCCACACCCCAAAATCCAATGTCCCACTCACAGGGTGACAAATTACATCCAAGGCATGGAGAAGTGTTACAAACACTCTGGGGGTGACAGCACCCCTGAGGACAGGCTGTCCTGCCCAGGCCACCATCAAAAGGTGCCCCCAGCAGCCACCCACTCCTACGAGTTGCCGATCCCAGGTCAGCCCGGGTTGCTCTGTGACATCTCCAGCACCCATTTTGGAGTAGCTTGTCCACCCCGGGATGATTCCTGCTGGGTGCTGTGAGTGTACTGCGGGACAGTCGGCATCCAGTGCCTAACTGTCGCCAAGGGGTCTGGGCATCCTGCCATTCCCAGGCATTCCCACAGCCCTGTGATTTCTTTAGTAACAGCATAACAACCTGTCAGCACGGCCCCTAATCGCTGACACCCACTGTGCAAGATCCAAACATCCCAGTCCGGCGCTATAGGGAAATTCCATGGGAACTCCTTATCGTCCATGTAACAGAGTGGGAGATAAGGCGTCACCCTGGAATTTCCCTCTAACACGGGGTGTCTGCACAGTGGGCTCCAAGGCCCTGGGAAAAGGGTTATTAGGGGATAGTTGCGATAATTTAGGATGTTGGGAGGACTTTGTCACCTTGGCCACCAGTTCTGGGGCGTTCCAGAAATCACTGTCCCATGTGGCCAGTGACACGAAGCAGCTTCAGGGGGCTTTGTGCCATGGGTTAGGGCCATGTGCTCTAAGAAATGGCTGTTTGGGGGTAGTTTGTGCTGCGATGCAGTCCTGGGGACAAATTGTCACACATGGCTGAGCAGCAAAGTGATAGGGATGGAGGTGGCTGGCACCCGCAGTGTGCTGGGACCTTTCTCTGGGTCCCTCATCCCTCCACTCCCAGACGCAGGGCACGTGTCCTGTGTGAGGTGAGAGACCCAAGGCTGTCACTGCCACCACTCCAGGGCACCCCAAACACAGCTCTGGCCACTGAGGCTTCCCTTCAGGGAATTGTTTGCTAAAGAAAACATCACTTGGAAAACCTGAAATGTCTTTGACCCAGCCCTGGCTGCCCAGTGAGGGTCTGCATGGGTGGTGAGCACAGGCAGGGGCTGGATGAGACCCAGGACTCTAGCCCCACCTTCCTGGTTGACCCCCATGACTGCCCTCCACCTGGACTATGAAAGGTTAAGGGGGAGGGGGGGCACGGGGGCACAAATAAATATATTTTAATTTAATTTTGCTTTAATATGTAGAACTGTTGCTCTTGGCTCCAGTTACTGCAGCCTGGCCAAGAGCAACACAAGGATTTTTGGAATCAAGGGGCTCCTTGTAGAGGTGCGACTGCCCCTCACCTCTGCCCTGCACCTTGGGGTGCTCCTCCCTCACCCCACACCCCTCAGGTACTCCATGGGGTGACCAAGCCCTGCCTGAGCCTCAGGGACGTTCCCGGAGCTTCATCTCACCCCAGAGGTGGGCAGGGGGTATTGGAAGGTACCACCAGCACCCCAAGCCCTGCCCTTGCATTGCCCCACTGCCTGTGCCTGATGGAGAAGTGACCTGTCCCTGCCTGCCCGCAGGCCTGGGGAACGCGGGGACGGCGGAAAGTGGGCAGTGCAGGAGTGGGGACATGCCGGCCACGCACAGAAGCCGAGATCTCCAGCAGGTCTGGGAGCTCCACAGTGAAAACGAGAACCCCAGGTAGAGCAACACAGAGATTTACGGTCTTGGAAGTGGCCCTGAGCAGTGGATCCAAGATCAATAGCAGAAAGAAAGGGCTCTTAGAACTGCACAGGAATCCTGCCCGGGAAGCGGCCAGGCGGGCGAGAGGGACGGATCGCCGGAGCCCGGGAGCCTGTGGTTCCTGGCAGAGATTTGCCCCATTTCCTTTCTTCCCGTCAACAGCGCCTGAAACCTGTGCGAGAGCCTCGGCAAGGGGAGGGGATGGAAGGAAAAAAAATCCACTGGCTGCCCGCCCCGGCTACAGGAGGGCTGCAGCAGTGCCCCTCTGGCCAGCCATGGGAGTGGGGAGGGTGTCTTTCTGGGGGGAAGGGCTTGTGGGATCCCCTTGGCACCAGAGATGGGGACAGCCTTGGCGGGAGTCGGGGAGGAGCAATGGAGGTGGGGAGGAAGTAATAGAGCAGAGGAGGGGGTGGTGGAGCAAGGGAGGGGATGGTGGAGCTGGGAAAAGGGTGATGGAGCAAGAGGGGAGGCAATGGATGTAGGGAGAGGGAGGGGAGAGAGGATGGGGAAATGGAACTGGGTGAGTGATGGAGTAGGGAAGAGAGTTATGGAGGTGGGGAGGGAGCAGTAGAGTAGAGGAGGGGGTGATGAAACTGGAGAGGGGGGCAACAGAGCCTGGGAGAGGGTGATGACGCAGGGAAGGGAGTGACAGAGCTGGGCAAGGGAGGAGGTGATTGATCCAGGGAGAAGGTAATCGAGCTAGGGAAGGGCAATGAAGGCTGGGAGGAGTCAGTGGGGCAGGGGAGGGGGCAATAGGGCAGGGAAGGGTGTAATAGGGCAGGGGATCAGCAAATAGAGTTGTGGATTGGGCAACGGATTTGGAAAGGGGTGGTGGAACTGTGGCAGGACTGTGGGTACTGCTCTGCCTAGCCTTGGCCAGGGCAGCATGACTTGGTGCAGGGAGGTGAGGGGCTCCATGCCAGCAATGCCTCTGCCCTGATGAGCACCCTGATCCCTAGTGGTCCCAGTTCCCACCAGTGCCTGGATCGTAGAGAGAGGCAGGGGCTGGGGCAGGGAGAGGAACCCACCTCGCAAGGACAGCCCATGTCCAGGGTGAACCAGCGTTCTGACCACCCCATGCCCTCCCTGCCAGCTTGAAGGTGGGAGATGGCACAGACCTGCAGGGATCTGGGAGAGATAAGTTTCCCTTCCTGAAGAATTTCACAGGAATAGCTGTGCAAAAGGCCAGTGGCTTCAGTTTCAAAAGGATGCCAGTGCCAGGCCAGATGGGCTGGTGAGCAGGGGGAGGGATCCATCCTGGGAGCGATCCGTGGGGCTGTAGGCTGGCACCCACCCAGCCAGAGAGGCAGATTTCCCCTGCCCCAGCCACCATCTCCTTGGGGACACCAGGAACATCACCAGGAGTAATCCTCAAGTCCAAGCTCCTCCTACCCATCACAATCCTATGTGATGTCAATGCACTTGCATGTGCAACAGATTGTGCCCACGATAGGAAACTAATCTCTCTGCCGCGGGGCAGGTTCTGTGCCATGGGCAGGTGCAGTAGGTGGGGAAGATGCGGATTTTGGGGTCTGGTCCCCAAACAAGCAGTGTTGCATGGAGCACATGCCGTGTCCCCAGGCAGTGTCTCCAGGCAGTGTCCCAGTCACCTCCTGGCCTCTGGCTCTCTGCAGGTGTTTATGCTTACAAGCCAGCCCATGGTGCAACAACATTGTGGTCAGGACTCAGGGATGCAGGCTGACACGTGTGACAATACCAGGGATTCTCAATGCAGCCTTGTCACCCCATCACCCTGCAGCAGGAGACTTGTGCGTCCTGCTGCTAGCCAGCCCCCACTCCCCAGCCCTGGCCACAGGATCTCTAGGCCGTGACATCCCCATTCACACAGCAGTGACACAAAAGAGGGAGGAGACACACGGCTCAGGGCATGACCTTAACCCCAGGATCCCTGGGAGCCTGAGGGACCAGCACAGGGATGGGGACCACATGCAGCTGTGGGACTCAGGGGATGGGGCAGGAGGACAGTGGTGTGTCCCAGGGGAGCTATGGTTAGAAGAATGAGGGATGAGAAAGGACAATGTCCCCAGCCTCACCCACAGTATTTCATCTGGTGAGTGTGGTGGCAGCACAGGGGGCTGCTTTCAGCTCCTGGCAGCACTGAGACATTTGTCCCCACCAGTGGAGACCTCTCCCATCAAAGGGAAACCTGAATTGAGCCACGTCTCACCCTCAGTAGCCTTTTCCACCCCTGCAGACCCTTTCTAGGAGGTTAGGAGCCAGGTGAGCCCTGGCAGCAGCCTTTCACTCTGAACTCTACTGATGGCAGCAGCTGCAGATTCGAGCAGCTGCCTGAGAGAGGCAGCTGAAGGGCTGGAGCTCCCTCCCAGCTGGCTCAGCCGCGGGAAGAGCTGCTCATACACCCCCATGCTGGGCCATGGGGCCACCACATGCCCCCTGAGGTGATCTTCAGTGCCCACCTCTGTTTCCTGGCAGCCCAAGGATGGGCCAAGGAGGTTCCTTGTGCTGGGAGCAGGCTTTGAGGTGCTTCCAAACAACATCCCAAGCCAGCACAGGAGCCCTTTCACCCCCAGCTCTGCTTGCCCCCTGAAGTGAAGTTTCTTCCTCAGGATCCCCCATCCTGGGGTGGGTGCTGGCACCAGGTCCCTGTGCTCACATACACACTCAGCCCTTTCTTCAGCCTCAGCCACAGGCTCGGTGCTGGCAGGAGGCTCCATGCTGCACAATGCGCCTCCTTGTTCGCCTGGCCCAGGGCTGGCTGGCGGGGAATGGCAGGGAATCGCCTCTGTTTCCTGCTGGAGTTTTATTACATTCACCGTATAAATAAATAAATATGATCCAGAGGAGAAGGGGAGAAACACAGGGCAGGCTGGAGCCAGGCAGAACACAGGCTGGGACTCAGCCCCACAGCACAAGGGCTGGTGATACCCTGGGATGGGGTAGGAGATGCCCCATAGCAGCTGTGTCCTGGGTTGTTCATGCTCCCTGGTCCCTCATGCCTTTCCAAAGAGCAGCAAAGTCCAGGAGGCAACTGCCCAGTCAGGGACTGTGGTCACCAGCCACAGTCCTCTTGACTGGAGGAGAAACCTTCTCCCAAGCAATTTGGGAAGAGTGGGAGTCTCCTCAAGCCCTGCCACTTCCTGATGAATTGCTGTATCACACTGAATGATGCAATGGGCCAAGAACCTCTGCACAGGTTCAGGCTTTTACAGAATCACAGTCTGGACACAGTCGAAGCATCCCCTGGGAAGAAGGAACATCCTTACAGAGCTGAGCCCCAGCCCACTGTATGCTGCAGGAGCAGGAAGGGCTCTTGGAACCTGATACAAAATGTTTTATCACACCACTGACTTGGCCAAGCTGCCCACTTGGTCGCCAAGACCAACCACGTCTTCAGTACAACCTCAAGGCTCTGTCATCTGTCTCTTCCCCTGGGTGCCCCACAGCCATGGAGGGCTTTCTCCAGTCCTCACCTGCTGGCAGTGCCATTGGTACTGTGGTTCTTCAGCTGCATGGACCAGGAGGAAGAATCCTGGCTTTTCCAGTGCTCTTGGGTTGATGTCAGCTCCCCCAGCACAGCTGGGCCCAAGTGCAGGGAGAAGGCAGGAGCAGCCCCAGCTGATGCTCTCCTGTATGATACCTCTGGGGGAGCATTTCTCCTCCCAATTTCTGGACAGAGTCATCAGTGCTGGGAAACCCCATGTTGCATTTCTCCTTTTCTTCCCAGGTCCCAAACACCCAAATACCTTCTAGTAGATCCCAGTCTATGGCAGGAAGTTGGAATAAGAGGATCTTTAAGGTCCCTTCCAATCCAAACTACTCTCTGATTCCATGGAAGTAGCCCATGTTCAGGCATCATTCTGATGCTTCCTACCCAAGGCTGGGTCACTCCTTGCTCTGGACAAACCATCTGGCACCAGCATCCTCCTCCCTGAGCTGGTTCCTCCTTGAGTACTACCTCTTCTTCTTGTCTCCATGTGGAGAACACTAGGAGGTCCTCACCTCTCAACTGGCCAGAGGAGAAAGGAGAAAGTTCCTCAGACATGTACAGCCTGTTCACCAGAGAGCTGCTACAGTGCAACAATTCCATCCTCACCTTCCCTGGGCCCTCTCTGAAGAGGAGCTGCTGTGGATGAGCTGCAGCTCAAGGACCCGAGTTCCCCAGAGCCTTATTTCTCAAAGTGCCTGACGTCCTGGCAGGGGGAGCTCAAAGGACACGGAATTTTGACAAGTTTAGGGCAAAGAATTTTCTGCTCAGCTGGACATGGGCCCAGAGCCCTTCTGCCCCTCTGCCTCCCATCACCCACAGGGTTTGGGTTCATGTCCAAATGAGAGGTTACTGAGAGATCACTCTGCTCTTCATTGTCACCAGCTGGTCAGATGAGCTCTGACACCCCTCAGGGATCAGAAAACCTCTCACCTGCCTGCCCCCCTCCCCGCCAAACACTCCACTGGGAAGTTCAGGCCTGATCCCTTGGGGAGATAGGATTTAGGCACAGGGAATCCAAACTAGCAAAGAACTACACCCCAGATGATCCAAGTGTGTTTCAGAAAAGCAAGGTGACCTCTTGCCATTCTCTGCAGCCCCACTCAGAGGCATGTCAACCCTCCCAGCTCCCTGAGGCACCCATCCCTTGGGGCAGCACTGGTGCAGGCAGGGAGCTGGAGGGGTGCATTCTACCAGGGAAGGACTTTGTACTGGAGCAGCATCAGCATGACCTACTTCTATCTCAAAAACACCCTAATACACCAATATCTCTGAAAATATTCAAAAAAACAAAGTTTAACAAAGAAAGCAAGCAGCACCAGGGCGGGTAAGCCAGCTGCTCGTTTTCCAAAAAATATCTTCACAAGATGGGGCAGTGCCTTGTCAGGTCTATCATCCTCATCATCACGGCACCAGGAGCTCAAAACAGCAACTTGGAGTGGAAACCCTCAGGTATGTCAAAGAAAAACATGCTTCCCTGTTCACTGGTTAATCCTGTTCTCCTTGAAGGGAAAAAAACCACAAAGCTCCTAGATCTATTCAGCCAAACTCAGCACTTCAGGGTTTTGCTGATGGTGTCTAAATATAGTTTGTGAGAAACAAATAATCTTTCAGGGATTTCTGCTACCTCCATCTCTCCAACCACCTTGTTTAAAGGTCAGCGGCTGTGGTGAGGGCTCACTGGCATCATTGGGCAGGAGCCTGGAGGTGAGGAAGTGAGCTTTTTGGTGTGTCACCAAGGCTGTGAGCTGGGTCACCCATGCCTGGATTCTTCCAGCAGTGCTGGGGTGGGCTCTGGGATGGCTCCATTCTGTCTCCATCCCCAAATCCAGCCTGTCCCTCTCCTGGCCCTGCTAATAGCACAAGTTTCCCTGTCATGTGCTGGTAACTGGAGGAGATGGGGAGACCAAAAGCTGCTGATGGGGAGAGCAAAAACTTTTACTGGAGAGGCCAACAGCTAGAGGTGACATCCCTGGAAGTGTTCAAGGTCAGGTTGGATGGGGTTTGGAGCAACCTGGTCTAGTGAAAGGTTTCCCTGCCCATTGCAGGAAGTTGGAACTGGATCATCTTTAAAGTCCCATCTAACTCAAACCATTCTGTGATTCCATGATCTCATCCCAGGGCAGCACTAGACAACAGATCCCAGCTCTCTGAGTGCCCTGCTGAGCCTCTTCCCATGATGTTCAGCCTGCATATTCCTGCTTTTGCCCTGTCCCAAGGTACTCTGAGTTACCCTTCCCCTCTCTCCATCCCTAATCCAGCCAAGTTCCATGCGAAAAGCGCCACGGGCAAGGGAACTGGTGCTGGCTGGCAGAGCTGAAGGTCCCACCAGCTCTACATACTCCCAAAATCCAGGGCTGGAATTTGCAGCAGAGCCTAGCCTGAGGGAACACCACATCCCATGGCCCAAGAAAATGTCACATCCTGAGGGTTGCATTGGCAGCACTGAGGGCAGAACCCAGCTGCCCTCTTAGATGAGTCCAAGTGTCTCTGCAGCAAGCTCATGGCTCCCATTAATACATGTTTGCTGCAAACACCTCAAGAGCAGCAGTGAGGTGTCTGAGCGGGATTTGAGATATCTGCGTGTCACAGGGAATGGCCTTGGGTGGTGGGAGGGAGCTGCAGCACTGCAGCAAACTTGTGTCCAGCCCTGTGCTCCATGTTCTGGTGGGTCCCCTGACACCTCTGTAGCGTTCCTATTTCATGTCAGCCCCAGGGGTGCCAGACCATCCCATGGGAGCTGAAGGCCAGGCAGTCTGTGGAGTTGCCCTGCTTCCCACCAAACTTGTGCCCCCAACCACCCTGAGCAGAGACACTTCCCAGATCCATTGGACTTTGGTGTGTGCCATGTCCATGTCCCTGCCATGGGCTCTGCCCTGGCAGGCAGGTCACATCCCAAAGCCCCTAGCGGCCCCACTCCCCTCCCATCACATCACATTTTCCACCTTCACTGCAAACCTCCAGTGAAGGAAAATGTGAAGCCATGGAAAACCAAGCCCATCCCTGTCAGCCAGGCCACATTCCTCCTTCTCAGTCCCTTGACTCTCAGACGACAGGTTGTCCAGCTGCAGGATCTCCAGTGTGCCACCCCAGCTGCTGACCCACTCCCCATGTGCAGGACCCGGAGCACCTCGAGCTGCAGGGAGTCTGTTTTGGAGTACAGTGAGGGTTTTGTGGAGCAGCCAGAGCTTCAAGGGTGAGAGTGCTGCTGGTGAAGTCCTAGTGGTTCCCCCATTCACCATTCCCTGTGTTGCTCCAAGCCCAGGTCCTGCATCAGCTCCAGCCCTCCTAGCCCCACAACTGGGACTGGTCCCTCCAGCATCTGACATATGAAGCCAGGGAGACACCACTGTTGTTCTTCTCTGGCTTCACCAAGGGGAGTAGAGCTGGGAATCACCACGTTCCTGACACTTCCACACTGGAATAACCACAATCTTTCCCCCAGCATTTCTCATTCCTGACCCAGGTTAGTATTCCACCCTCAGCTATCAGACCTATGTGCAAAATCTGAAGTCCTCCTTTGCCTACATAACTCCAGAACCTTCTTAACTACCTTCTCCAGAATCAGCCCCCAGAGCCTGTCAGGCACAGTTCCTGTCTGGCTTTACACAAGGGGATGCTCTGCACTGTGGGAGAGGCAGGAGAGGCAGGGGAGGCACCAGGATATACTGAACACAAAACAGGTATGGGGAGGGGTGGACTAACTAGCAAAACCCTAGAGAAAACAGCTCAAATCTGACTTATTTTTTCCCAAAACCTGAAAAAGAAGTGCAGGATTATCAGGGAGCTCCCACTTTGCTGCCAATGTCAGGACCAGGTGAGGGGTTGAGGACGAATAAGCTAGACCCCTCCCAAGAGTATCATTATCTGGGTGCTGCATCATCCCTAGGGAGCTCCCTCAGGCCCTGCTCGGATGGGAATGCTTCTGTCAGCTCTGGAGCCACAGCTGTATCGTGAAACAAATGCTAATTGCTCCCAGTTAAGGACAGATCTTGGATCCTTATCAGCACATGGTACCAGCCCTAATGATTTTCCCAGGATGGCTGGGAATACAGGCAGTGGAGCTGGAGAAGGCTCCTGCTGCTGGTGTCTGCCCCGAGAGGGAAGATTTGTGTCTATGCTGCTTTCAGGGAAAGAGAAAATGTGCCTTGGGCTCTTCTGGGCTTTCATAGCAGCTCCTTGAGGAATGCAGCAGAGGTGTGGGAGTCCCCAGGGACCCCAGTGCCCCATAGCAGTAGTGCAAGAGCCAGCCCAAGGGACCCCAGTGCCCCACCCAGTGTCCCCCCTACCTCCCCGCACTGTGATTGGCTGTCTTAGGGCATCCCAAAAGTAGCTGGGACCACGGCTGGGATGGCACAACCCCACAGGCAGCCCCAGCCTGGGATAGATATTCCCAGCTGGGCTGGGCTGAGGACATCGAGTGAGGGACCAGGGGCTGCATGGCCTTCCAAAACCACCCAAATATGGCAAACAACTGAACCCAGAGCTTGGCTGGGTTGTGGGTGCCCTTCAAGGAACTCAGACAAGAGGGAAGCAGAGCTGTTTACCCTGGATCCCAAAGGCTGAGCCAGGCTGGATGCTCTGCATGTGATACCACCCTCACTGCTTCTGCAGCTCACAGATTTTCTCAAAGCTGGAGGGTAAACCTTATGGAAGCTGCAAAGTCATGAAGACCAGCAACATAAGATGGCAATACCAGGGTCCAGTTGCACCCAATGCCCTCAAACCCACCCAAGAGAGAACAAGCTTCCAAAACCTGGCAGATGCTGGAAACACTTTCAGCACTGAATGGGGACACACAGGAATTCCTGTGGCTAGGTCCCAACTCTGCTAGAGGGGTTTGCACCTGGAAACACCAGCCAAGGGCATTGGGAGCCCCTGGAAGCATCTCCTCTGCTTGGGGGGGATCCCCTTGGTGACCACGCTGTGGGGGAGGTGAGGTACCCCCCATCCACCCTGTAAGACACAGCCAATTTCCTCCATTACCCAGCCAGCACTGCCAGCACACTGGGGAAGAAAGGAATTTCTGTGTAAATCCCATTTACTGTTGGGTTTCTCATTTCCCGCCCAGTAGACAATCCCAGCACTCAGCGCAGTGCTGCATGAAGGGGTGGTTTAATGTATTTTTGGAAGGAGAGGAAAAAAAATCCCACTCTGAAAAGAGCCTCTTTCAGCTAATAATGAAGTGAATATTATATTAAGAGTGAAAACATATTCAGGGGAACTTACAGAGGGAGACAGAAAACCTTTTCATAACACCCTGGCCACAAACACAACTGCCAATTAAACCAGCTTCACTCTCCGGCTGATGCCAACACAAACGAGGGGCCAGGAACAGAGCATGGAGCTGGCAGGTTCTGTGCCCGGCTGGGCTCGGCTGCATCTGGCAGCACAGAGGGGTTTCTGCTTCCATGACTTTCAGAGCCAGCCACTGGAATAAAAAAGTCTGAATCCCTTGTCATGACCTGGGGGAATGGGTGCCCAGTGAGGTGAGGGTCTCCAGTGCCATGGGGATCCTTGGTCCTTGTCCCAGCCAGGGGCTTCAGTGCCATGGGAGTTCCTGGTTCCTCTCCCAACCCAGAAGAACCAGGTGCCCAGTGATTCAAGGGGCTCCATAACCCCCAGGAGTCCTCTGCCCCTGTACCAGTTCAGGGTATCTAGTGCCATGGGAGCCCTTTGTCCCTGCCCAAAGCCTCCCCTCTGCCCTGTCAGCAGCACAGGGATGGTGGCAGGAGCCTGAGCCAAGTCCCTGGGATCAGCAGGATTGCTCCTGACCCAGGGGAGAGTGCTGAGCACCCACCCAGGCTGAGCTGATAGAACCAGCATCCCCATGCATGCCAGGAAGGTTTGGAGAGGTGCTGCATGTCCCACTGCAGCACCTCGTGCCTTGGAGGAAACCTGTGACCAGCCTGCATTGTAACAGGAGGTGCCACAACATAGAGCACCTTCCAGCATCCCTACTTCACATCCCCTGGATGTCTCAGCACAGGTTTAGCACAACCATTCCATATATTTTGGTTGCTTGCCAGTGGTCTCACCTCACCCTTGTCCCTGGCAGAGTACAGCCCACACCGTAGGGGGCACAAGGACACCCACCCACACTCTCCAGGTTTTCTGCACCAGCTGCCAGTGGAGGGAACAGGCATGGAGTGGGATCTCACTGCTCTTATGTGTTCTCGGGGGTCAGTGGTGTGCAGGGGAGGACAACATGATGGGAGATGCTCAGGTGACACATAAGGGTTGTGATTCATACTTCAAAGAAGCTTTACTTTGCTGCCCAAGGAGCTGCTGGATTGATGGGTTGAGGGTGCATGACATTTCAAGCTTGGATAAATAGCCATGCCAGGAAAACTTCACCTGAGATCAGATAATCTTGGAACTGAGCAAACCCAGCACTGCTGCAGAGCTGCAGGTTGACATTTGATAAACCCAAACTGGAAACACAAGACCACTGCTGAGCTGGGACCAAGCTTTGGAACAGCTTCTCCAGGGAACACACAGAAGATATTTGTCAAAAGCTATTTCATGCAGAGGGGAAAGGGGGGCATTTTGGCCAAAATTAAAAATTCCAGTAGGAAACTTCTCTCCAATTCAGTGTTTTTTGACTACTACCCCAAAAGTGTGGTTCTGTGTAGATGTTTTTGTCTCTTTTGCTCAAGGACTAGTATTTCTGCTTTTATGCCAAGTCAGGATCCAAACACACCTCTGATTTTGCCCAGAGGCTAAAAGATCATATTACTTCCTTTAATAAGAAAAAGAAGAGGAGAGGAGAGGAATGAGGAGAGAAAAAAGAAGAAAAAGGACAAAAGGAAACAAAGAGAAAAAAAGAAGAAAGAAAGAAACAGAAAAAAGTTGAAAAAAAAAAAAAAAGTAATTTTTGGCCGTAATTTGGTAAAGAAAAATGCGTTTCAGCAAGGTCTACCTCACCATGGGAAGTCTGTCAACCTACCTGTCAATGGACTCTGGGTAAAATACAATTAACCGGTATGGCCTGGGTGATAGGAAAGGGTAGCTGCTGTTCCTACAGTGTGTGCCACTGGCAGCAGGACAGGAGTGGACCTTCCAGAGGCTTGGAAAGCTCTTCACTGTGCCACAGCAGCCACACCACTCCTACACTTCAGATTTAGCAGATGAAATGTCTTCCTCAATGGGCTTTGTCCCCACAGTTTGGGGTCCAGATGATCCTGTCTTTCCAAGGTCATAGGTGGACAGGGATGTGGCAACTTTCCACTCATGGATCCAGCTGCTATGGCCAGACCCAAGGGCTGGCAGGGAAGTGCCAGCACAACCCATGTCAGGGAACTCCAGGGAGGCACAGCTATCCCCTTCTGGAAAACTTGCCTTGTTTATGTCTTCAGAACTACCTTATCCCAGGAAGCACAAAGTTCTCTGCTTCTTGTAGGGAAGTGGCATCAACTCTCAATCAGTTACCACAAAATTTATGCAAAGACAGATATCCAGATTTAAATGCCATCAGAAAGGAGACCTGAACACTGTTGGGAAGGAGGCATTGCCATCTAGTGTCAGGCTAGGAAAGGGCTCAGGAATACACTGGCCTTCCAGCAGGAGCTGAACTGGATAATCACAGTGGGTCCCTTCAGCTCAGGATATTCCATGCTTCTACAGTTCTCCTCTTAGTGCCAACCCAACCACAACTGACTGGGGAGACAGTTTTAGACCCTTCTGTGAAAGAGCAAGGCCAAGAAGATGGACAGACAAGGCCACCTGTGATGCATGGATGGCTGGGAAGCCCTGGCTAGTATGGCTGTGGAAGTCAGAATCATGGAATGGTTTGGGTTGGGAGGGATCTTAAAGCTCATCTTGTTCCACATACTGCCATGGGCAGGGACACCTTCAACTAGACCAGGGTGCTCTTAGCCCCATCTAACCCGGCCTTGGACCCTTCAAGGGATGCGGCAGCCACAGCTCCTCTGAGCAACCTGTACTGGGACCTCACCACGCTCGCAGGGAAGAATTCCTCCCCAATAACCCATCTAACCCTGCCTTCTGGCAGCAGGAAGCCATTCCCCCTTGTCTTGTTACTCCAGCCCCACATCCAAAGTCCATCTCCAGCTCTCCTGGAGTCTCTTTATGCAGAGGCATTCCTAGAGCCTTCTCCAGGTGAACACCCCCAGTTCTCCCAGCCTGGCTCCAAAGCAGAGGGGCTCCAGTTTTAGAGCATCTTTGACTCTGCATTTATTCAATCCCAGCCACAGCCCCATGTTCTGAGCACACAGAGTTCTGGAGTTTGCTCTAAAGCTGGTATTATTCAGCAATTTTAAATCTAGCATCAACATTCACAGGAACGTTCAGCCAAAACAAAGAGGACGACAACCTGTTGCCCACAAAAGGAGCCAGCTCTACAGACCCCATTCCAAATTCCAGCTCCTTTCATTAATCACTCTTGCACAAGTAATTGGCACAAGGCCTGCAAGCTTTAATGCTCAAGTTGGTTTATTTTCTCAGAACAAAAGTATCAAACATAATTTTTTTAAGAACAACCTGTGTAAATAGAAAACTTCATGGCATTCTCCTCCCACTTACAAGTTCCACGAAAGCAGCCTAGAATCTATCTGCAAGAGGCAGGATGTCAGGAAGAAGTTTTCTTCAAACCCTGTGCATGGGAGAAGAGAAGGAATTTACACAGACCCCTTCCTCTCTCTAACAGCAGAACTTAATTGTTCTGGAAACTGTCTCAAAACATGGCAAACAAACCACACTTCAGGAAAATCATGTTGTGTATAAACACAGAACCTTCACTTCAGTCTCTCAAAGTAACACAGTGCTCCTGCCCCTTTTCCCAAAACTTGTATGTGATGCTGAGATCTCCATGTGCCTAGAGCTGGACAGCTGGAACAGTCCTAGGATGACAAAGTATCCCAATCAGTGTTTCCCCAGCATCACCTGTACAGTTTATTTAATTTCAGCTCTCAATCATCCATGGTTACCAGCACACACCTCCAGTAGCCCTGTAAGAAACACCTAGAATTCTATGGATTAGCACAAGTGTAACGAACGCAGTGAAATTCCCTTAAAATCCACTCAACTTCCTCATGAAAGACTTGGAGAAAACAGAGTATTAAGTGACAAGAGCTAAAAACGAGCCAGGCCTCCCCAGGGCACTCCTTGGGCCACCTCTCTTCCTACACAGGGTCATCCATGCTTCCCATCACTTATGTTTTCCCACCTTGGTTCTGGGAAACTGAAGCCTGGACACTTACTCTGCCTTTGGGAGAAAGGTGAATCTTGTATGAGACACAGGAAATCTCCTCAACCCAGATTTCTATTGTTTCTCCCCATACTTCCCTGCTCCCAGCTCCTTCCTGTTGCAGGACAGGAGCACTGGAAGGTCTGGCCATCTGGTTCATCTGAGCAATGGATCACAGAGCACACCCACCACTTTGGACAGTCGTTACCTCACCCCATCACTCCCACTTGCAGTTGGGTCCTTGACAGTCTTGGAGCCCTGGCAAGGGGAATGACAATTTCCACATCCAGCAAAACCTCTTTCTTTCATCTCAGCCTCCATCCATACCTCCCCTTCTTTAGGGTAACCAGAAGGAAATCAGTATCTTGTTATCCAGACCAAGCTGATGCTGCACCAACCAGGACTGTTCTTAAGTGTTGATTCTTCCTTCTCCAGCTCTAAATTTCAAAGGGGAACTTCTCTGGTCACTGATCAGGACTTGGCTCACCTACCTTACCTTCTAATGGCTTCACTGAACTGTTTGCCAAAAGCTCACCTGCTCCTCCAGTGCCTCTCCCAGGTGGGCTTTCCCTCTGCTCCTGCAGAAGGAGCACCTTCCCTTCCCTGGTCCTCAGACAGATCCAGCACCTTCCCCTGTGTCTGCTGCAACAGGTTACATCCTGCTGTTCTTTATGTAGCTGCAAGTGGCTCCTCTCAAATACCACCACAGAAAAACTCATACTGGAAGTATTTCCCCAATTTGTGAGCACAAAAGGCACCAAAATACTGTTGGAACATAAGCCTTGTCCCTCTCTCATCCACAGGATTACCAGCAGAAGGAAAAATAGGATAAATGAAAAACCGAGAAAATCCTTGGAAACCTTTCCCCAAAACAACTCAGTATCTGTCACTTACAGGAGCTCTGAAGATTAAAGGATCCCATCCAAAAGGTGCATGACCTGCGCACAGCTCACGAATACCAGGAGCCCAAAAGCATTTTTACACTCTTCCAGCATCCACATGCCACCACAGCTGGCCCAGGCAGCTCAGCTGCAGTGGCCATTTCAGCAGATGTAAATCAAATTATGGGCAGCAAAATAGAGAAGCCTGTTCCTTAGAGGATATCGAGTTACAGGCTGCTAACCAGGAGGCAAAAAACCCCCCAGGAACTGTGAGAGACACAGCCTCTTTACAGACTAAAAGAGAAAATGAAGCATCACATGATGCTCAAAATCCACACCTCATTCATTATACATCCTTGAAAGGCACCACAGGATCACAGGATAACTACTGGGGCTTTGAGGAACATCAGGACTCTCCAGCCCACCCCCAGTGACTCATCTCCCTTTGCTGACCCTGGAGCAGTGGGATTGTCAGTCCGTGGACTCAGAGCCACACAGAACCTATGATCAAGGGCCATCCAGCCAGAAAACTGGGTCTGATTCAGCACAATGTGCCTCTTACAAAGGCTGCTCCCAATTTAAAGTTTGGGATAATAAAAGCACAAAAGAGTTGAGGAACTTTCAAGACTGCCAGAAACACAGGAGTGAGACTTCCAGCCTACCACAACCCAGGATTTAGTGCAGTCACTGTCCTGGTTCATCCACACTCACCAAATTCTGTATTACAGCCCCATTTAATAGGCCCCCTTGTACTGCCAAACCTTCCAGAACTGAGGGTACATGAGGTTCCTGACACACAAAATATCCATTGTCAGTCCAGGCTGGCAGCACTTTCCAGGAGAAGGGGGAAAGGAAGTCCATAAAGAAGGAAAATGACAGAGGGACATTTCAGCTGATCTCCTCTTTGAAAATGAATCAGAGACAGAAATGTTTAAATCGTTTCTCCAGTTCACAGCAGAAAGTTCTATCAACCAGGAGAAGGAAAGAAAGGCTTCAAATAGGAAAAAGAAATCCTTATCCTTGGGGTGCTACAGAGTTCTGTGCATTGTTAGACTAAAGCATCCTTGCTCCTCCTAAAATACAACTCACTTCCATTCTGCTCCTTGTCAGTCTAATCCCAATCCCACACAGCAGTTCCTTGACACGTTCCCAACAGGAATACTTCAAAGCAGATCACTGGGTGTTCCCACCAGCTGTCAGCTGTGGTTTGGGGTGTCTAATTTGAAACAAGTCTACAGCTACTGAGGCTTCTTGGAAAGGAAAATAAAGGATCACACCAAGAGGTTTCTGGTTTCAGGGCTGCTATTTAAAGTAATAAAGTGTTTACGTGCAGCTAATTAAAAAAATATTCAAACTGAAATCCTAAAGCCATCTCAGGGAGTGTTTGATCAGTTTATCTCTTTCATTTACACCTAACAGCTCCACAATCAGAAGAGGAGGGGAACCACATGGCCCTGCAGACACAGGAGCTGGATGGGGTTTAAAACCAGTGCTGCTCTTGAATGGAGGAGAATGGCACACTCCAACCAAAACCCTTCCCCAAGATTTGTTTCCTTCACTGCAGCAGGTTGGCAGCAATTCAGCCACGAAATCCCACGAGGCACATTCAGATTTCGAAGATCACACCCAAGCCTGTTAGTCTCAGTTATTTTAACTCATCCTTTGGAACTGAAGGCCTCAGCCTACCCATCTACAGTTTAGGGGACACCAAGCTGATCATCAATTCACAGGGAGTAACACACCAGGTCATTTATAGTCACAGTCACCTTTACTCTGCATTAAAGCCACAATTAACAGTTAATGCTTAACTAAGGCTTAATAATTTGTTTAAGGTGCTTTTCTGCATAAAAAACTGTAGGTGCATCTTCCCCCTTTCCTGCCTCCATCTCAAGAAGGACTGCAGGGAAGCATCAAACACAGCAGATAAAGTTCCTGTCAAAACAGGAGGAAACTGAAAAAGTCAGCATCATGCATTTAAACATTGCTCCTGCCAGTTCAGCCCTCACTGCCCCCACGCCTTGAGGCAGCAGCTCCCAGAGTGCTGCACTGAGATAACCTTCAGGGAGAAGAGTGTTCCTCAAGGCAAGTATCCAAGAAATCAGGTTGGTGGTGGCAGTCTGGAAAGCTTTCACATCTCAGAAAAGTGACCTCAAAGGATACTCAGAGAAACGCCGTCTCCCCTCTTAGGGGAAACAGAACACCTCTGCTTCCATGCTTCTGCTTAGATCTAAATGGGATTCACAACTGAGCATGGAGAAGAAAGAAGGGAAGTTGTGACTCAGTAGCCAGAAGGATAAAGCACATCCTGCACCATGGTTCCCCATCAGCCTGGCTGGGAAAGCAGATGTTATGTCCACACATCAGCGAAGAGCCAAAACCATGAACAGCAACTACCTGAAAAGTGCTCTTAGAGCCTGACCAGCCCCTCAGGCACTGCCAATCCAGAGAAAAATCACTGCGACCAGGAGGGAACAATCTCGTGGACTTCACAAGAGGTTCCTGACAGGCTGCAAGGCTCTGGATTGCTGAGATTAAATTCCAGCAGCACCAGGGTGCTCTCAGCAGCTGACAACATTATATTATTATGTGCTGGGCAATCCACCCTGACACCAGGAGAGGAAAAGCTATTTACAATGCCAGCCTGTCCTGATTTATCTGGGCATGAGGCACTGCCATCCCAGGGAGCTTTCTCTGAGCATGTGACATGCCTTAGGGAATAAATTCCCTAATTAGGGACCATTTATATGCTCTCTGTGGAAGTGGCTCTGCAGTCAGCCATGTCCTCCTCTTTTCTCTGTAAGTGCTCTTTAGGGATGTCCAGCTGTGAGGGCCTCAAGTGGCCACTCCAATGGTTGAGGTGGCGGTGGATACATTCTTAGAGCATGGCAGACACAAGCAGAGACTCACCCTTCCCACATGCAAAGCCAGAGCCTCATCACAGATGCCCAAATCCACAGAGGAAAGTGGAAGCAACAGATCTGCTGCTCCTCTTTTCTAGAGCCAAGCTACATGAACTTCAACTGCCATCTGAAGATTTGCGCTTACACACCTTTTTTTCCTCAGGACTTTTTTTGTTGATCCAAATCAATTTGCCAAGATCCTCAGCTCTGCAAAAGATCCACAGTGAGTTCCAAGAGCTGCCTGTATGCCAGATAGACAACCCTGTGGCAGGAGAAATTCTCCAGAGATCTGTAACAAGTCTTGACTCCAAAGGCCCTGCATACTGATGACATGCACTACCCACCCCAAACCTAAAGTGATGGAAGTCAGGTCTGCTTAGATGTGGGATAAGACAAGGATACATAAAGCAAAAAGGAAGAACATAGCAGAGTTCTTTCCCAAGCGCACCTTTAAAAAAACCCCCAAATCCTTAAAACTGCACCCAGCCAAAGCAGCAAAACTTCTTGTTCAGAGGGCAAGAGGTCTCGTAAGAGGAACAATTATGGGAAGGTTAAAGAAGTGATGAGCTCTTCAACACACACTTCTGACTCAGGAAGGACTTCATCCAGCAAGTTGGGGCTGAAACTCATCCTTGGAGCAGCTCCCAGTCCTTCAAGTGCTCTGATAGCCTCTATGACAATAATATTCAGCATTCTATGGAATCAACAGACCCTGATAAAGCAGGGTGGGCTTGCGCAAGAGGCACATTAAGGTCATGTCTATCCTTACTGGAAGTAACTCTTGAGCTCTGCAAACCAACTCTCAACAGTGCCAAGACACTCCCTGCATCTGAAGCAAAAAGCCTTTCCAAAAGCTCATTCCCTAAACATGGAGCACTTGTGGGGATTTCCTGGTGCTGACAGCCAAAACCCATCTGTTTGCAAAGTGCTGCTGCCACTGTGTCAGACACAGCCACTAGTCCCCAGGTGCTGTTCTGGTAGGGATGCAGCCCCCTATTCCATCAGGTGCTCTATGCTGCTGATGATGGAAAAGACACTCCAAAATGGAGCAGCTGAGGGAGCTGGGAAAGGGGCTCAGCCTGGAGAAAAGGAGGCTCGGGGGGACCTTCTGGTTCTGCACAACTCCCTGACAGGAGGGGACAGCCGGGTGGAGGTCAGGCTCAGCCCCTAGGGAACAATGGACAGGACAAGAGGGAAGAGCCTCAAGCTGTGCTAGGGAAGGTTTAGTTCGGATATTCCGGAAATTTTTTTTCATAGGATTGTTAGTTAGACACTGACAGAGACTGCCCAGGGCAGCTGTAGAGTCTCCATCCCTGGGTGGGTTTAAGAGATGTGTGGATATGACACTTGGGGACATGGGTTAATGGTGGCCTTGGCAGTGCTGGGGGAACAGGCAGACTGTGATCTTAGAGGGCTTTTCCGACCTTAATGATTCTGTGATTCAGTAATTCCATGCCAGTCTTGTTGCTTTGGAGGCTCCAGACTTTCCCTTTGAACTAATAGCACAGATATCTTTGTCCTATCTGTTTTTCTCAGTCTTTAATTCAGGGATTTTAAATGATCATGGATGCTTATTACTGTCCTGATACCCTTCAGGGGGAGTGCTCTCCTGGTTATAAGAGGGTGCTAGTCCGAGTCCTGAGACCTGCCAGCTCTCTGCTCTAGTCAGCAGTGAGCAGAGTTTTAAATGCTCTACTTGGGCATTGCAGTAGCTGTGATGATACAGGGACAGCTGAGGTTAATGTAGAAAGTGCTGAGGGCTCTCAAAACTGCTCACTGTGGTTTTGAGAAACACTTATCTGCTTGTGAGCTCACAAGCCTCCAAAGCAGCAAGACTGCTGCCCAGACAGGGCATAACTCAAGAGGGAGAGAAAGGAGGGCTTAAAAATTGTAACTCAGAGAAAAACTTCGGATAATCATGTGCCTCCTTGCTGCTGGAAGTGAGGGATAGTGACTCTGAGTGCTCTGCAAAGCTAAAACTTCATAAAGAAATTCCCATCTTACACATAGCCAATTCTCTTTAAACTCTACTTGCATGATAAACCAGCTGTTATCATGGGACTGAAAAGAGCCCAGTATGTTCTTCATGTTCTACTGATTTGTAACACCAGAATATCTTGTATTAGAGCTGCTGGCAAAGGCTCTGAGAAGTAAAAAATCACACAGGGATATCCCTTGGGGTCTCAGCCTGGCCTTCTCAGGACCAGTGCCTTTAGCAGGCAGAAGCTGGAGGAGAACAGAATCACAGAAGGTTGGAGAAACCCTCTAAGATCAAGTCCAACCATCAGTCCAGCACCACCACGTTCACCACTAAACCATATCCTAAAGTCCCACATCCACGCATTTTCTGAATATTTACAGGAAGGGTGACTCCACTACTGCTCTGGGCAGTCTATTTCAATGCTTTACAATTCCTTTCCATGAAAATTTCCCAAATATCCAATCTAAACCTGGTACAACTTGAGGCCGTTTCCCCTTGTCCTGCCACTTGTCACCTGAGAGCAGAGCCCAATCCCACCTGGCTCCAACCTCCTGTCAGCAAAGTTTCCTTTCAGCACTGCAGCCAGGAATCTGCTCTTACCTCACCTGGGAGCTTTGTGTTTGAGCAAAAGAGGAAATTACAGGCTTTGGGCACTTCCTAAATCAGAGAGAATAGTTGACGGCCCATCCTTGGATGAGGCTGGAGGACCAATACTTCACCAAAGCCTTGAAGGACAGGCACAGTGGGACACTGGGATATTGCACAGGTCTCTGTCCTTTCCATTTCACATAATCTTGTGGCTTCTAAGTCCTGGCCAGACCTCCCAGTCTGGGCAAAACCAGCCCTAGTGCATCCAGACCCATGTCCAGTGCGTCCACAGAGAAAGCATATCAGGGGTCCCTAAAACCAGGGGCTGCAGTAATTTCTTCAGTTTCCAGAAGAGATCAGAGACTAGGATCCTTCCAGAGAGGTATTACTGGTACTACTGCAAGTAGGAATTGCAGAAATCCTCAGAAAAAAATTGCAACATGCTAGAAGAGGAGAGAGCTGGAGGGAAAAAAAAACAACCCAATGCAACAACCTCATTAAGGCTTTTCTCCTTCCTCTGCTTAACAAGGAGAATGCTTAATTAAGTCCTCCTTCAAGCCTTCCTCCTCACACAGCAAGGCTCAGCAGAAAGCAGGGATTTAACAATTTTCTCTGCAGCACAGGACACCTCAGTGGGACAGGAATTTGCATATTCTAAAGGAGTGAACTGCTGGTTCTCTGTTGTTGAGTCGAAGTGGGGAGGGACAAAATCAGCAGGAGGTACATTTCAGATCTGCTCAGGAATAAGGGAAACCAGGAGGGGAAGGAGCAAGTTGTTATTTATTCCAAGTCTGGAGCTTTCCCAAGGCATGATTGTGTTATGCACAGACTTCTCAGTTTATTTGCAAGTCTCTTGCAGCCTACTAGATCAGTTCAATTGGCAACTGCAGCTGACTTTAAGCCCAATTATAGTCACTTCTACCTGGTGACACAGCCTCAGTTCTGCAGCCAATTCTCACCCATTAATGCTAACAGAACCAGCAGAACTTGCTATTCATGGCAATCACCTCTGGCCTCAAAGATACTGTTTCTTGTCATAATTTCAGCCTTATTTGTTTTCACTGGAACATCTCCCTCTGTGTTCCCAACTCCTGGGACCACTTCTCCTGTGTACTGGCGAAGTGGTATCTCCTGAGCTGAGATACAGAGTAGAGACCAGCTTTCAACTCTGGCTCACTCAGAATCAAAAATAAGAGCTCAGAGACTCATCCCCCTGGCACAGAACTATCACCAAGGCCCCTCTGCTAGAATCCAGACATTCCTAGGGAAGTTGTCCCCACTCCTCCTGATTTAGTTCTCTTATGAAGGACTACAGCAACACAACAATGTGATTTTTTTTTTTTTTCTGATGGGTCTTTCAATCAAAACAGAACAAAAAGCTCCAAAAAGCCAGAGGCCTCAGCCCACCCATCTACAGTTTAGGGGACACCAAGGAGGACTCCCAGCTCTGCACATCCCAGGAAACTAGGCTCTACATACCTGCACCACACAAAGCGAACAGGTAAGTGAACCAAACCCTGAGTGGGGCCAGCTTGAGACCCAAGGGATTTACAAGGAACTGCAGCAGGATGGATTTAAAAAGGAGTTTGTGCTTCTATGTCTCCCTCTGAGTACTTCTGAACTCCCCCTCAGAAACACCACAAGCAGCCTTGCATTTCACCAAAGGGAAGATCTACTCTGACTCGAAATTCCATTGAAAAGGTAGGAAATATGTTCTGAACAAGATGTTCGTGGCAATTAGAAGAACTGGGCTCTACAGCTGGCAGGGGATACAGAAATCACAGAATGGTTTGGGTTGGAAAGGTCCTTAAAACCCATCAGTTTCACTCCCTGTCATGGCAGGGGCACCTTCCACCAGACCAGGGTGCTCAGAGCCACATCCAGCCTGGCCTTGAACACTTCCAGAGATGGGGCAGCCCCTGTTCTTCTGGGCAACATGTCCTCACCACGCCCACAGGAAAGAATTTCTTCCTTATATCTAATCAGAATCTTCCCTCTTTCAGCTTAAAGCCATTCCCCCTTGTCCTATCACTGCAAAATCCCTTGCAAAAATACCAGGCAGAAGGAAGATGCTCAGGTCTACCCAGGTTTGAGTGTAATTATACTAAACAGCCTTGGATTATTCAGAGCAGAGAAATGAACTTTGTTCCAGGAACACAGCAAGGTTCACCGAAGTCCCACCTGGGAAAGAGCTCTGAAGCAAGGGATAGACGCAGCAATGTTCAGGAGGGAAGAGATGCCACAACTACAGCTCTGAGCTATTCAGGAGCTGGACCACAGGTCAGCTCAGTGCTCCAAAAGCATCTGTCAGCTGGTATACAGGGAGGTTTTCTATAACTTTTGTGATTCCACTAGTCCATTAACCATGGACTGCAGACAGCATTCCCAGCCCATATCCTCACTCAGTGTCTAACAGAGAATGGATGAAGCTGGCCTGCCAAACTGCCCCAGTACAGCCTGTGCCCTCAACTTAACTGGTACAAAGCTGTCGAAAAACACTAAAGAATGTTCTGCCTCAATTCTGACCAATTCCAAGTGTCTTTGACAGAGAGCAGGAGCTCCTGCTGGAACTGCTTTGCTCCTATCTGAATGTATAATGAAGTTTTAAAGCAGCAGCCCAACCTCCAGCTCACACAGGGCCCTGCAGGAACCTCCTCCAGCAAAGTACTTCTTTTGTCACGAATGAACAGTAGATTTTTGTTTGGGTCTCAGTGATTTATGTTCATCTGGGAGACTTCATTTCCTTTTAATACTGCAACAAAAAACAGCTTCAAGGAAGCTTGGAAATATTTTTGACTGACAGCTATCCATCACCTGTATAATGTGGGAGAACTCCACACACAGGAGTCAGTGGATAAATTGATTGATAAGCAGTTCAGCCCAACCCTTAAGTTTGCCTACAGGAGAGATTTCTCCCTTTCCCTTTGTACTTCTCAGTCTCCTCTAATCAAAATCACTGGTTTACTTACACCAGATGTGTCGAAATCAGTATCTTCACAAGATGCTTTTTGTGAAACAAGAAGGCACACAACCTTCCCAGGGGAGGACCTGTCTGGTGTCTCAGCAGATCACCATGATCACCCTGACTCCCACCACAAACCAGGCCTAGCTGATCCCAGAGCCCCACAAGAGCTTCCAAGGTCAGACACCACCAGGGATGAGACTCAAGGTCCTACAGGCATCCAAACTGCAAACTTCCTGAATTGCAGCAAGTAGAAAAGCAGAGCCTCTTGCCAAGTCTAGAGGCACAGACTTTCTGCACAAGACCTCATCAGTCTCACACTTCCTTTCAGAGCTCCTTTCCTGAGGGCAGGCACCTGCTAACACACCTATTAAGTCCCATCCCAAATCCAGGGCAGGATGACTTGTGCTCTGAGGCCACATTGGACCAGAGCACAGAGGCAGCAGGAAGGGTAAAGGAGAAAGCTGAAGTCCAGCCAGGAGAAGGCTGTATTCCTTTAGGAAGCAGCATTCAATCCAACCTCTTCCTCAAACAGTGCCTCAGCTTCCTCGAAAGCACAAAGAGACAACTTTAAACACCAGAGCTGATGGAAAGGCTGCCAATACTCATTTTGTGCTAGCAAAGAGGTACTTCCTGTATTGCAGGAGAGATAACAGCAGCAAACTGATGGCCCTGAGCTAGGGATGGTTCACGACAGAAGGATGTTGTCATTTTCCAGAACTCTTTCCCTAGGGTTTCCCCCAAAGAAAAAGACAAAGCAAAGATTTTCACTCCTGATTGTACTCCCTGAACACTTTGAGAAAAAAAAGAATGATCAAAGAACCTTTTTGCATTTATAAACCTGTCAATTTTGCTAGTAGTTAAGGCTTTAGAGTCCAAAACATCTACTTGATATTTTCTATCCAAACAGACTTCTTCTAATACCTAAAAAAAACCCCCTAGAAATAAAATATTTAGATTTTTGTGAAGTGAGGCATTCCAACAGCTCCAGACAGAAACACCAGAGGGGAGGACGAAATCCAATTCTTAAGTTTGACAGGACCTTTTTGTTTTCCTTTCTTGTAATTGGCAGAGAAACAAGACTACAGAGCTATTTCAGCCCCTGGCTCTGACCAGGAATAGCTAGGATGAGCAGCACAGGAAACAATAAACCAAACCTACTGCTTGAAACTGCTGGCAGTTTCAAGTCCCTGTCCCACATATGCTTTGCTGCAAAGGAAAGATTCTCCAAGGTGATGAGGTAGCAGTATTCCACCCCACCATCCTGCCCTTCCTCTCCACACACTCCCAACACTTTCTATTTTGCCTTCAAAAGCCTCCCCTGCAGAAGAGAAGCAGGTTCCCCACCTGAGAACACTACAGGCATGTCAGGTTTTGGGAGAACTCAGCCTTTTTCAAAAGCTGGTTACCTTGATTTCTTCTCAGCCATAAGAATTGAGAGGGTCAAACATCTGGCAGCACATTTCTTTCTCCATTTCCATGTACTCCTTGTAGTATCTGCAAAGTAGAGCACAGGATGGCATCAGGGGCTGGAGACTGTCTATGCCACCCTCAGTGTAACAACCTGAAAATAATGTTATTTTTTGGATATAAATAAATTAACATAATGGAAGAGTGTGCTGGCAGCAGACACAGCTCCTCCAAGCCCTTCTTTCTGCAATGTCAGGGCAAGAGAGCTGGAAATGTCATACCTCATCCCCAGACCTGGAGTCTGCTCTGCCTGGGACTAATTAGATCATTTGCCTTCTATGAGACAGGTACTTTCTACACTAATTTTGGAAGCATGGGACAGTGCAGAGGAACCCCACCTGTGTGCTGTGGGATACTTTGGTGCATTCTTATGCAAGTTCTTATAGCACCCAGGAACACTGTCCAACTGCCATACAGGAGGGTATCTATCATGGACATAGGATCTGGGTAGAGGATGGGCAGAAGACAGCAGGGATTTGTGTCTGGACTAAGTGGATGACAAGGCAGACGTTTCCTCCTCTGTTTTCTCTTCCTTACCAGCATCACAGGATGGCAAAAGCTTTGCAGTCTGCTCCATTTGAACTTCTCCAAGCACAGCATCCTCTGCTCCCTGTGCTCTCACCTCACTGGTAAGGAATCCCTGAACTACAGGGTGACTCACTTTGGGTACACTGTCCCAGGGCTCAGTGGCTGCCCACGAGTTCGGCTTTCCTGCATCTGCTGCCATATAAAGCCAAAAGCAAAGGGGTTTGTGCAACACACTAGAACCAGTCCCAGTGAGAGGCTGGCTCAGGCTCTCTCAGCCACAGCCCTCAGCACCCTTGGGGCCCAGAACCTCAGAGAGTGTTAAATCCTGGCACAGCAAATCTCTCCTGGTAAGTCTCACACAGAAGTTGCTGATCAAGGACGCCCATCTGTAGGTGGCATACTCCCACACCTATGACAGCAGGAAATCCAAGTGTCCCTTGTTTGGAGGAACAGATTAATGCCAGATATTGGAAGAACCCAAATTCATTCTGGTTTTGATGCAATGCAAGCCTTCCAATAAAATTCTCAGATCCAGCAGCAGAATTTGCACCAAATCCACCACAACTAGTACCAGACACATTCTATACACCTCTCACCCTGGATTTTGCCTGTTGTTCTCCAGAGGATTTCACCAAGAACCTGTTTCAGCCAGTAAACAGATGCATTCCCAAAGCTTTGTTTTAGACAGTAAAAGGGATCTTGCTGATTACCACACAACATCGCATTTAACTAAGTATAAATGTACTCAGTAAGGAAGTGAACAGCCACTAAGAACAAGATTTTGATTCATATCCCATTTCTGAAGCATTTTTCAGATCACACTACAAGTTCTCAGGCAAGGGCAGGATGGCAACATTGCACATGTAACCAGAGGTAAGGCCTCATTAACAATACCCAGTAACCCTTGCTTCATCTGTTTCACACTAAAAAAATTCCACTCTTTGTCACAGGCAAAAGACCACTCCTGCAGTGCTACCTCCAGCTCTGACATCCAACATTAGAAAGACATAGAGCTGCTGGAGCAAGTCCAGAGGAGGCCATGGAGATACTCCAAAGGCTGGAGCCCCTCTGCTCTGAAGACAGGCTGGGAGAGCAGGGGTGTTTGCTTGAAGGGGACTCCAGGAAGACCTCAGAACCCCTTCCTCTGCCTAAAGGGGTTCCATGAGAGCTGGAGATGAACTTTGGACAAGGACAAGAGGGAATGGCTTCTCACTGCCAGAGGGCAGGGTTAGATGGGACATTGGGAAGAAATTCTTCCCTGTGAGAGTGGTGAGGCCCTGGCACAGGTTGCCCAGAGAAGCTCTGGCTGCCCCAAGAAGCACTGTCTGCCCCATCCCTGCAGTGTTAAAGGCCAGGTTAGACAGGGCTTAGAGCACCCTGGTGTGGTGAAAAGAGTCTTTGCCCATGGCAGTGGAATGACCATTAAGGTCCCCTCCAACCCAAACCATTCCATGGTTAAAAGCAAAAAATACAGCAGTTTTAACAGGCAGCGAAGCAGGAACTCCAGGACAACAGTGACACTCAATTCTGACACATGCACACTCACTGAATGTGCTGCTCTCTACAGAGCTGGAGCTTACAAAGGCAGAAACGCCTTGTTGCTTCCCAGCCACATCACCTCAACATCATTAGCAAGATTTCTCTTTTATCTACCAACATATTTCAAACAAGTCTAAGTGAATACATAAGACTTCTAGAATCAGGCCTTCTAGCACTGTACATGTACTAGCCCCCAAGAGCAGCCAGACGGATCTAGTTTAGAACTAGTTGAGAACTCCCCGCCATCAGTGGACAATTTGGTAGCTCCATATCCAATGGGAGATCAGGATGAATACAAGAGATTCATTTAAAATTTTCAGACCAGCAGCTAATACTGCCTTCAAGCTCTTTGTACTTCAGAAGTAACAGAATAAATTTGAAGACTTGGTGTTACAAGAGACTATTAAAGACTACATGGATACACAGGACAGAAAAGCCCTCTACCAACACATCCCCTGTCAGAAGGCACTCAGGCCACCAGACTGGCTTTTCCAGCAGCACCAACCACTCTTTTTAGATGTTACTGCTGCCTTTCTGCAAGTGCCTGGTAGTGACATACAGGTTCGTTTTCAAGGGCTGCTTTGTGAGCTCCGGAGCTGAGGACAGCATTGCTCCTGCCTCAGTAAACAGTGCCAGGAGGACAGCACACACTTTGGGAAAAAGCTAATACTTTTGGCAGTTTCAAAGGAAGAGCATCATGAGGGCATAGACAAGCATTAGTCATGTTTTGGTGGGGCTGGGGCATGACTAAAGCTGGCAGGATAGTCCTGTACTCAGCCTGTGGGCAAAGGAAGAATTCATCTTCAGGGCTCTTCATTTATTTTCTCCAAGATGGCAAGAAATTCACTTTTAATGAATATTAGTATCATGTATTGAAGCACTTGCAGTGCAGAAAAGCTGCTGAAATTAACCAACACATGTTAAAGGGAATGAAAATCATACTTATTGAGAACATTAACAGCTGGAGCATCAGCCAACTGTATTTCACTGGATTTGAAGCGTTTTAGTAGCTCCTACATCCCAGTTTTCATCTTGATCTGCTCACAAGTCAGTTAACACACATCCCACCAAAGAAATAGATGGAAAAGGTGGGTGTTCCCAGCTCCTCACTTGCAGCTTCTGGGCCTGAAAAACATTTCAAGCTGTTTTCTCCACATGCGTTTTCTCAAGTCACTTATTAACCCAATAGTTAGGGGGTTTGGGGTTTTTTGAACATTTTAAATATTTTAGAATGGGTATTACAGCCTGTTCAAACACTCTCTCTTCCCCAGGTATGGAAAGGAGGGTTCTCACCTTGCCAACTTCTTCAGCTCATTGTTGATATCACGGTTGAAGGGCTGGATGCACTGAGCTCTGGCCAAGAAATCCCGGGATTTGCTGTACTCCCTCATGTAAAGACAAGCCTGTCATGGAAAGAAGATGGATGCATTACAAGATAAATACAGACCCACCACCCTTCTTCAGTCCTCATGCAAAAACAAACATTCCTGAGAGAGAGGAAAATAACTCAGGAACACCCCAGGAAAAGCTCTGTGTGATACATTTCCAGAGAGCCAGACTTTCCAAAAGGGCAGATGCAGACAAACCACCTTGACTGCTGCAGCAGCCCAGAATTCAGAGATTCTCCTCAGTTCATTCTGGGCTCCCTCCATAGCCAGGCTGGGATGTCCCATGATGATTTATTTGCCCACCTGGCCACACCTGAACAGCGCTTTGGCATTTCTTTGGTCCATCTCCAAGGCTAACTCCCCGTATTTCAAAGCTCGATCAGCACATTCCAGTTTCAGGTAAGTGAGTGAGAGATTCAGGAACAGCAGCAGTTTGGAAGCATTGATCTGGCTCTGCTCTGCCTTACTGGAAGACCTGCGACCCAGGATGGAGAGTGCCTGAGCAGAGAGAGAAAACCAGCTAGTGCACAATAAATCCATCATGGAAAGCGAGAAACCCATCTCACCCAACAGCTACACCCATGTTTCTGATCACCTAGGAAACTTTAAAGTAGTAACAATCAAAACTCTAAATACAAGGCATGGCATTCTCAGCATGATTAGTCATGCTGACCATATAACCATAGTTTTAGGAACTTACCATGGAAAGCAGCAGAATAAAAAAAAAAAAGGACCCAGGACTCAGATTTTAAGGATAAATACGGAAATCTTACAGGGAAGAAGGCAAGTCAATAATTTGTTTCAAAAATACGAAGCAAAAGCAACTTTGAATCATCTTTACCTCTGAAAAAGTAGCAGATGCCAGTTTGAGAATAACTGAGCATTTACTTTGCCTGGAAGAGGGAACTGAAAGGCTCAGCCTGGGAAAAAGGATCAGGGGGTACCTTCTCACTCTCTACAAATCCCAGACAGGAAAGTGCAGTCAGACAGGGGTCAGGCTCTGCTCCCAGGAAGCTGGACAAGACAAAACAGCCTCAAGTTGCAGCACAGGAAGTCCAAGTTGGATAGTAGGGAAAATTTCTCACTGGAAGTGTTGTACAGCCCTGGCACAGGCTGTTCAGGGCAGTGGCAGAGTTCCCATCCCTGGAGGGATTTAACAGCCCTGTGGATGTGGCACTTGTGGACATGGGTTAGTGGTGGCCTTGGCAGTGCTGGCAAACAGTTGGACTTGGTAGCCTCAGAGGGCTTTTCCAACCAAAATGATTCTGTGACCATTCCTTCATTTACCACTGCTGCTCACACAAAACCAGGTGCGCAAACTCTGTTCTGAAGTAACAAACTATGCCTGGAAAATACCACAAAGTTATTTGATCTCTAACCTGTACCTGTTGTGGTAAGCTAAAATAATTCCTTCTTTCACAGCTTTCCAAAATCACAGCCCACATTTTCCTGGTGCCATACCCTCTTGTATCTGTCCTTGGCAATCTTGAAGCACTGCTTACAGAAGAAGTAGTTGCCAAACTCTCTCTCTGTGGCTGCCACTTTCAACAGCTTTTCTAGAGGAAGTCTATCCCGCTGTTCCTGTGTGAAGAAATATCTGAATTTTAGCTCAAACTAAAGAAAGCAGAGAGAGAACTCCGACAGGACAGTCCTGCACAGCCTCCTCCTATTCACAGAGCAGAAGCTAGGTCCTTACCAAGGCCAGGCCACCACCAGGTGGCATCTCCCCAGCCGGGCTGAAACATGGCAGCACTCTTGTGCTGATTATTCCTAGTGAAGAGGTCAGGAAGCTCCCCAGGCCCAAAGGGGGACTGAAATAAGCAGGAATGTGTCCTTAAAACCTGCCCAACTCTTTCAGCACACAGCTAACACAAATGCAGCCACTGGCACAAAGCTGCTTGAAAGGTTACGTTAGTGTAATTGCTCTCAGGCCAGTTCTGGGACAGCCTGACACTCCCAAAGAAACCAATGAGCAAAACAAAAAACCCAACAACCATTAAAAAAATATAAAAATGGAGGGATAGGTTTTCTTCTGGGTCCGCAAGTTGGAACCAGCTTACAGAGAGAGGTCAGTCAGTCAAAATGGGTGGGCAACGGGCAAGCAGGGAGCTCAACAAGTGTGGTTTGCCCACAGGGCTCTGGGGGAAAAATTGCCTGTGCAGAGGCTGGAAGGGGACTGGAGGGCCTCCCCCATCAGCTTCTACCTCCACTCACTGATCCACAACCACAGCCCAAAGCCCTTGACATGAAAACATGAATTAACAATAGCACCGTAACTCACCTAGGAGGAAAAAACAGGGAAGGAACACTTGGTAGAGGAGCCAAGAGGTAGAGACAAAGGGTGGGGGCTGGCAGGGCACTGGGACACTGCAGACTGAAGAGGATTGCTACAGACAGCTCGTTACTGTTCCTTAAAGAAATTCCTGCAAGTTGGTGCCCTCTAGTGCAACCATGAAGTTTCTGGTAAAACTAAAAATAAATGGGAGCCACTCCACTGACTCCATTCAGCACAGAGGAACAAAGGCAGATACCATCTTCTCTCTCTGACTGGGAGGGCAAACAGTGAGACATGGAGGGACACAAAGGGCAGGCATGTGGATCAGAGTAGAGCTGGAAGCCCAGGGACTGGATACTTGCACCAGCATTCATTCGAACACATGTAACACACAAGCCACAGCAACTGTGAGACAGGACGATGATGGTTCACCCTCCAGATTTCAGTCTCAAGCCTTATTAAGGGAACTCACATGAGTCAACTCAAAGAATGCATCGCACTCCTCTGAGTCTATGAAGTCCAACACCTCCACCTTGAAGAGGACCGTGGTGTTTGGGGGGATGGAGGGAGGACAGCCCCGCTGGCCGTAGGCGTATTCTGGAGTGAGCACGAACAGCGCAGCCTCTCCTTTGGTCATAGACAGCAGCCCGATCTCCAGTCCCCACAGTGTGATGTCTGTCACGAGGGGTAGGACAGGTGAGCTTCATGAACATCAACATCCTCACACACCAAACAATGGCTCCTTAAGCCTGAAGGAAAAAATCCCTGGGAACTCCTGTCTCAGTAACTACAACAGCCAGTTGCTCCAGAAGGGATTATCAGGGCAGCCTGCTGTGGGACCGAGCACGTGGTATTGCAAACCCAGAGTGGGATGATTTGGAAAGGGCTTTAGAGATCACCCAGTCCAAGCCCTGCCATTGGCAGCGACACCTTCCACTAGACCAGCATGCTCCAAGATCTGTCTAGCCTGGAAAACATCATCTCTCAAGAAACTTAAAACTATCTGAGGGCAGGTGGGAAACACCTCCCTACCACTCCCAGGCAGAGGGTAAGCAGGTCCAGATTCCATCTCCCATGTGAACCAGGAGGATTTTTAAAAGTTTCAAACAACCTAAAGATACCAAACAGCATTTAAACTGAAATGCCTTAATATAACCCCAGGTCCCAAAATGCCTTAATACAATCCCAAGCCCCAGGACAAAGTTTGTGGCTCAAACCTACCTTTTCCAAGTTTCATCAGCCTTGGATACTTGCTGTTCCCGTTTGAACAGAAGAGCTTATTCCAATTTCCCAGGTACCCAAAGTACTTCACTGTAAAGCCCAAAGCAAGGAGTGGGGAGAAACGAAAAGCAAGAGTTTGATTTCATATCCCATAATGGCAACATCAGAAGCATACCAGGAGTTGTAACCACCCAGTTATCCTGCTTTTCTTTTACCATTCTGCTACAAAACAGCAGAGGCAGCACAAACCCTTCTGTTTTACACCAAAAACCTGGTCACATCCAAGCAACCAAGTCCTGTGTGTTTTAGCATCATTCCCAGACAAAGCAGCTGCTTCACAGTCCTGAGTTATTTAAGAGACGTGATTTTGCACTTTTAAGAATGGGAAACTTAAGCAAATTAAAATGCCCCAGTTACATCCAGAAATACTTAAAAAGAATTCTCTAGCCAAAGCTGGAGCTCTGGAAAGAGGAACAAGGAGGAATATGTACCGCCACCCCAAGCTCTGCATCTGCAACTCCAGTTCTGCCTCAGAAAATACACTGTAACGGGCCTCTCTTGACACAGCACCAGGGCCCTGCACTTCAGGAACTTGCAGCTTCAAACTTCTCTGTGAGCAGAGGTGGGCCCTAGAAATCCTTCTTTCCTCAAGGTCAAGATGCCTTTTCATTTAATGTGTCAGCCACAAGAATTCCGACAATAATAAACAGGGTATACCCAGGGTATCCAAGGGTAAAATGATAAACAGGGTATCATAAATGTTAAAATACTGGTAAGGAGAGGAGACTGCCTCTGAAGCAGAGACACACCATTGTATAATATCAGTACTTTTAAGTCCTTGTTGTGGTCTTTGCCAGCCACCAGCACCTCAACATTAGAGTCTTGGGGGATCTTTCCCAACAGGCTTTGCCCTCTCTGTTTCTTTTGGCACATGCTTCCAGTCCAGCCACACAGACCAAACCTCACATCAAGACAGAGGTGACAGAGACAAGCACCAGACCTTCACTCCAGCCCACACATCCAAGGATTTTTGCTTTCTTAGTCCTGCTGAACACAGACTAAACAAAACAATTCCTATTTAAAAGCTGCTCAGGAGATGGTTACCGGTGCCTGAACTATCTGTGAAATCAGGCACAACATTACTGCAGAGCACCCTGAACCCACACCAGGCAGCAGGCCGAGCTCAGGCAGCCTCACTCCAGGACACCAGCCTTGGCAAGACCGTGAAGGAATGCGAGAATCGTGGAATGGTTTGGGTTGGAAGGGACCTGAAGATCATCCAGTCCAACCCCCTGCCCATGGGCAGGGACACCTTCCACTAGAGCAGGTTGCCCCAGTCTGGCCTCGAACGTTCCCAGAATGGGGCAACCACAGCTTCCCTTGGGCAACCTGTGCCAGAGAACTGAGACATCCCTAACAGGGGTGTCTGGCCCTGGCCACGGTACCTCCCACGGCCCACAGGAGGTTCCGGAGGCCCCAGACCCAGCTCTACCTGCCACGGAGGCGGATGGGGGCACGGGCTGACCGGTGCCGGGGCGCAGCTGCTCCTTGCGCACCCCTCCATCGCCGGTCAGGTCCTGCAGGGGTTGGAGAGACTCCGAGGCCAGAGACAAAGAGGGTGTCGAGGCCGGGGTCGGGGTCAGTGCCAGAGTCCACGTCAGAGTCGAAGCTGGGTCCGGGTCCCGCCACCCGGCCCCGAGCTCCTCCTCGCCCTCACCGTCGCCGCCCGCCATCATGGCCGCGCCGCGACTCCTCCGTGCCTCACCCGCCCCGCCAACCACCGCCCTCCAAGCGTGGGGCCTCCAGCCACTCACGCTCCGAGCAGGGACCCCGTCCCAAGGAGCAGCTTTAGAGCCACGCGGAATGGACACGCCCCTGCACAGCTCTGGACCAATGGAAGGAGAAACGGCACGGAGCGCCGCGGTGCATGCTGGGGGATGTAGTCCGCGACGTGCACTGCCTCTGCACTTTGTTAGAACAAAAATCCCAAACCAAACCAACCCAAAACTCAAAAACCAAAACCAAACCCCCACAAAAACAACATCAAAAAATCCAGACAGACTACAACAAAAACCACACGACTACCAAAAAAAAAACCAAACAAAAAAACCCCAACCCTAAACCTAAACCCAATCAAACAAAAACCCAAACCAAAGGAAAAACAAAACCAAAGCCACACCCACCACCAACCAACCCAAAAAACCAAACAAAACTAAAAGCAAACCCGCCCCAAACAAAACAAAAAACCAAAAACAACAACCACACAAATAAACAAACAAAAATAAAACACAAAAACCCAAACCAACCAACCAATCACAAACCACCACAGGCAAAAAACTCAAACTGGTTTGAAACAAGTTTGTAAGTTTGGCCTTCTTCAGGCACCCGAAATGGTATAAATGCAAAATGAATGAGAATGCAAAATAAAAGCAGAAAGAAATCCCACATTCTTGAGAATTTTTGAGATCACCACAAAAGAACATAAACCCAAGTTTTTTATTCACAGAAGGTTATAGAAGAAAGGCAGGAAGGCAGGAGGGCAGGTGAAAAGACAGGAAGGGATGTCCCCGCAGCCTGTCCCCAGTCCCCCTTTGGAGAGAAGATGCTGCATTCTCTGCTTTGCTGTGTCCCAAAGACCTTCAGTGTGAGGCTGGGTGAGAGCCCCAGGCTGATCCTTCCCTCACAGGATTCCCAAAGTTGGACACTCCCCAGGGAGAAGCCAGGACCATCTCCAGTTCCCTGGGAGATGCTGAGAGGGAAGCCAGGGGATGGGATCATGATGGGATTCATATGAGGGATGCTCATAAGCCAAACAGATCCATGAACCAGGAGTTATTATACGAGAAACTATATTTTCTCACAATCAGACAAAATAATTCCTTGTGCCTTGCCCCACACAGTAAGAGCAGTGTTTGGTTTCCTATTTTTTTCCAAAAGCATAATAGGATTTCACCAGACAAAAAAAACCCCACTGGTTTAACAAAAAAAACAAACAAAAAAAACCAAACCAAACAAACAAACAAAAAAACTGTAGTTAATAGCAAAGTTAACCTAGTTGATAACAATATCTTAAAGTCAAGTTGTCTTAAACTTATCTGATAAAAAAGTGCTTTGGTGACAACATTCTCTCTGTTGCAGTGGGGATAAGGGAAGTCCCACGGGGATTTGGGGACCCTGGCTGTTGTGGGAGGCAAACACAGCCAGCTCTTCTCTTGATCCTGCACAGTGATGTGCTGTGTGTGCCCACACATGGCTCCAGGCAGCCCTTCCTGGGGCGTGCAGGGACAGGACAGGGGGATAAATGCCTACCTGACTCTCCTTGCAAGCAGGAACATCCCGGAGGGACCGAGGCTGCAGGAGGGGAGCCACTGAAGTCCCCATCCTGAGGAGGAGCTACCTTGTCTGACTGGATCCCATCAGCTTGACTGGGAGAAGCCGAGGAAAGTCCATTGGGTCCACGCACTGGGAGAAGCGGAGCCAGAGAAATCCATCCAGGCCACCTCAGTGGCTGGGTATTATTTGGGTCTCTGGGACGTGTTTTTCTGTGAGCACAGGGAGCATCTGAGGCTGGTCCCTCTGCTTGTGCTCCTGGGATATTTGGTGGACACTTGAGCTTCTCTTGGTTCCCCCCACAGTAATGTGTGATACCAGCCCAGCTCAGGTCACAGCCTCCCCTTTCCCTGGGGAAGTAACTAAGTCCCTGACTTCAGGTTTGTTTTCTTCAACTTCAAGGCCATGTGTTTGACTTGCCCAGGAGTCTGGCAGTCCTGTCCCAACTGTGAGCAACAGGGAAGACAGTGCTGCCTGAGCCTTACAGCTTGGAAACACGGTGCCCTGTGCTCCCTGGGGCTGATGGGAGATGGGGGGATTGCAGCTCACATCTTTTGATGTTCAGAGCATGGAACATGGAAACTAGTTTCAAGGGGGTGAGCTGCACCTCAGCTTTCCAAATCCAGCCCCTGGTCTCCAAGATAAATGTTCTTAACATTTTCCTTCTGCTTCTTGCTTAGATATATCACTTGAGTGATGCCAGTCTTTCTGAGGATGTCCATGGCCTGAGATAAACCCAAATGTTGCCCTCAGCTTTCTTGCTCGTGAATGTTTGGACCTTGCAGTCCAGGTTTCTCACGCAGCCTCAACATAAACATGTATATTTTTAGATTGTTTTTCATTTTTCTCCTTTGGGAGGAGAATGTGATTGATGGTGGTATTCACCATCCAGGTCAAAGAGGTGGCAACCTAAATGACCAATCCCTTGGCCTCTGTACAAACCATATATATTGGAGTTGGATGAGGAAGAATTTAGAATAAAGTATCATTAGCTTTCCCTTCACCTGCTGCTGCCTGCCTCGTTTCTTTGATGTGCGAACGTGCATCAATTAGTGACCCCGAGTGTGTGTGAACGCATCACCCAAAGACATCTGTGGGAATTCATACAAACAGGACTGGGATTTTTCAGTGGAAAATGCCTCCCGGCTGTGTCTGATCCTTGGCACACAGGCAGGACTCCAATGCAGTATGACATCCCTGCCTGGGCCCAGGTGGGAACAGCTTGAGGGTGACTGCTGACACCTTGGGCAGACCCAGGACACACGGCCAGGTGTGGGCCAGGTGTAGCCACAAACCCATTATGGGTTTAAATCATAATCTCAGACTTTGTTTGGAGTTTTAAGGATGGGTTTCCAACTGTCTGTGCTGCTGATCTTGTTCTTGGAACAGGACTGATCTCCCACCCATGTTTCCTAGTCCAGATCTGTGTGGGAAGGTGGCAGGATGGCTCAGAAGATGAGCATCGACATGCTGGAGGAGCAGCTGCTCTGTCCCATCTGCCTGGAGGTGTTCAAGGAGCCACTGATGCTGCAGTGTGGTCGCTTGTCCTGTCAGCCCTGTATCCTGTCCCTCCCCAGAGTGCTAGAGGGGCAGCTCCTGTGCCCCGTGTGCTGCCAAGGAGTGGCCTCCAGTCCCCTGGCACCCAGAATTGTGGTGGCCCGTGTCATCGAGGTGCTGCGGAGCCAAGGCGAGGACAGAGTCCACCTCAGTCTTGCCCAATGCATCCCACAGATGCACAGACATAGAATCATGGAATGCTTTGGCTTGGAAGGGACCTGAAAGACAATCTCATTCCATCCCTCTGTCATGGGCAGGGACACCTTCCACTAGACCAGATTGCTTCAAGCTCCATCCAACCTGGCCTTGGACACTTTCAGGGATGGGGCAGCACAAGCTTCTCTGGGCAACCTGTACTAAGGCCTTTTCACCCTCACAGGAAAAAATCTCTTCCATATATCTAACTTAAACTTCCCCTTTTTCAGTTTGAACACATTTTCCCTTGATCTATCTAGNGGGCAGGGACACCTTCCACTAGACCAGATTGCTTCAAGCTCCATCCAACCTGGCCTTGGACACTTTCAGGGATGGGGCAGCACAAGCTTCTCTGGGCAACCTGTACTAAGGCCTTTTCACCCTCACAGGAAAAAATCTCTTCCATATATCTAACTTAAACTTCCCCTTTTTCAGTTTGAACACATTTTCCCTTGATCTATCTAGTTCCTGATGAAAAGTCCTTCTCCAGCTTCCTTGTAGTTGCCTTCAGATACTGGAACATTCTCTTCTCCAGACTGAACAGTCTCAGCTCTCTTAGCTTATCTCAGTTAAGGCTGTGGCAGAGTTGTCCTCCTGTAGAAACCATGGTGCTGCACAACAAGCTCCATCAGTACAGGAGAGTCCTTTCCCTCTCCTCTAAGGGCATAAAATGTCAGCCTTGACCTCAGCATCCCCATTCCCAGTCTACCACACTGAAACACAGCTTACCTGCCAGGATGATCCTGTGGAAAGGTCTGTATGCCTGAAGAGAGCGAGAGTCTTTGTGGCACATCCTTCTAAATAGATTTTGAGGTGGATGGGCTGGTTGCTGGCTGACACAGGGACCCTCTCTCAGAGAACAAGCACAACTGGAGCCAAGCAGGCAGCCATGGTGAGAGGCTGCTGAAGTGGGAAATGGGAGCACAAAAAGCAACTGAAGAGCTGTGTGCAGGCAGCAGGTCAGTCCTGGTCTTTCCAACTGCTCAGGGCTGTGAGCTGGCATGAGGGACTATGTGCTCAGTCTGCTAGGGAGGGACACTGCCCAGGGCCATGGGCTGAGGCGAGCAGGGCACCTGAGGGGCTCAGCTACCCTGCACACAGCCCAGCAGTGGCTCCTGCAAACTGCAAAGGGTCACCAGGGATCCACTCCTTGGGCCTGTCACCAAAATGCACAACCAGCCTGTGACAACCAGAGGCCAGGGAATAAAATACACCACCACCAAGGTAAATGTTTGTTCCTGAATCTCTGCCAAACTGAGGCTCCTGAATGTGCCTTTCCACAGGTTCAAGTACTGTAGAATCATGGAATATCCTGAGTTGGAAAAGACTTACAGGGGTCATCAACCCCAACTCCTGGCTCTGCACAGACACCCCAATAATCCCACCTTGTGCCTGAGAGCACTGTACAAATGCTGCTGGAGCTCTGACAGTCTTGGGGCTGTGAGCATTCCTTGGGGAGCCTGTTCAGTGCCCTAGCACCCTCTGGGGGAAGAAACATTTCCATACCAAACTAAACCTTCCCTGACAGTGACAGAGCTCCAGCCATTTCCTCAGATCCTGTCACTAGGATGAGATTCTTATACCCTTTGATTGTTCAGGCACAAGATGACTGATCCCCAGCACCCATTGCTAACCCTTCTGACCCTGCAAAGCAGCTCTCGCCTGTCCCTAGATCCAGGTGTCCCTGGAGCTGGTTGTGCTGGAGTGACTGATCCATCCTACTAGATGGTTCTAGGACAGTTTCAAAGCCATATCTAGGATGCTGGGATACTGCCTTATGATGGCTGTCCTGGGGTATCCTTTACCCTCCATATACAGCTCTGAGCTTCCTGGAGCAGATCCCTCTTTCCCAGAGCAGACTCCTGGGCTGGGCATCCTTTGCTCTGAGTGCAGCATGAACACCAAAGTCTGCAGCAAATCTCCACCAACCCATCACCCACAGGGTATCACAAGGTCTAACAACCAGTAGTAATGTCAGTGTGCTTCCATGTGCAGGGACCGTATGGGGTATCTGGGGCTGGTGATCAGAGTCACTGGGGTGATAGAAGTGGCTGGAATGGCCGGGCTAACCAGGATGGTCAGGGTGATTGGTTGGTCAGGGTGGCTGGGATCACCAGGATGAACAGGGTGACAGGGTTGACTGGTGTCACTGGGCTGGCCAAGGTCACTGATGATGGGATGGCCAGGATGATGGGGGTTGACCGGGGTCACTGGCTGGCCGGGGCCACCAGAGTGGCCGAGGTCATTGTGATGATGGGGTGGCCGGGGTGGCCAGGATCACCGGGGTGACCAGGGTGACTGGGTTGGCCGGGGTCACTGCGATGATGATGTAGCCAGGGTGACCCGGGTCCTTCCGCCGGCGCTACTACCCAGCAGCGCCCGCGCGCTGTCTGCTGCGCTCCGTGCCCTTCCCCCCGCTCAGCCCCGGGCACCGAGCGGGAAGCGGGGCCGCGCTCGCCCCCTGTGGCCCCGGAGGACCCGGCGGAAGCGGCGCGGGGCGCACATGGCGCTGTACAGGGCGGCGGCTGCGGTGCTGGCGGGACTGGAGCGCGGCGAGGGCGGCCTCAAGAGCCTCGTGTTCAACAGCGGCTTCCCGGTGCGGCCGGGGGGGCCGGGGGGGCCGGGCGGGCGGCGGGGG